>JAWWEU010000111.1:28182614-28400911 GCA_035583155.1 Acropternis orthonyx
ACTCTGGCCTCCAATCAGGAGGCATGGAGACACACCATTCATAATGCTGCTGCTTCCTTTGAGAGCACACGCAGGATTAGTGTTGAAGAAAAAAGACAACGCAGAAAAAACTGTGCGTCGCCAATCTCGCCTGTGGAGACTTTCCACTGTGCTTTTTGCAACCGGACTTGCCTATCTCACATTGGCCTTTTTAGCCATCAGCACCCTTGTAGCAAGCATGGGTAGAGCCCTTCCCAAATCTTCGTTCGCGAAGCCTTGCCATGATGATGATGATGATGATGAGAGGAATGTTCCATCTAGTTAGGTTATTCTGACCTAAATTGCTGTCCTCTTTTGGTGAAAGACTGGGACTATCCTTAATAATGCTTTAGGAAAACCCCTGATAGAATTTGTAGGAAATGAAAATATGTTTCAAATCATGGTTGTGCAATCGAATATGTGGAGGGAAGGATCTGTGACACTTTAAATTTTAGAATTCTGAATCATAGAGGTTGATTCTTGTGATACTAGCTAGGACTCAGGCCTTCTCCAAGCTTTCTGAAGGACTCCGCTCATAAATAGACCAATTTCTAACAACTACCAATAGAGGCAGTTGCTTTGTGCTTCTAATAACTCGAGTACACCATCAGCTGTGTAGTGCTGTTTTATGAGAAGATTGATCATTAGTTAGGGTTCCTCAAGCAATTCCTTTGTTGTCTAGACCCGTGATCAGGATCTTGATTTGGCTCCTAATCTGAAAGATGTTTCTTCCTCTTGTAAAACTACTTCCAGTAGCATTGGTTAGTCTTTGATACTGCTCACATACACAACTCACTCTTGGAATTGGGAACTATGCATGCTGAAGACAGACTAAAAGTGGTGAATCCAAAGCTTTTTTGGCTTTATAAATATATTTTAAATGCTACTGAGACATGAGGCAGGTTGCACTATCTTTTCCCCCCATATACTTCATCTCCTTTGTTCAGTGTGTGTAATGTAACAAAAAAATGAAATTTTTATTAGTCTGAATAAACAGCAAGGAGAATTCTGTTCAGCTAAAAGGATTAATGGAGCTGAAATTACAAGCTTTTTAACTTGCTGTTAGAAAAACAATACACCATAGCTTGACTCCCTAACTCAACTTGATCTGCTGTTGCTGGATAAAGCAAACAAAAAATGTTGAATTTGTAAACAGTACATTTAGTACTGAGAATTATAGAAACTGGTAATGCTGTATTTATCATCACTTTCTATCCCATAGCCACAGTTTGATATTTTTTCACCAAGGAAACTTGAGGTAGAAAATTCAAAATATGAACTGCAATTAAGGAGGACATCAGAATTACTGTCAGTGCTTTCAATTCAAAGCTGAATAGTTCCGTACACACCCAGATTTTACAATCCCCAGAAAGTTTCAGTGTCAGAGGAGCACAGTGATTGTACAAGAACACAACTTGAATACAGTGACATGGCTGTAGGGGAGAGTTTTGTGATGGAGGAGGAGAAAACTGCACGACACTGTTCTTATTGTTTGTTGATACTATTAATACATTTTTACTATTTTTGATTTATAAGGCAAAGGGCTTCAAAACAGCAAGTGTTGTGTTCAAATTACATTAGAGCATTCTGTTGTCTAAAGATGGTCTATCTACCCTCTCACCTTTCTGTAGAGAAAACTCATTCTTTTATCTTTTGTATAGGTTGGGAAGGATTCCTTTGGCAATGATTATGTTGAAAATTTGAAGAAGAATGGTATTTCTACAGGTAAAATTTTGCTATAAAGAAACCTTTTGTTCTGTTTTTAAACTTTAAAAAATAGTAGTGGAGGATGTATTATTTTATTGCCTTATTGGTTGTGTTTTACCATTCACAACTATGAATAACTGTTTGGAAGCAGCTGACAGGAATGAATGAATATGGGTGAGAATACAGGACTTCTGATACCAGCTGTACCACTAACAATAATACGTAATGTTTTTACCACTTAAACCTTAGATGATTGCATCAGTGCAAGTCACCTGAAGATAACTTGCTGATATGCAATTGTTTAGTCTGGCATTAATGATGAAAATGCCTGGTGAGAAATTGAAACATTTATTAATTAATTCCAAAATTAATTATTTATTCTCAATGTCATGTTGTGAGGGGAGGGATAGAGTGGAAAGGCACTGGTAAACTCAGTACATTTCACCTTTGGTTTGTGAAAGGACATGTACAGTCATTTTAGAGACTGCAGCTAATGTTAGGACACATACACACAAAAATCAATGTTAAAAGGCTTTCATGAAAAGGGAAAATTAAGCACCCACAACATTCCAGTGTCTTTGCACCTTTGTAACCCTAATTCTCTCTCAATTGTGTGCTGCTTAACTACATGATCACATTTTTGTCTACACAACTTGTCTTTTTTAGCATGGACAAGGGTGGACAGATGCAATCATTAAGTGGGTTTTAAATATTCTGTTTATCTCTCTGTTTAGTGTGCAGCCACCAGCTTCATTTACTGCATTTTTCAAATCTTGCTTGACAGACAGAACTATCAGTATTTTGTGAGCTTTTTGATTGTGTTTATCAGTATAGCATCTAAATATTTCACAAATGAATATACAGGTTTATTCTTTGAGAATCTTTCAACTTAGGCAAGAAACCAGGCAAGGATACCATAAAAACAGTGTCTGTTATTGTACGGTTCTAAATCTCTCCAAAACATGCCTACTTCATGAATAAAGTCTTTGATCATATGAATAAAGCAATTATAATTCATAGCACTTAATGAAAATGCATATGCCTCAAGAAACCTTAATGTTTTTTGATTTAAGTGATTGATCTTGCAATCTTAACATGAACTTTTAAATAGTCTTTACAGCATCAAAAGAAAAGTATAGGGATAAAAATTCAGAAATTCCATCATATTGCATTTCATTGATACTTAGGTGCATCAGTTGAAGGGTTGGAACTTTGAGGCCCAAGGTACCAATTTCTGCTGATTGAGTTAAAAATATCTCAGAATGGTGTTTGATTGCCACCTCCTGCATTGGTCAGCTCTGGTGGAAGACAGATGTACTGCTTATGAGGCTGATCCAGGATCCCAACTTGCATTCCAAAGTCTGGAGGCAAGGGCGATTCAGTGTGCACAGACCATTTTCTTAGAATGGTCTTATTTCAGTCCCAAGCTTTTCAGCCCAGTTTAATCCTTGTGTAGCCTATCCCTGTTCTTGTACATAAGGATACTGGGTAATGGATGCATATCCTTGCTTCAGTGCCAGTTCTGCCAGCTCTCATATTTTGGGTCCATGTTGTATGTCTTCTTTGTTTACATTGCTTTTCTGTTTCCTAGCATATCACTGTACTCCTTTTCTTTCCAATCCCAATTTGCTTTGTAGTTTTCCCCTTTCCCTGTTCTTCCTATCTTCCACAACCAATCAGCTACCAGTGTTGCTCAGACCATTTAGGCATTTATTGATTTGTTGTTCCCTCTCCCACATTTGAACCGGGCAACTTTCTGCTCATGCTGCAAGAGCATTGAAAGTGCAGAAGACACAAGTTCTCTGCTTTCAA
The DNA here is from genome assembly GCA_035583155.1 of Acropternis orthonyx. Classification (NCBI taxonomy): domain Eukaryota; kingdom Metazoa; phylum Chordata; class Aves; order Passeriformes; family Rhinocryptidae; genus Acropternis; species Acropternis orthonyx. Next base: position 28,186,152 of record JAWWEU010000111.1, read on the forward strand.
TTCCAGTGTACAGACCGAGCTCTTGGTGAAGAGAAGCTGTAATTGCAAAGGAAGGTCTGCTCTGAGCTACATTAAGGGTACCTCCAGGGCGAGTACCTGCAAGACCTTAGTAAAACCAAATGAGCAGGGTGTTAGGTGTTTTTTCAGCCTTGTTCGAATTTGAGTAGATTGTTAAATTGGCCACATCTTGAGAAAGAAGCCCACTCTTGCTCAGCATCAAGACCATTCTAAAATGTTAGAACACCAGAGCTTCTTAAACAAAATATCACCAGAATTTTTCTCAAATGAAATAGTAAATTTTTCTCAAATACAGCTTTTGGGGAAGAGAAAAAAAATCCCCTCAACTTTTTGGACAGTTTTCTGCTACAGTTCTGCTGGTTTCTACTACCAGTTTCAGAGCCCTGGTTAATATTTGACAAATTTACTGCCAGCTGAAAACAGGTTCTTAGAGTGGTAAACATGGAGCAATCTTTCTAACAGACAGTCCTGCCAGTCTCACTTCTAGTTAATTTATTTGAATAGTAATCCAAAGAGGAAACATATAGTCCCACCACTGCCTGCACAGTACATGTTAATATTACTGCTGAAATGCAAATCCACACAGAATTAAATGCTGTTTTATTTTAATATTTTCATTTTTCTCCAGCCTTGACTCTATTGTTTCACTGGATAAAAGAAATACTTCCAAGTAGGAGTAGAGTGCCTGAGAAGGTGATATAAATAACATGCTTTCTCTAAAGCAGATATATAGCCAAATTAAAGAATGTTGGACTCGCATTTCTGTTTTGTGGGTGTAAATTAACACTTTTTGTTGTTGTTAGCTTCTCTGGCATTGTTGCACATGAAAGAGTAATTAGCATTTTTAAATTGCTGGAGGTTATGGGTTCATTTTAGATTTAATTCAATTAAACTGCATCACATGTTATTGGTTGAAAGTAATGTATTGAACGAATGCATGCTCTAACTTTTCCCTTTCTTAGCATTTGTAGGTCAGACTACAGATGCTGCTACTGGAACTGCTTCCATAATTGTCAACAGTGAAGGTACATATTTCTGCTCTGAATTGTCCTCTTTGTTCTGCCTCTGCAGACATAGAAGAAACCTTTGCCTTGTCACTGTTAGTTGTGGAATTATTTTTTTCTACATTTTTCATTTGTTTTCCATAGTCTTATTCACACTTTGTTGCACTTCTGTTTATTACAGGCAATGTTGTAGGATGAGGTGCCTAAAAGCAGCAGAAACAGATGCTTATATTAGCAGTGTGATAGCCATAATTCAATCAGCCAGCTGATCTATCTAGTTTTACATTGTCCTGAACATACACTGTATCGGAGCTAAAGGTCTCCTTTTCCATTACAATTTGCCTTTAGTATAGAATCATTTTGGCTGAGAAAGACCTTAAAGATCATTGAGTCAAATCTTTAATCCAACACTGCCAAGTCCACCATTAAACCCTGTACCTAAGTGCCACATCTATATGTCTTTTCAATAACTCTACGGTTGGTGACTCAACCACTTCCCTGTGCAGCCTGTTCCAATGCTTGCCAACCCTTTCAGTGAAGAAATTTTTCCTAATATCCAATCTAAATCTCCCCTGGCAGAACTTGATGCCTTTTCTTCTGATCCTATGAGGGAAGGGTTTGTCTCCTCAGGTCACTGAGTCATTATGCCCTCAATCAGAAAAAGGAATTGTCCTTAGCATAAGTAGAAATATTTGTGTTGATCTTGTAATTTTAACATAGTTCTTGATCCCAAGTTGCATCTGCAGTGATGCAGTCAAATGGTATATTTGATTTTTCCATGTTAGTTTTCCTTAGCTAATGCGTTTGCACTCATATTACAGGGGAAGAAATAAAGATTTGTCTTGTTTTTGTATTGGTTTTCAAAATTGCTAAATTATTCTCAGAAAGCTGTCTATCTTTTCCTCAAGCAAGTTGTGTTATTGAGAGGTCTTAAAAGAAGTGCGTATCTCTGGATCAACATGTAAGAGCTCAGGACTGATAATGTTTATGCAAACATAACAATTTAAGTGTGATTGGCTTAGTTGACTTTTGGTGCTAAGAACCTTCATTTGAACAGTTACCACAGGTGAGCTGACACATCAACTTAGCAACCTTCTATGTAGCCTGATGGCAGCACACTGGGCTACAGCTCAAAATGGGAAAGGAAACATGACGATTTACTCCAGAAGCAAACCTGAAAAGGAACTGTGACTAAAGGCAAGTCTACACAGGAACATTTAGGAGAATTAGGCAAATTAGTTGGAGATGTGTGTTTAATTTTTCCTAAGTAAGATTAATCAAAACCTTGCATGACAGCTCTAATTCAGAAATAAGGTAGTGCTAATACATTGGATAACCTGGGTACCTTCCTCTTAACTCCCACCTCCTTCTCTTGCTTTGCATCAGCAGGTAAATTACCACAGCAATGCTTAACACTTCTTTCTTATGCTACGTTCAGTCACTATGGCTACTGTAAATAGGAGAGACAGTGGGAATCCAGTATCACTCCCAGGCTTCACTGTTTTGTTGGTGTTTTGCACTAGACTTGCTGTCCAGAGTAGTTGAATAAGAACCAGTTTTATTACTTCCCAATTCATATGCATGGTCAACTAAGATAAACATAGTCTAAACTTGAATGAACAGAGGAGGACCTGTTATAATTTTAGCACCATAAATTGTTCTGAAGTATAAGGACAAAACTATTCTGTGCATGTAAAATCTTTGTAAGCACTTAGTCTTGTGATTCTCTTAGTCTTGTGATTCACATAGTAATAAGAATGATGCATAAAGTCATGTAGTTTGTGTCCCTGAGAAATTGAAAAATCCTATGTTAAATTAGCAGTGGCTTCAGATTTCACTTAAAATCTAGGAGAAGAGCAAACCTGGTCAGAACTATGCTCTAAAGCAAACAGATGCACGGAATTGGTAATGGTTCTTGTTGTTACTTCTCCCAAAAACCATCTGGTGCCTGAATCGAGTAAATTGCAATAAAATAGCAGCATTTATGTGCTTTGCTGTTGCAAGAGACACTATTTATTTTTTTCCTGTAGAAACCTGGCTGATTTGACCTAAACAGGTTTTACAGCACTTTTCAAAGGGCTTGTCTACACATGCATGTTTTACTGCAGTGGCTGTGCTGGCATAGCTGGAACACCACAGCAGTGAATAGACTGAGGTAATTTCTCCTAGTTCAAATTATACCTAAAAGGGAAGCATTTGAAGTTAGGGTTGGTGATGCTGTTTTGTGTTAAAACAATGAGGGAGAATCATCTCTTTAAATTGCCAAGTTTTAATTGTTGTATTTTCACACACCTAATCTGCCCTTTTTCTTACCAGTTCCTTACAAGTACTGATTCTTGGGGAAAAAACCCAACTTAAATGAACTGAGTAAAATCACAGGCACAAGTAGAACAGATACTCAAGTAGAGGGTGTATGAGTGAAGGCAGAGGAAAAGAAAGCTGTAGAAAGCAGTCAGAGGAGGCTCTGAAGTAAACTTTCCATGATGTTATACTCTGTCTGTCTAGCTGGTACTGCAGAATTTCTGGGAAGTGTTTTACTGGCTAGTGAATTGCACAACTATAATTCACACAAGTATTGTAATTGGCAAAGTACTGAAAGTTTGAAAATCATCAGGCATATTTGATACTCTCAAGTTGTGTTATGTTTTGGGGCAATACAGTATTGTTTTGATAAAAGAGAGGTTAAATCTCCACTATAATGCAAAATGGCGGACAGATGTTTAACAAGTTTATAGTGCTGCACTGGAAAGGGTGCAGCTCAGAGATGATGCAAAAGTTCCCTCTGGGTGGTCTCAGAAATCTGTGCAGAAATCTTGCTGGAACCTCATCTTCCTTTCTGTTGTTCTCTTTCATGCGACTGCCTTTTCAGAAAAGTTTTGACTAAACACAAGCTTCAGTATATCAGGACCCTGTACACTTCAAATCTGCACTTTCTCTCTTAAGGATAAAAGCTGGTACATCCACCTGCTTTTCATAACACATTTTCTTTGAGGTGCATCACACCACTTTGAACCCCAGGTTTTGTTTCCCCTTTCAACCTGCCTTCTTGCCACTAGCTCTGTCACTTAGCACACCTTCTGCTCACAGTGTGCCATTGGATGGTGAGAACTCCATAAAGTGATGATGTGTGTTGTACTTTTACACACACATGTAGAGGGGGAAAGAAACCTCTTTTTGGATAATTTTTTACATGATTACCTCTGAAGTTTATTGCAGCCTTGTCCTTGTCTGCTACTGGCTGTTGACGGTGCCATTATGCTGGCCTGACTGGACTAGAGGTTTGAACAAGTCCGACAACTTCCATATTCCTAGCAAAAATTCAGTGGAGGGACAACAGAGATTGGCAGGTCATGATTAAAGTTCTCTTGATTATTGCAAGTTAGGACTTAAAGCTCACTTACATGGAACACTGCGAGATAACCCTCACTTGAGATAGGCATTGTTCTGGCTTTATGATAAGGTTATTAATCATTCATGAACTGTGAATAGACATTACTTTGTAAGTGAGTGTACCTTCAGTACCGAAGCACTGCTAGTATAAAAACATTCAAAATATATATTTAGATAAGGCTAAATAAACAAGGCAAACTTTAAATACACATGCCAGCTTGTTTGTATTATACTTTCCTAAGAGGAAAATCTTTGTTTTGAACCGTCAGGTTTATGAAGAAATGTCATCTGAATTTTAGAGACTTTGTATGTATTGACATTCATCGTGAACATGAATGTTTTGTGTACAAGACTATTCAATACTTCTACCAAGAGGTTGCATAGAAATTATGATACCATAACACACCCAAAACTTGCCCTCATATTCATAATCTGTGTGATTTGGCAGCAAACACTTTTCTTACAACATTCTTTTCTGGTCACAAATATAATCTTTTTTTCTGTATGAATTATTATGCACAAGCTCTGCAGCTATTGTTACAATTGCACTGTTGGAGATTTTGGGGGATTCTAAGCACTAGTGATGTTTTTTGGGCTCCCGTCCAGTTTAAAGAAGGATGGTTATTGCACTGTGGTGTTTACTGGTTTGACACTGATTTTTCCACTGGCACTTCTCATCCAGTGGCACTTACAAGATGACCCTTGTAAAGAAAGTCTATTTTGAGTTACCTGTCTTTCTAAGAAGTGGCAGTATCAGGTTTAGTAGCCCAGCTGAGGACATGAGTATTTACATAAGCAGCATTCACACTGATTGGACCCAATCCCCATCTGGTGTAAGCTTGCACAAGTTATCAGCTTCATTAGCTATTAGAGCTTATAGCAACTGTGAATGTGGCCCTTAATATTCTAGCTGATGTCTGCAAAACTTAAAATTATGTAGATGCTCCCATCAAAACAGAATTTTTAGTCTCAAAACAGATATTTTTGAATTAACAGTAATGCAGTCAGTATATTATTCTCATTCTTAAAGTAGGTAATGTTTTACCTCACAGGAGCAGTTTTAAAAGTTAGGTATACAACTTAAGGCTTTGCCTAGAGGTAACAGAGATACATAGACCTTTCTGGACAATAAATTATCCCCTCCTCAGAAAGATATCTAAGATATGTAAGACTAAAAAACCTCTGAAAATATTTGTCTCTTCTTGTTGAAGGAACTTAGAAAAATAATTTTTAGAAATTAGTGTTCTTAGACTTTTCTAGTATGTAGGATTTTTGTTTTAAACTTAAAAATTTAGTTCATGTTGGACAAGATGAATCCCACCCCTCTTTGCCATCTGTCTTTAACTCTGTTATCCCTGGTGCTGATTTCCCATCTGATTTCCCTGGCAAGAAGTAATTGCTGTCAACAAAATGGTTGCTGTTAATATGAAATTTTGGTATTAATTGTGAGTGCGTGGGTCCAGATTCTGTCTTCGTACACCCTGGTGTAAGTCTGTGGTGACTGCTGACATTCAGTTCGTGTGATATATGTGGCTAAAAAGAGAACGTGGGGTTTCCTCTCCAGCTTGGGTAAGCCTGTCCGGAATGTTGCACCGTAGTAGGTACTGCACTTCCCTGGCAGGTTGGAAAGCAGACTCTGTGTCTCTGACCTTTTGTAGTTAAAAAGTAAAGCTTCAGACTGTGATCCAGTGCAGCATGGTCTACCTTGAATTTGCACATACGGGTTTAAGCAAACAGCCCTCCTTATCGCCTTGGGCTATTAGCTCTAAAGTCTAATAATAATATACATGTCAGTACAGCTAAAGAGTTCAGCAAGATAATGCAGCAAGACATGTGGATAGAGTCTGAGATTCTAGGAAGCACATAGTCCAGGGCAGAAATTAAATAGATTTTTGTTCCACTGATTCCCTGCCTTTTGCTGTTTGCACTGCTGCACCTATAAGCTTTTAAAATATATGCTTAGCAAAATAGGTGCAATTTGCCTTTGAATATTTTCTCAACAGGATTCAGATATCTTTGGTAACATTTACTTGTTGCAGAAGGCTTTTTTTGTTTTCTTTTCTTTTGTTTTTTATCCAAGATGCCCATCATTGTCTGTTGAAAAGCAGGGCGTTGGCTTTAAGTGCTGAGGTTTTGCTTTTCATATGCAGCTGTTCTGTACCAAACCATTGACAGCAGAATTGCTTTGGAAAGCTTGGGTCCCTCCCTCTGAGCTCACTATATTATTCTTTCCATTGTCCTGTTTTCTTTTCAGAACATATTTAGGGAGAGAAGCTTTGCACGTTTCTTATTCAAAGGACTTTGAAGTCACATTCAAAAAAAAAATAATGTATTTAAAAGCATAAATATTTATTTACAAAGTAATTCAGTTCATTACAGAATTGGTAGCCTTTAATGATTGGCAGTCCTTAAAGGAATCTTCAGCGGGGGCAGGCTGAGCCTGTAAATCAAGGAAAAACTGATTTATTGAATTTAATACCTGAGTGATTAATAATAAATTTTAATTTGAAGGCACCCATGCCTGAAGGTCTCTAAGTGTTGTAATAGAGATTTTTTAAAAAGAAGAAAAAAGAAACTGCAATAAAAGGTGATTTGTGTGTCTGAAGAAAAACAAAAGAATATTTGGAACCTACGGTAAATGAACCTCATCTAACTGTAAAACAAACTACAGGAACGGAAAGGATCTTAGATGTGCTCTGAGACACTGCTGTGCTTCCCCACTCATAGCTTTGCTTAGATCATTGTGCTGGCCAGCTTGAAGTGCAGAATAAGCTGTCACCCACCTTCTTCACTCACTTCTGATAAAGCTTTCCTTAGACACAGGCATCACCTCTCTGGGTTTTGGTGACAAGCTGCTTCTGGTTTCCATGATAGTTAGGAGCCATAATTTGAAATGTGTCAGGTAAATGGCGCAAGTCTGCTTCTCTCAAATCTAAAGAACAAGCATAATTTTCATAGCTGTGTGAAATACTCTTTGTTCCCAGCTGATGGGAAGATTTGGCATATGAATTCAGTAGTCGAATTGATGCTTTTCTCTTCCAAATGCTACTGGAATAGTTTAGGAAAATGGAAATACCAGCCTTAGTGTGTATCCCCCATCTCCACTGTGACTAGTACAGTGCTTCTTTAGAGTTTCTAGAAAACACCAAAATAAGACTGGGGAATGCCATACATGGCTTTTCCCAAAGAAATATGTGCTGTATTTGTTGTGCTGTGTAGTATTCATTAGTCCATTGATCTTTTTGGTTATCCTGTGAAATATTTGGATATTTGAAAATGTCAGAAATGCATATATTTTTAATGGGGATTTTTATGAAAACAGATTGAAATACTCATCTAAAATATATTGTAAAAAATCAAGGAATTGTTTTGCATACTGTATTGCAAAAGCTAATGTAAAAACCACAATATCTTCTCTTTAGGACAGAACGTTATTGTCATAGTTCCAGGAGCCAACCTGCTTTTAAATTTTGAAGACCTGAAGAAGGCTTCTGATGTCATCTGTAATGCCAAAGTGCTTGTTTGCCAGCTAGAAATAACCCCTGCTGTTTCTCTTGAAGCTCTGAAAATGGCACGTGCCAGTGGAGGTAATTTGACATAAGCCATTCTGTCTCTTCCATTTGTGCTGTGTGAAAAATATTCTTTGTCGTGGTTTCTAAATAAAGATCCTGTGGTCTATTCTGGTTTCTGTCATACTAGTTTTATTTAGAATTGAAACAATAGCCACCAAATTCATGCTATGCTAATGAAAACTGAATTCAGTTTTAAAATTTTGCAGTGTTTACCTTGAATGGCCAATCAACTCATACCTGTATAATCTCTTCAGATATGTCTGATGCTGCCCTTCCACCAGTTTTCATGCTGTGACTAAATGCAGTATAATATTGCAAGGTCAGGAGCTATGGACCTGACTCTGGTATTATTCCAGAACAGAACAGGCATAATGAATGCGAGTCAGTAAAGTTCCACACACAGTAAAGTGAATGAAATTACCTCAAAACCAGACTTACGTCCCTGTTCTCCCAGCATAGCAGTAGGTATGGTTGTGGTTTTCTATACAGTAGTTGACGTCCTTAATATAAAATAAAAATGCTTTTTCTTCGTAACCAAAATTCTTAGAGTGTGTCTGGGCATGATGCCATTGAAGAGAGAGTCATGGTCTGTGAAATTATTCATAAATTGTTACTGTACTGTACTTTTAAATGTAGGGCATTGTTCCTTCAGTGCAGCATATAGGTAGATGAAAGCTGACATTTTGCCTGAATAGGACTGGGGTTTTGTTACCATCATAATGTTTTTGTTGTTTAAGTGCCTGTAATGCTTTCAGTTACTCAAGCACAATTACCACAGTATTTGAACACTAAGTAAATAATTATGCAAGTGAGGCATCTATGTAAGATTAAAAAAATGTTTTTCCCATCTATCCAGAAGATAAGACTGGGAGGCGACAGCTCATAGCATGATCAGTCACGCTGCAGATCAGGGATGGAACAGGGATCAGAACAAGCTAGCTCCTTGCAGCTGGGCCAAGGCTTGCTCCAATAGATCACAGCTTCCTGGGATTGTTGGCTCTTCTCCTTCTGCACCATGATCTCTTGTGCACCTGTTGTGATCACTGGTCTTCATGCACTAGTACAGATGTCAGATGTAGCAGAACTTTTGTGTGTTCCATGCCAATTTAAGCAGCAACGTTAGATGGGAGGCTGGGAGAGAGGGCCCTGAAACTGTGGTGGTAATAGTCATAAACTCTATGAACAGAACCATGCATGGGGAAAAATTATTTTGATTTCTGTTTGAAATGTCAAAACCAGGTTCACGCAAATCTAAATAAATATTGAAAACTTTAAAAAACTGAGTAGCACCTGAAATGCTTAAAATTTCAGGGATGGGGTGGGGGGGGGAAGGAGAGAGGACAGAGAACAGAACTTACTGTATTTTTTCATTATGTTTTATGAAAATGGATAAAAGCATTCTTAATCTAGTGGTTAATGGACTATAATTGAGTCCTGAGTCAATATACATGACTTATTTTGTCTACTTCTAACTTTATGCATAGTTTGGCAAGATGCTTCACACTTTTGTCACCCTCTTATGGAAAGATGCCAGTCTGTGACAGAAGAAAAGATAGGATTTTTTTAAAGGCAATTGAAAAAATTCAAACCTGATATATGGAACAGGCATACAAGCATTTGGCAACTGTAGAAAGCACAATATATCAAGAAAAGATGGTAGTTAACTGTGGGCCAGCTATAGTTCTGTGCTGTCAGTGTGCTATCGTTGTGCAGCTCTTCTATCAAGAAAGTTTGGTTGCTTCTGCTTCAAAGCAATAGGCTACACATGTTCAAGTGTCATGTGCCGTCAAATCTGAGTAAACCACTGAGTTTGTAGCACTGTAAAAATCTATCTGTAGCCAACAGTAAATTTTTAATGTGATTTCCTTTCTTCTAGCCTACAATAGCCTCATGTATAATGTAGTACTGCATGTTAGAATGTGCACTTGACTATTTTTGTTTAAAACAGATGCATACCCAGATGCCTCAAACCTCTGTTTCAATGGGGTTTTTTTCTTGTTTTGATTCATTTTTACTGAAAGAAATAAACAAAAGTGAGAGAGAAAGAAGGAAGGAAGGATTGCGAAGTAGGTATAAATTGTAGTGGAAATCTTGATTGGACAATTACAGGTTTTTAGTGGCTGATGATGAGAAGCTGCTGCTGTTTCCAAGAGGGGGATCCCTTCATTGGTGGGCAAAATGTTATTGTATATCAAAGTCTGTAAAGCAGGTTTTGGGCTTCTGTAAAGGCAGACTCCTTAAAGGATGGCTGATAATGTCATACGAGTGGCATATTCATATAGCATATTAATACTGTAGTGAAGAATGACCTGGAAGCAGCCTCAGTTATTAAGATTCCATGTCACTTGCAAGTAAAGGATCTATTTTTCAGATGCCTCAGCTTTTTAATCTTGGGCTGCAGTTTTTCATATCAGCTGTTTGTCTGTCATTAAACTCTTTGTAATTTCTGCCAAAGCATTGTGGCTGCAGAAACCAGGCAATGGAAAATGCCTCCCACCCTACCTCCTTTTAAATTGTCAGTACTGACTACCTTAAAATTTACTTAAGACTTGATAGCAAGGGAGCTTTCTTTTAAAGATAAACCTTTACAACAGTATGGAAACTTGCCTGACTTTAACTGTATTATCTCTCTTTGGAAAATAAGTACCTTTCACACAGACTTCAGAAGACTGTTAAGGGCTTCACAGCTAGCTTACCCCAAGAGTCTGTTCACACAGGTGGTTGTCCATTTGGGCAGCATGAGTTTCAGTGTAATTCCTGAATCTGGCTTTAAGCAACTTCTTTTATACTGTTAAGGATCTGTTGTAGGCCCAGGAAGCACAGAGCAGGGGCTTGGTTGATTTAAATACAGAAGAGACGAAGCTGGATGGGAATGCTGGGGAGGGAGAGTAGATTTCAGACAAGGGCAATGTGGGAGGGATTTGCTTGATATTTGGGGGTGGCAGAGGAAGAAGGAAGGGAGAAGCTGAAAGGGGAACAAAATTGGAATAGAAATTAGGATTTGTTGAATAGAGATTGGAATATGGATATAGAGGCAGGGAGTAGGCTGTGGGCACTGGAAGTGGGAAAAAGAAAGTGGAGAGGGGGCATAAAGAGATACAATGTGGTGAAAGTTGAGTGGAAAAGGTTACAATTGCATAGTGCCTATGCAAGGAGGCATAGAAAATCAAAAGTAGGTGAGGAGAATGGGTCTTGGAAAAGGAAGAGAAATGGATGAGCTCAAATAGTGGCCCACGGGAATCTCATGTGATTTAACAATACCAAGTGGAAGGTGCTGCACCTGAGTCAGGGCAACCCCTGGTATCAGCACAGGCTGAGGGACGAACAGTTCAAGAGCAGCCCTGCCAAGAAGGAGTTGGAGATGCTGGTGGATGAGAGGATGGACATGACCCAGCAATGTGTACTTGCAGCCCAGAAAGTCAAACATGTCTTGGGCTGCATCCAAAGCAGCGTGGCCAGCAGGGTGAGGGAGGGGATTCCATCCCTCTGCTCTGCTCTGGTGAGACCCCACCTGCAGTGCTGCATCCAGCCCTGGGAGCACCTGTCCTGTGAGGAAAGGCTGAGGGAACTGGAATTGTTGAGCCTGGAAAAGAGACGGCTTAGGGGTGACCTAATTGCAGCCTTCCACTACCTGAAGGGAGCCTACAAGAAAGATGTAGAGGAACTTTTTACAAGAGCATGTAGTGACAGGACAAGGGGGAATGGCCATCCAACCCAGGCCACTCTGTGATTCTATGAAAGAGTTTGGGCAGAAGACAATTTGGTGTTCCTCAAGAGAACCAAACAGATTACCCTGTTCACAAGCCATGCTCTTTTTCACAGCCTGAAAGAGGATTTCAGGGTTCCTCTATCTCCCACTCTCTTCAGCAGATATTAAATATGGAAGAAAATTAGTAGTAGTATATTATACCCTGTTCATGATGAGTATTACTTAAAACCGAAGTTTGAATATTTCCAGTGCTGCTCCTGACCCATGTAAATGTTGGCATGATACCATGTGACAGAGTTTGTTTTCCAGTATGTACTGTTTGTTTGTTTTACTTAGGAAGGTATACTTTAAAGATTTGTATTTAAGAAATCTTTATTAGGGTTGCAGTTCAGAAAATAGGAAATGCAAGAGTTAAGGTTGCCTGTGAAACCTTAATTTGTCTCCTTTCTGCATATGTATTGTGTTGCAGTCTTTAATTATGTGATCACATGCTGTTTTTCAGTGGTATGTGATCATATAATTAAAGAGTTTATTATAATACATACTGTATTGTAATAATACAAGGGAGCCAAATTAAGATTTCATTGGAATTCTTAATCCTGGCATTTTCCAACTTCTGAGTAAAAGTCTTTGTTGTTTTAATACTGTTTTTAACAAGGCAGGTAGAGAGTCGTGATAAAGTTGTACATCCAAAGTCTAAAACTTGCAGAGTATTGATCACCTAACTTCTAAACTTTCTGATACTCAGATTTCAGAAGTCTCTGTGTATTTTTGTCTTTTAGAGCATTAACTGGGATTCAGAAGCATTCAGGGTGTCTGACAATTACATGTTGTAGCTTACAGTCTAAATATGTGTTCAGAACTGGAACTTTATGCATCCAAATTGGAAGATATGATCACTTACTATAAGGAATATTTCTGAAGTAAGACTGTGTGCTTTATTTAAACATTATGACCTTGTGGTTAAGACACAAGTATTAATCATAAAATTGGCAAAGTGAGAATCCAAGGCTGCAGACTTCCTCTGTTAACAGTGAGTAAGTCACACTGTCCTCATGACAAACCTTTTCTGGTGTTACAAGGGGCCTTAGGCTACTGCAGTTTAAAGTTAGGTTAACAAACATATTCTACCATGTGTTAAGTTTAGGTCTAGGTCTGCCAGATAGCATATTAAAAATATACAGTCCCTTGTCTACGCTACAGTTTTATAATGTGGCAGTTTGAATGAGTTAGGTAACGCATTCAGAAGCACATTTAACTCCTTGTCTGGACATGCCCTTCATTACTCTATAACACATGATTCTTCATGTACAGAACTCATACAATCACATGGAAAAAATTCCAAAACTAAATCAGTTCTTGTAAAACTTATTAATATCCTGGAAGAAACATCATCAATTAAACAAATTGCATTACTGTATATGGCTTTTTGCTCTTTTTTTCATTTAATAATTTCTTGGCTATTTTTTCTGTTACTCTTTTGTCATGTTCCCATCATGACAGGTGCCTGCACATGAATTAGAATGCAACTTTAATATAAACAAAGCTTTTAGCAGTTGTATAAAGAGGACACAGAAACTGAGAGTCATTTGTGAGTTAATAATAAACACCAGGGGCCATGAATTAAACACAATAATATTTCAATGATGGTTTATGAATCTAAAATCCTACAGATTTAGACTTTCTTTTTCTTTTTTTTTCTTTTTTTCAGTAAAGACTTTATTTAATCCAGCTCCAGCCCTTGATGACCTAGATCCACAGTTCTATACCTATTCTGATATCTTCTGCTGCAATGAAACAGAGGTAATGGTCATGTATCACATTAAAGGAGGAATCTTAAGCAGTAAAATTTCAGAGGGATACTCTTCTTAGAAATGCAGCATAGGGAGCAGGAAAATTGAGCCATTCTTCTTTTACATAGGACTTTTGGAGGTGACAGTTTTGATTCCTGATGTAACCAAGAATGAGGAGTATTCTAGAATACCTTTAGCTTGCACTCAAAATTAAGTTAGTTGTTTGCAGCAGGAAAGTTGGGTCCAACCTTCCTTCCAAAGTAGATCAGCAAAACAAATCCATGAAAAAACACTTCAAAAATTTTATCACTGAGTGGTAAATATTAAAATAGTTCCTTGTCCTTGTTCTTCAGTCCCTTGATATGATTAGCAGGAATGCTCTAGCCGTAGTGTTCTGACAGTTTTAAACTTGCTTGCCAGGAGGTAATGCACACATGCTGCACTTGATGGTAAATAGTAGCTTCATATGCCTCTTCCTGTCAGATCTGTTTCCAGTGAATCTGTTTCTCTGGCCTTCAACTGTATGTTTTCCATTTTGGTTTTTCTTTTCCCCCTCCTTTCCCTCTCTTTTCTAATTCAAGTGTGGTATTTCTCCCAGAGGAAATTATTTTTGTCACAAGACACAAATTAAGCTCTTCTCATAAGGCCTTTGTTTAAATTTCCTATTAGCATTAGGCATGCTGTGTTCCTTCCCCTCACCCTCTGTTTATATAAACAGGAATGTAGGAGAAGTAACGTAGTAGATAGAAGACATGCCTTGATCATAGTCATAGTTAAAGTTATCTCCAAGAAATATGATTTCTGAAATGAACATGATACCTTTAGGACGGCAAAGAGCTAAGAGAAAAACATGGCCCTGCTTACTTACAGCATTTTTTGTCTGATGACAATGTCTGTCAGAGTAAGTTCTTCTTAATTGCCCCATTTTGAAATTCCTGTTAAACTCCATGTTAAGCCAGCCATACGAGAAGTTCTCAGTCCATAAGTTTTCTAACATTTAAAGGTCAGTCTAAATAACCCGAACGGACATCTGAATTTTATTCTGGGATGTTTCGTTATGTGTCTGCCAAGTTCAGATACTACAGAGAATTCAGGAATCAGCAAGACAGCAAGGTGGGAGATGCCACATCTCCTCAGTCTCTGGAAGCCAAAGTTTCCAGGATAACTGGCAGTGATAAAATTTGCAGCTCGGACACTGTCCAACAGCAATCAGAACTCAATTATATGTGATGAAAAGAATACTAAGGCAAATATTTATTCTTGTTCAGGGGACATGAAGACCATCTATATGGTGTTTTCTTCACGCTTTCAGAAAGTACTTATGCCTGGACTATGCCTCTGGATTGGCTAAATAGTGCAATTTTGGGCTGAGAAAACCCATACTCTCCCAATATTTAGGAAATGTCATTCATTGTTTGCTTTTTTCATAATGCCACTAGTTAATTTCTCTTCCCCTGTGAAAACTTATCCCCATATGTTAGAAACAAAACTTTGGTTTTCATTACTTGTCTGTTCCTGACTTTTCTCTCATTGCCCTTTGCAACACACATGTTAAAGTTTTCCCTTTGTTCTACTTCATTGCTAGAGGACAGTCTTGAAAGAAACATTCTTTAAGAAGTGTAGCTTGCTAGAGCCAGAGTGTATTATTATTATTATTATTATTATTATTATTATTATTATTATTATTATTATTATTACCACCACATGGAGAAAAGAAAATTACTTCTATTTGGAGAACAAGAAATACAGGTGTATAATTATAATAGATCCCTGCTTACTCCTCTACCTTTCCTGCAGAGCTGGGGGTACAGTTTGCATTCTTTTCTGCTATTTTCTATTTAAAAATAATTACCATGTGAAGATAGCTAGGAACACTGTACGCAAGTCAGGCACAGAAATATGCTCTCTACTGTTGAGGAGGTTCCTGTCTTCTGAATTTATGAAAATGCTAGACCTGTGGAAGTTCCTGCCAGCTATATCATGGGATCACAGACCCAAGTATAGGACTCCTATAGCCTAGTCTGAGAACAAGAATGGCACATAAATACCTTTGCTGTTAACAATAACCTTTTCAAACTTTGCAGTGAAATCAATTACGTTAGCATGAATGTAATAATCAATTTTGTTTGATTTTATTCTGTGTGCCTGATTTGTATTGAATTGATTTTCAGAGATGAACATTGCCATTGTTCCTTTCTTTTTGCTGAGAAAAGAGGAAAAATGAAGCATTTGTTTTTCTTATGTCACAAGTTTGAAAGTTGTTTTTCTAGTAATTGTTATATGTTCATATGCCATCTGTTTTCTGTTTTCTTTCATGACTTGCTTTAATTTCAGATCTCTGTAATGAATACACTTGAGAAGTTTGATATGGAGATAAATGTTTACATACCCAAATAAAGGTTACTAGTCACATCTCTGTATGGCAATTAAAAGCAGCAAGTTAATTCTACAAATCTTAGAGATAATTCTAATTTTGTCAACTTTTACATTCAACCAACTACATATGCATTTCCTTCATCTTCTTAAATCAGGAAGTGCCTAAAACTTTGATGATCCCAAACATATACTGGAAAAAGATCTTTCAGCTTTTTTTTTTTTTTTTTTTTTAATTTCCCCTCTGTATCTATGGGCAGTCACAGCTATAAAAGAGCATTTGGACAAGATGGACTTCTGCTCTGAGCTACTATGGTTATTCTTCTGGATTTTTTAAAATTACTATTCTCTATGGCAAAATTTATTAAATGTCCTGCTTACAGCTGCCTTCCTGAGATGTTCCGTTCCCACTCCATTGCCTCTCCTGCTTGGTATGTCTAAGTCTGAAATAGCTTGCTTCTGGCCAAAATCCTATTTATGTTCCTGTCTTACACCGTTTGGGATATTTCATTTTTTATTTGAGATTTTTAGGTACTACCAGAAAAAAAAAAAAAAGTGTATTTCTTCTTTATCTTTACTAAGTATTTTATATAGTTAATAAATCATCTTGGGTTTAAAGATGAAATCTTTAGAGCCTATCCAGTTCAACTGCTTCTAAGACATTAGTTTTAACTCATGTATGTGCTAAGAGAAGATTAAATTTGCATGGCTTTTTTTTTATTGATTGGTTTGCCTTTCTTAGTAATTTACATTTACAAGTATTTATCACAATTTTACCAAAACATCCCTATCTTTCTTGTTCACCAAGAACTACTTTTAAATTATAAAATCCTGTGGTTTGCAGATTATATGTGAATAGTATGTTTGTAACAGAAATCGTGTTGGCTGTAGAACAGAACACCAGCCATTTAGCTTAAGACATCTCATACACTATGTGGAGTGTTTGTATTATTAAAGATGAGAAAAAGGGGGTAGTACTTGTGATTAGCTGAATTATTATTGACTCAGAAGTTTGTACTATTTACAGCCATGAAGGTCAGGGGGTTTTATCTGCAATGCCTTTGTCAAGGAATAAAAGGTTAAACATGTCAGCTGCAGTGTCAACCGCGGGATGTTGGCTCCCAAATATGCAAATATCAAAGACAACATCAACACTTTATACTCCATCTTTCATTAAATGCTTTAGGATTTAATGAAATCACATGTGGTATCTGGTATAACAGCACAGCTTGTTCTTATGGATTTATGTGCTAGAGAGAAGCAAACAAAATTACACTATCCGTGAGTTATCTACCATTAGTTTGTCTAGAAGGCTCTTGACAAGCTGTTCTTTTCACTCTTGCTTGTTGCAATAACAATTTTCTTTATGTCTGACATTACTTTCTTTTTATGTGGTTCATGAACAAAAAAAGTCAGAACAAATCTTGCAAGGTTATCAGTTCTTTCTCTGCTTAGCCTGTAGTTCAGTTTTATCTTTTCCCAGAGAGATCAAACTTGTTGAGACTGGTTTGTTAATTCCCAGATGCAGCACAGCCTAATCCCTGAGGTTTGTGCAGGAATGTGCTAGTTTTCCATTCCCTTAATTCTTCTAATGAAAAATAAATGTATCCAATTTCATCTTGGTAAAAACTAATAGTTGTTCTTTTCAGTCATCTATAAATATTGAAAACAAGACAACCCTCTACAAGATGAGCTCTTTGGAATACTTACCATTTTTTTCCCACGTATTTGTGAGATTCCTTGCTGCAGATGGCTCTAGGCTTAACCACAATGTCAATACAATTCATGTGTTGTTTTTCTTATTTAGTGCGTGCATGCAGTTACGCAGCCCTGCAGGTTAGGGACCAAAATACATTGCACATCAGCGATTTCAGTTGGATCCTAAACATTCTGAAGAACAGCTGCTTCTCCGTTTAAAGAATATGGAGGAGCCCTTCAGGAGAAGGAAAGCTCCTAAATGTGGTTGCAACAAATGATCAAGTTTGTCAAATTATTTTTAATGGGAACTGCTTTCTCCCTAATTTGAAATGGGTATCAGACTTGTAATCTAAAGAAGGCCTAGCAAAGATTTAATTAAATGCTAGCAGATACTTTGGATCTTCACCAGTAGAAAGCAGCACAACTAAATGTAAGTTAATTACTAATTTTGTTAAATAAAGCTGCGAGATGTACCAAAAAAATAAACAAAAATAGGTACTTTCCTACTGTTTCCTTTTAAGTGTTATTGTCTATTACCAGAGGCTAGATAATTTTTTTGGAAAAAATATTAGTAAAGGAAATTTTTCTTAGTATGTCCAAAATCAAGACAATATTGACTTTTGCAAGATTCAGAGAATATCAAGTTTATGAAACTTTATCTGTAGTCTGGGATAAGGACATTTAAGACACTGCTTATTAGTATAGAGAGATTAATACTAAGGATAATCTTTTTAAAGAAAATATTGATATTTCTAGAAGTCAAAACAAAACCAGGTCCTTTTATAAATTATTATAAATCAAATATTTCACAATATCTCCTGAATTTGCCTTTTCTGTTTTAAGTAATGGAGAGCTACTATTCTGCCATTAAATAAAAGTTGCCAGCAATTCACAGTATATTTTAATCCCAACTTTGTTCTAAACCCAATTTTATCAGTTGCTGCAAACTCTTAAATTTCCCATATTTAGTCGAAAGTGAAAGATGTTACTTTTGGGAGGGAAAGAAATAGCTTCAGGCCAATTCATTCAATCAGTTTTTAATTATTCTAGCACGATAAGTATTTCTGTCTGTATGTATGTAAAAATTTTATAATTTGAAACAACTGGAACTAGCTTGGCTTGTGGCCTGATCTTGCAATTGGTTATACACCAAATCTGTTACACTACTTCTTTGGGACTGTTCACATGTGTTAAAATTAATGAGATTGAGTTCTTGTTTTGTCATTCTCTAAGAAATCTCCTAAGCCAAGTTTGTAGCCAACTGGCTTACTGTATTTAAATATTTGAAATTAAAAATATTTTAAATTATCATATGTAGTTTTAGATGGATTAGCCTTAAAACTAGAACAATTTCCCAGTTATTATTTATTATTTCTCTTCCAGCGGTACCTGGCAACATTTGCAAAGTTGTTACTGTGCTAGGTGTACAAAAAACAGGCCAAATGATAGACCGCTCCACAGAGATTTAACATTTCTAGTTATTTCACCAGTTTGTATTTGCTGAGGATCATAGGATTGTAGAGCTTATGAACAGACCTCTGGATGTCTATAGTCTGACACTGTGGTGAAGCATGGCCATTTTGCTCAGGACTTTGTCCAGTCAAGTTCTGATTCTCTGAGGCTGGAGACTGCATGACCTCTGGGTACCTATTTCACTGCTTCATCACCTTGTGGTGAAAAAGCTTGTCCTAATACTGGAATTTCCCATGTTCCAGTTTGTGCTTGTTGTCTGTAGCCCTAACCCTGTGCACCTTCAAGAAGACTCTGGCTTCATTTTCTCTATATCCACCTATTAAATTCCTGCAGACAGCAATTAGATCTCCCCTTAGACACGAGTTCTTAAGGCTGAACAAGTCTGCTTTTCCCAGCTTGCTCTTGCATGTCCCGGTCTCTGGTCCCCTGACTGTCTTGATGACCTTGCATTGCAGCATGCTGTGGTATGTCAGTGTCTTACTTGTGCCAGAGATCCCAAAACTAGATACAGTGCTGCAGATTTGGTCTTGTGAATGCCAAGCAGAGGATCCAGAACATCTCCCTGAAAGTGTCTGTGTAAGACATAGGCTTCCCCAATTGCACCACAGCTAGGAACAAATGGCAAATGTTTAGATGCTAGGATCATTCTCACTTTTAGCCAGTGTGAACTAGTATTGCTGTTGAAACAAGTGAATTGTTTGGGATTGATTCTGGTGTGGGACTGGGGGTGATATTAATTTTAACAGAGATCTGCCTTGCAGTTAGTTTCCAGGCCACACAAATGGCCGTGCTGGCACAAGAGAATGCGCCATGTGGACAGGAGTGGTAGGGAAAAAGCAGGGCCCGTTTTTTTCTGTAGCAGTTCTGGTTTGTGTCAACTTACAGTAACTGGGCTCTGCAGCCTAAAGAGAGACAGAGAGTTAACTAAGATTAGTGAGGACTATGGCCAAGAACCTTCATATCAATGAAATTAAAAGCTTTAGTTAAATTTTCCTACCAGTCTTGTAAACAAAATTATGAAAATTCTTTGTAGATTAATTGTATAATATCCATCATAGGATTATTCTGACAGCAGTTGTGTGGAATGTCATCTTGCTTTAATAGGTCCATTTAACTGAGTAGTTTTATGAGACTAGCTACAGAAAAAAATTTCTTAATTTGCTGCTCTTTTGTATAGTACTATGGCAAATGTCCACATTGGGATTTTAGTATTGTTATTTAATTTTTTCTTTACATAACCATTAGTTATTTCCTTCAATTGTACCATAGTTTGTTTTTTAAATAAGATTCTACTGAAGGGAGGAACTTAAAAACTCACCGCAGTATTTAACATCAGTTGACATTTACTGCAATCTCTAATTTTTGGCACAGAATCTGTCTGGCTTCTGCTGCTTTTACGGCTCTTACAGCTTGTTCCAGTGTTTTTTAGTTTTACCATCCTGCTGTAGATGAGCTAGATCTACTGAAGGTCTACTTTTATACAGACTCTGTCTGTTCAAAATAATTTTGTTTATTAGTACAGGCAGTGTAAAGATGAAAAGAAAGATTTCTGCAAAACCTTTCATATGTCTGTCCCAGAACAATTCTTTTACTACTCAAGCAAAAATTCCTGTTGACTTGGGACATAGGAAGCACAAAGAGGAGTACAGTCTTAATGCTAAGCATACAGGATGTGCTTTCATTAGGAAGAACATTATATTTAAATACTTCATTTACCTTGCTCATGAGCTTACAGATGTATAAGGTAGATAAACCCATATTAGTTTTATTGTTTCTCTATCAAAACTAAATTAATTTTCATCCTGAAGACTTTGCAACATAGGTAAAATGTTGGGAATTATTTTCCCTCATAAAGTATACTGGAAATTCAGTTCACCAGTTTCATTCAAGGATTTCTCTTAATCAACTTTTTTGATTGTAACATCATGTACTAGGTGTTCTGAATACAGGAATGCATAGTTCCTGCTCCAAAGATCTTAAAATTCATGAAGAGACATGGACTCTTTAGACTCTTGAATAGATTATATTATATGTATATTTAAATATATTTATCATCTATCCTTAGTTACTCCAAAAATGTTATTGGTGTATTGACTCCTTGCAAACCTTGCAAGAAGATACATTCTAAAGGTTTTGTGAGATACTTCTTGAAATAAATTGTGTCATTTTAAAATACTTTTATAACCTTTTAAAAATGGAAATATTTTTAATTTACTCAAATAGTTTATACTGCAAGAGAAGTTTGAGTAGCATGGGGACATGGCAAAGAGAAAATTCGATAGGTTTTGTTGCCTTCTTATAATTTAAAGCTTACTATATTCTTGTCTGGGATAGTGTGGTTAAAAAAGGTATTTTTTAAATTCTGTGTGCATGTTAACCACACCTTGCCCCTGCGGCCCACAGGTTTACCCTCCAAGTGCTGTCACACCAGCCTCCCTCTCACAGCAATCAGATCAATAATGCTTGAAATCATTTGTGCATTTGTCTAAGTAGGGACCGCAGAACTTGGTCATGTAAGTTTGAAAATAAAAACCAGTAAGTACTCTGCTAGTGATACTATAAACTCTGGGGAGTGTGTTGGCATAGTCTGGCCCTTGAGAGCCTAAGGGTGGCTGCTCTAGCCTGGGTCAGGCTGAAACTCAGGAAATGACAGTGGTGAGCAGGCGCTGACTCACGGCTGGGGGTGGTTCAGTTGTAGATGGCTGTAGTAGTTCCTGTCCCCGGCTGTCTGCCCTGCCTCTCTTTACTAGAGGCATGGCCTGTGCTCCATGAAGCAGTTGTTTAATCACTATAGTTTACACTTCGTTACATCAAGAAGTATGTGCACTGAATTCAAATTTCAGTCATGCAGAGGAAGATAGTTTGAAATATTTCAGCAACTGTTTCCCAAGCAGTTGAGCTGCCCATGCAGCAGAGGTCAGGAGATTAGCTGCTGAATACGTTCCACTGTAAGTTTTCAACTGAAAATAAGCCCTAAGAGTGTGGAAGTTATGTTCGGCTACAAGTCAGTTACCTGAAAATACTTCAGGCTGTGTTCTTCAGGATCTAGCAGCAACCTTGTAGTGCAAGATACAGTAAAACTTCCCCTTTCTCAGGCAAGCAGGACAAAATTTTAAAGACAGCAAAATGTTCTATGTCTCTTTACTTGCAGTTGAAGGCATACTGTGTTATGCAGGAGTATTGCCTCCTAGGCTGTTTCAGGGAAAACACAATTTTTTCTTCCCTTTCTTCCTGTTTCATTCTTGCTCTCTTCCCTGCCAAAAGAAGTGAAAAAGCACGACACTTGACAATGCTATGCCATCAAGAAAATGTATGAAGAGGTGAAAACTTTATTTGATTCTGGAGTCGTCATTGCAGATTTTGGGGAAATTTTGCTCTTAGTTGGGTGGAACTAGAAGAGATTAATTTTAAGACCCAGCTGGGAGAAGTTGACTTAAGGTCACCATCTGTTAGAAGAAGAGTTTATCAGTGTTTGTAGAGATCCAACAAAGTTGACAGAAGCTTGCGAACATGGACATGGCCATAACACAATACATAATAATCTCGTAATGGGCCTCTGCCCAAAGAAGGCTTCAGATAAATTTCAGGTATTCTCATCCAAAAATGTAAATAAAACTAAACAGAGTGGTCAAAGTTGAGCAATTATTTTTTTTCCTTGAAGAGAATTTTCCTTTCTAGCTTAACACTGAGAATTTTTAAAAGTATTTAAAAAGTTTCTCAGTGATAAATATCCCTCAACAATAGTGACAGAGTTGCCTTGTAACATTTTTCACATTAAACCGCAAAATGCTTTTGCTGAGACTGTGTCAGTGTGTCCATTTCACAGATGAGAAAAATGAGGCATGTGGGAGAAATGTGATTTTGCTAAGGGTTGTATGCCAGGTAAGTTGTAGAAGCTGGAACAGAACCCATGCCTCCTGTGTCTCTCTCTGCCTAGGCTGCTCTCCATTAGTCTGCTGTGCCTGAAGTACATGCTGGTTTCCAACAAGGAGCAAGGCATATCTGAATATCAGCGTAGAAAGTGGTTTCATGATCATCCTATAATACACATTTTTTAAAAGATGCTGTTTTCAAATGCAACTGTTGCCCAAAAGTGAATGCTGTCACATTATGATTTCCGTTTGCATGGGTTGTTTTCCAGGCAGAAATTTTAACGGGCATCCCAGTTGGCAACCTTGAAGATGCTGAAAAGGTGGGGCGCATGCTGTTAGAAAGAGGGTGTAAGCTCGTAATTGTTACTCTTGGAGCAGAAGGCTGCATGATGATATCAGTAGAAGAACCCATTCCAAAGCACGTTCCTGCTGGGAAGGTCAGGGCTGTGGACACTACGGTACGTTTTTGTGGTTTAACTGTCTTGCTTTGGAAAAGACTGCTTAAGCACTAAGGGAAAGCAATGAGTAATCAGCCAAATCTTTGGGCACTAGCACAAAGGCTAATTTATGATGTGAAATTGATATCTTGCTTCCAGCCTCTCATATATTAAATGTCAGTTCACTTGTGTTTTAGAGTCTATATTTTAGATGGGCTGGAGTTATTATACATATTGATGGTATCTTCATATTCCTCCTTTACTGAAGTACCTGTTTCTGACTGTAATGTTTGATGCCAGTGGCTTGAGCTGCAGTCCTGTTTTTTCACCTTTGCCTAGCCATATAATTCATCTTGTCCAGAACTCAAACACTATGGGAGAAAAGAGATACTACTCACAGTCTGAAACTGAATGTTTAGCTCTCCTGTCAAGTCATGAATTGCTTACCAAGTCTAGCATAAGGTGATTAAAGACATAATTTTAACAGAATATAGCAGAAAAAACCCCAAAAAAGTTCTTGCTGCTTCATGATGACTATTTTATCATGATAGGTAAGAGATACTTTGTTAGAAGCATTTTAGTCTTTGACATTAGGTACAGTTTCTATTTCCTGCTCAGAACTAAGTGATAGCTAGAGATAAAAACAGGACAGGCAATAGTTAAGATAGCATTGCTATGAAAACCTTACCACATTGCACATATGGGGCTATTTTGTGTTCCTAGTATTATCTGACATAAATCCAAAATAATTCCAGTGGAGTTACTGAGAGCAGCACAGGTCACGTTGTATGTACTAACTATACATTTAAATGCCTGTTATAATAACGTCATATTACATATGTTCTGTTACAATAGTTCATTAAAATCCTGGAGATTTTACCATCTGGTACATTCCATATCTGAATTGCATTAATAATAACTA
The DNA here is from genome assembly GCA_035583155.1 of Acropternis orthonyx. NCBI lineage: Eukaryota > Metazoa > Chordata > Aves > Passeriformes > Rhinocryptidae > Acropternis > Acropternis orthonyx. Next base: position 28,210,413 of record JAWWEU010000111.1, read on the forward strand.
GTTCTTTTAGCATGTTTTTTATCCATGGACTTCATATTGATTAACAAAGAAGAAAGGCAATTGCTTAAGAAATGAGGAAACAGAGGCATTAAAGGGGACTGAAATTACCTAGGTCAGTAGCAGGCAGTGGCAGAGCCAAGAGTAAGGTCACTTCATCTCAATCAGAAGATCAGTCATAGGTTTGGACTGTGATCTGCGGTACTGTGGAAAGCATTGTTTTCAGTTTAACTCTGAAGCAGAGATACTTTGGCTTTGTTTTCCTCTTTTACCTTTTTGTCATTTAGATCTTGGTTAGTGCTGATTTTGGAATATCTTGAAGTTCTAGTTGAGAGAGGGAGGCATCACTGTGCTGAGCTGTGCTTAAGGTTCTTGGTAGAGCACTACAGATGCCAAACAGCCTATTAGTCTAGAATTAGAAGTGCCAAGAGAGTGAAAGGCACAGCTCCCAAAGCTGCTTGGAAGCAGGGTTTATTAGCTTGGGAGCAACACCTTGTGAACCTGGCAGTATGGCTTCTTGCTCTGAGTTGGTAAATCCACTGCTGCTATCAAAGCTTTGTGTTAGAGTTTTCTTCTATATCACACAGAAGTGATGAAGAAGTAACATGAGTGACCTCTTTCTTCAAAAGAAGAAAATTGCTGCCAGATCAGCTATTGTTTGATATCTTAAGGTATTTGCTGCTCTTGGAATAAAACAGCAATACTGTGCATGAAAAGTGCTTTTTTTATCTTGCCTAGCAGTTCAGAGTTCCATGACTGAAGTAATTTAATGCTCCTACTTTTTTTCCCCCCTATATTTATTTTAAATAAAATAATTTTCTTTGCATGTACTAAATCCTTGCCCTGCCTCCTTGTGGCCAACAGGTTATTGGCTTTCAAATAGCAGAGGATTTTCACAGTTAATTTTGTTAATCTACTTAAATACCAGTGGGTTGTTTTCAGTAAAACAGCTGTGCTCAGTTTATTCTTGCAGACTGAATGAAAAAATACGTGTTGGCCTTCCATTATAAAAGTCTTAGAGTGCTTAGCCTGATTATCACTTTGCCTGAAAGCAATTGGTTTTAAAGCAACCCTTACAAACACTAAGAAAAATAATGTCATTCTCAACTAACCTGGATAGCTCTATTATTAAAATAAATACTAAACTTTCTAGTAGGATATGCTACTCTCTTCAGAGGCATATATGCAGTAGATCCTTTCCCAGGGGAAGGATCAAACTGTAAGGTGGCTTCCCATGTAGTCACTTATTCACAGAGTATTCAGAATTGTTTGTGTACATGCTCATAGCATGCCTTTTGATACTAAAAAACAAAAGTTGCTACCTTAAACTTCCCTGACTCAAGGACCTGTCTCAAAGGACCAGGCACAATCATATCTGGTTATGGGCCATGTTGATATTTAGATCTGCAGAAGGTAAAGTTACTGCCAGACAGAGTTAATTTATGTGTATATCCCATCATAGAATATGCAAAAGGTTACAGAAATGAAATTAAAACAGTCTGTATTAAAACAGGATTTTCCATTTAGAAGATATAGATTTAAGATACAAAATGAGCTTCAAAGGCCTCTTTCACTGTATAATTTTTTTTCATAGCTGCTACCACTGCCCAGAGTTCTCTCTGTAGCAGTGCAACATCAACCCTGACTCCTGGTCATTTCTGTTGTCCACAGCAATTTTGAGAATTTTTGAACAAGAAAATCCTTGGGTGGGTATAGCCACAAACATGAAAAATTGGAGTTCCTTGTCCCAGTGTGTGTGGTCCCCCTTCTCCATGTTCATAGGTTCATCAGAGACACTAAGGGTTGGTAGTTGGCAGAGCCTGGCTCTTCTTCCTGGTCCTTGAGATGGTTAATCTAAGCATTTATTGGTAGAACACTGGAAAAAGCTGGCTCCATCTCCCGCTCTGTGGTGGAACACGAGTCTTCAAGATTGAAAATCTGGCGTTTTTCACCCACACTAAATCAATACTATAAAGGAGAAAAAAAGGCCTGTTGATTCTTTTTTTTTAGCACTAATTATCTTTATGTGGGCTTTAGTAATGTATGCAATGCTTCCCATGACTGTTAGCAGAGCTCTCCATACGCAGTCCAAAACATGTAGAGCACGAATAGTCGTTCAGAGGGAGGTTTTGCAAGACATGGTATTGTAAAGCTGAAACATCTGTTTCTCCAGTTTTAGCTAAATAGTGCAGCCAGCTTTTGTTAAGAAAATTAACTTTCCCTACATTTTACTAGTTTCTGTTAGCTACTTTCTATGTGCAAATTTTGAATAAACAGAAAAATAAGTGAATTACTGAAAAATCATGCTCAAATTTTCTGCATGACAGAAAGATCTTATTAAGCCCACTGGCCATATCAATTTGTATTTGAAACAAATGATGTACATGAGACATTTGAGATAAATAAAAGTACTAATATAGGATAGGTATACATTATAATCTGTTTTCACTACTTTAAATAGTTGCTTTTAAATCTACTTGACTACATTAAGTATATGCATTTACTTTATTTTAGGTAGAAGCTATTTCCACTCTAGGTGAAAATAGTACATGAAGCTGCATTAAAATAGCAGTGAAAGATAATTATATAATTCCATTTATATGACACTGCTTCTGTTGGTAGCAGAAGGTTTCACAAACCATTCACAAATCTGATAAGCATTTCATAGAAAACAATAATATCATGTACACTCATTTTGCAGTTGCATGTGTGTGTGTGAAGCAGTTTGCCTGCTGCTGAAGCAGAAGCACAGCTGAGGTGGAACACGACAGCTGCTCACAGACAGCTGTGGGACATGACCGAACATCATAATGTCAAAACTGTATTTGAGGTGAAGTGGATGATCTGTGTGATGAACTACATGCTGATCCTGCTGCAGTAGCCCTGAACATGCCATCTTGGCAGTGACACACAGTCTGGAGAGAGAAGGCCACAACATCATCCATACCAGAGAATGAAGCTCTGCTCTTTTTGCCCCTTCAGCCTCGCTCTCCCCCTCTTCTTCTGACAATCACACAAAGTGTAATTTACAGTACTATTTACATCTATTTACATTTACTAATTGTATTCCATTGAAACTGCCAAGGAAAATTTGTCAGAAGAATGTAATTACTCAAAGCTGGAATTTGGCCAGCAGTGAGATTAGTTCCCTTCCATTTTGCAAAAAAGCACTGTGGGGTCGTATGGAACTGAGCACTTCAAGTGACAGCTGGGGACCAAGTCAAGCCCCTGAGCTACTGCTAGAGGCTTGCCTAGGGCTTGGTACATGCAGGTGGGCTTCACAGAGGCATTTGGGCTGTCTGGAGCTCCAGGTCTAGAACTTGCGATCTGGGATCCATGCCAGGCCTCCTCTGGAAGTGGGGCAGTCTGGTGGTCGGTAGCTATGGCAGGCTGGAATGTGTCTGCGGGCTCTGGGGCTTTGCTCTGTGGTTGCTGCTTGCAGTTGAAGGTGGGGTGTCCTGTCTAGTATCCCTTCTTCAAATCAGAGATGGCACTGGCAGAATCTCTCTGTTGCAGGGGCATTAGTGGAAAATGGGTTGCTCTCTGACTAAGCAAGCCAGAGCTGGCCTGCTGTCATTCCCCTCCATTTCCAGGTTACAGCATGGGGATCACTTTGGGGAGGGACGTAATCCATGGTTAGTTTTGTAACCTCTGCTTTGCTCCAGAGCCCACCTTGGATCAAGATGCTGAATGTATACTTGCATCAATTAGGGTGACTTTATAATTTTTGTTCCATCTGATCTTCTAAATGCATAGTATAGAAGCTCTGCCGAAGATCTCTTCATCAGTTTCTCCTCATTCTCTAGCTTTACACATAGCAATTTTATGTGCACAAAGGTCCTGCATTAGCACATTCACAATCAGGAGATCAGGCATCTGCATATCTGGCTTAGGCATGCATGTATTTTCTGGAAAGGCAAACAGACACTCTTGGGCAGACAATATTTAAATGAAAATTTAGAATCACTTTTCACAGTGATGCCCCCAGTAATCACAGCAAGTCCATAGTCTCGCTTTTAATTCTTTGGATATAGAGAGTGCACAACCTGCTGAGGGAAGCTAAGGAGATCACAGGTTGAGGTGCCATGCTTATAAACAGGAAACTCACTGAGGAGACAGGATAAAATTCAAAATTTAATCTACTCAGTTGTGCCTGAAATTTGACATGAGTGTGTGATTTATTCTATATAGTTCTTCACTGTACAGTATTCTGAGAGACAGATGATACATACTATTTGTCATAATCATAAATGTTACCATTATTTTTTCTTGTCAGTTCAGCAAAAGCAAGGTTCATTGTTACAACATGAATTGTCATCAGATATTTTGTGTTCAAATCCTGTTTTTCCCTTGGAATTTGTATTACAATGTATTAGATCTGTCTCTTTTACTAGAGGAGGGAATTATGAAGGCTGTCTTTAAGCAGTAGACTGCTCACTGAGCAGCTTTGTATTGAACTCTGAAGATGTTACACAACCTTTATTTTAATAAATCCTCATGTAAGTGTATAGCTATATAATTTTAGATATGTCACAGTATTCAGGCCTGTGCAGCAATTGTGGCCTAAAGAAGGCAGTGTGATTTAGCAATTTGAACAAAGGACTGAGTAAGAGTTCCAGGGCTCTGCAAAAGTCTTCTGTAAATCCTTGGGAGAGCTACTTGTCTTCTTTGTATCCCAATTTATCTGTCCATAAATTGGAGCTGCTATTAATGTGTTGCATATAAGCCACGAGAAGTCTGTTAGAGATCAGGACAGAACCTGGGAGGCCTTTTTCCCAGGGTTGTCATATAACCTCAGGCGAGTTGTGCTTCTTTGGGGGCTTTGCAAACTCATTGAAGTGCTTCTGCTTGAAGTAGAGAGGGTTTGTCTGTAAAATATGGTTTACACTGAAAATTCTCTGACTTAGCTGTATCTTCTGGTTTGCAGGAAGCCTGAGCCAGAGGAGTGAAGTGGACACTGAAATAAAGCCTTAGAATATAAATAAATCCGAAACAGTCCTCCTAATAACAGCAATTCTTTGTCTCCTGACTTTGTGGCCTAACGTCTGAGGCTCAAGGGGATATAAATACAACACTGTGCAATGACTAATTACTCAAAATTCTGTGCATCAGCAGAAGTGGGACTTGTGGTTGACTCTAATATTATCAAATGCCTTTGCTATTTAATAATCTTGTAGCCGTACATTATTTAGCATGCCGTTTGCACAAAGAACAGTGATTTTATTTCAGCTATCTCCCAACAAAGTAAAAATGCAGCTGGTAGTAAATGAAACATTTGGCAGACAATGTGTCTGATGTACAGTCCTCTAACTTGCTAAGAAAAGAAAAATGTTGTTGAGTGTTTAACCTTTTCCTGCCCAAGGAGGTATCAAGGAGTAAAGTGACCACAAAGGTTTTCTTTTCTTTTTCCCAAACCCTAATCCTAAAATCTTGCCTCTTTTTCTTTCTTTTTCTTTTTTCTTTCTTTTTCTTTTTTGTCCTTTCTTTTCCTTTTCCTTTTTTTTAAATTTTCTTTCAGTTTTTCTTCTTTTCCCCTCTTTTTGCTCTTTTCTTTCTTCTTTTTTTTTATTTCTTTTTCTTTTTTTTTTCTTTTTCCTTTTTTGTGTTCTTTTTCTTATTTTATCTCATCTTCCCTTTGTTTTTCAAGGAAAGAGAAAAAAGTTACTACCAGGCAAACAGCTTATTTATCAGTGGAATTTATTCACACACCAACACAGAGTAATTATGCCCAGAGCTCCCATTAACATCCCACAAACTGACAGCATAATAGCTTCCTTTCTTTAACATGTAACCCAAATAGGTTAATAAATAAGTTTAGTTCCAGTCATAGCCCGCTTTCTGACTTAGCCTTCTGCATTCCCTCTTTTGCAAATATGGAATCCATTGAATTTTGGAACAGAAAAGCCATGAGGAATAAGTTAATCTGCCAGGGACTCCAATCAGTGATCTGCACTGTAAATCTATTTAAAGCTGCATTTATTATGTTCTGAAGTTCAGCTGAACTGTGAAAGAGCACATGACTGAAATCACTGCATTTGAGTTGACTCACAGTTAAGTCTAGATGGGACCTGCTTGGCTCCTCACAAGTTTCTCTTTCTGATTCAGGCCTTCTAAAGACACTTCAGTTTTTGAAGGGCTGGTCACTGACCTGAGGGAATACAGGTATCCAGTGACAGGAGACGTTGCAAGAATTGCATCCCTCTGCATTAGCAGTCAATTGAGAAATGGTGGAGCAAGCTAGATGCACGCTTTCCCCCTGGAGGGCAAAAAGCTATATTATCACCCTGTTACAACTAGGAAAAATGCAACAAAAATGTTAGTGATTGGATGTGCCGAAGCACAAGTTATATAGAGGGCTGGGGTGATGCAGCCAAAAATGAAGCATAGGGCTATATTGTCCCATGCTACTCTCTTAACTTCTAGACAACATTGTCATGGAAGGAAACACTGTTTATCTGCCTAGTAACTGTCTATTTTAATCTGTAAGAACAAACAATGTAAACAAAATGAGCAAACAGAAGCAGGCTTGTACAGAACAATTTGCAGCCTTGTTTTCCAGTGGAAGATTCCACGGACCACCCAGGCTTTGCTCTAGTCCTTTTCTCAACCACGGAGCATCTAATTAAATCCCTTTCCATTCCTGACTCTAAGTGGAAGAGAGCCTACAGTCCTGTACAGTTTCTTTCCAGATGGAAATGCATAATTTAACAGAGATACAGCTGACAGGGAGAAGTAGTATTAGCATTTGCCACAAATTGCATTAAATTACAAGGGGTACTTAATGAAGACATATTATAAAAAGAAGATTTAAGCCAATATTTAGTTTTCTAAGCCCCTTCTAAGACTGTAGAGTGCCAGGCAACAAAAATCCCATAGTAAAACTGAATTTCTATCTCAGTAACTTTAGTGATACCAAGAGTTGTTTGGTTTTGCTACATACAATCAGTGAAAGCTCATGACATTGTGTTCTACAGCTTCATTCCATATACATGTATACATATACAAAAAGTTGCTGAGCACCTTACATTATTTACTACTTGGGTGCTTACAACATGAGGTGATATATTATTAATACTGTTGTTTTGTAAATAGGAAACAAAAGCACACAGAGACTGGCTTGTCAGTGGCAAGTGAACCTGCTTCCCTTGTTTAACCACAACTACTTCTCTATGCTTCTCTTAAAAAAAATTAGGACTGGAGGAAAATTTTTGTCAGGCTATCAGCTGTCTCATTTTTAGGACTGGACATCATTGTAGATGTCCACATTAATGAGAAAGTACACAGCAATGCAGAGTTGCTTTGCACTGGATGCTTCTTGAAGAGGTTGTAAGGACTTTATGGAAATATGCTTCAAGGACAAGTGGTCTGGCTACACTACTGGCATACTGAGAAATATTCCAGTTTGGAGATTAACCCAGTTGATAGGTCTGGACATAAAAAGGTAGGAATGCTGGCAGCATTTATGCAGCAACTCAGATGTTTTGTTTGGGGGCCAGAGCATGTGAAGGACACACCATCCTACAGCTGCACCCGAGGTTACATTCTGATGAGGTCTAGGGAAACTGAGTTCAGAAATCTGGAAGCTGCCTTTGTGCCATCTCACTGCTGGCATGTGTTAGTAAATGAAACAATGGTATGATTTATAGAGGTTGAGACTAGAGTAGGAACTGACCCTTTTATTGCTTCTCTTGGGCTAACTATGGCATGCAATGCAAGTAGAAATCATTGCAGCAAAACATGCTGTGTTCCCTTTTCTTGATTTGCTCTCCTCCTCTTGCCTTTATGATGAAGCCAGCACAGGCTCTACTCCAAGAGGATGTTCAGTCCTGGTATGAAGCTCACTCTGTGTTGGAGCAGATACTGGTCCACCAATGCATGCACACAGAAGGCCAGTGATGGTACAGAGCACTCTGAGATTTCTAAGTTGCACAGAGGATGAAGAGGAAGGAAGACCAACTGTGTGCAGCCATCCTTCTAATTAAATTCCTGCAGTTAAAAATAGCTAGTGGAAGCTGGCACTTCTGGCACATCCAGAGCGTCACCTTCCCAAGTATCTTTTTCTGGCCTGAGCCGTAGGAAGTTGCAAATGTGATCCGCTGTGTAATAGTGCAGCATATTCTTGGCCAAACTGCTCATCGTTTTTTCCCTCTTTATGGTTAGCTTACAAATGTCATATGCCTCCTTTTCTTCTTTAAAGCTATTCTCTGCAGAACCAGGTATCATCCAGGGGTTGTGGAAAATAACTTCTCAGTTTCTTCACATCAGTTCTGGCTCTGGAGCCCCTTGCCTACTGAGTTGCCCAGAAGTGCCAACTGCAGTAATGTTGATATTGAACAATATCAAATTTCCTGATTTCACCCAACAGAGTTTTTATTTCCAAGTAATTCTATTCACTACAGAAACCAGAAAAGTTTGAGTTGGACCAGTGATATTGCATAATTAGGTTTTCAAAAGAACAAGAACAGAGAAATGAGAATAATGGGGAAATCAGTTTTCTTGCTTTTGCAAATTCTAACCACAGAAAATGCCAGAAGTTGTATTTCTTATCAAGAATAAAGGAGTTAATCTTTAGTAGCCTGTCCCATGGACAGAATATGTTTTACAGCTTTCACTAAAGAAATGGAAGGAAGCTAAAGGTGTCGAGTTTTCATGATTGATAGCAGGAACCTATAGGGGTGTCTTTAATAGCCAGTTTGCAGTTGAGTGTGACAATTTTGTCACTTTCCTCGGGGTTTTCTTTTGTGTCTATGTGTGTAGAGATAGACATGCAGACATAAAACAGCTATTCTAGAACTACTCAGCTGTAGAAAAACAGATTCCCAAATTCTGGCAGCAGTGTTTGTGAACTGCCCAAATGGCTACAAGGAGTATTTGTTTTGTTAATTTCAAAGCAAAATAGACATAGAAATACAGAAAAAAGGTTAAGGAAGGAAGCTAATGCCTCACTGCTGTTGTCTAAGATTTTTTTACTGAAATCATTAAGCAGGCAGTGTGTTCCTTGGAAAGATCCATTTTACAGGGAATCCCACAGAGAATGCCTTCCTGTCAGAAGCAGCGCCTTGGTGCTCACCTACTGCAGAAGACTGAGTGAGGTGTGGGAGCCCTGTTTTCTGCATTCCTGCCTCACAGGTTAAGCACAACAGAATGAGTGGGTAGTGGAGAACAATGCTCTTGAGCTGAGCAGGAGTTCTGGCTTGTAAGTCACATGTAACTGAACTTTGAGAGAGAGATGCAGCTTGAGTACTCATCAAAACGATTACAGAAATTCAGTTGGAAAAAAAATGCAGGGAGCTGGCAAGAGGACAAAGCTTGGGTGAGCTCAGACAAAAGCTTCCTGAAGTTTGGTGGGCTTTTTTCCTTACAGGATGTGTAGTTCAGAGGTAGGCAGAAGCAGTGGCCAGCCAAGCAAGGCTAGATACTGTGGTTTTGAAAAAGGCACTCGAGCATATGGAGCTTTCGTGCAAAAATGCACGTGCAAAAAAAAAAAAGAATGTTTTTTTGATCAATTCCAGGCGAGATGGCAGTTGTGTCATTCTGAGTGCTTCTCATCAGATAGATGGGATCACTAAGAGTTTTGGCCTTTTCAGTCTGAGAGAAAAAAACCCACATGTGGCTAGTGAAACCGCCCAGCACTGAGATTTCCCTCTTCTTACTTCGCTGTTAGATTATGGGGTCCTGAAGCCATGTCAGCCTCATACATGATACTGGGTGACACAGTTGGTGACAATTTGGCCAGTGTTCTCCTGGTAGGGAAGCTCCTTGTTTGGAAGGGAAACCCACTGCCAGAATTTGCACTGTAATATCAAAATACCATGATGTATTCTGGGCAGAGCTTTGGCTCTAGTTTCATTTGTTCATTAAATGAAACTTGTGAATTACATATAAGCATGAGCTTTGTTAGGACAAATTCACAATTTTATGCAAGTGTGACGTGAATAATGAAAAGAGTGAAGTACTGCTCAAGGAAATAAGATAAGCAAAGCTTTTGATTAGAGTAGGAGAGTAGCTATGTGTTTTTGAGCCTTGATAAACCAGTTTGAGAAGTACAAATCAGCCTTCTGAGGAGCTATATTTAGTGCCAGGCTTCAACCACAGCTCTTGATTCCGTGCAAGTTCAGACTCTGGGAAAGGTAGATACAGCTCCTGTAGCATGTTCATCTGAAAGTTCATCTTATATCTGTTAGCAGTGATGTCCACGTGCTTCCCTGTTGCTGACACATCAGGGTATATATGCCATACTTTTCAAGAGTGCCACTGGAGAGTTTTGTGTTCAGCTGAAGCATAATGAGTTTTCCAGCACTATGTTTTGTATATCATGTGTTTTTTTTTGTATGAACTCCAGCAAAAAAACCCCCAAGTGTGGAGGGTTTTTTCTGCTGTTTCTGAGTTTCTCTGTGAGGTATGAACTTTCGGATCAAATGAAAGAACATAGCTCAAGTGTGAAACTAGGAAAGAGGCAAGTACAGAGGCAAAAGCTAATTGAATCTTAAGCAGAAAATTTACACAGAAGTGTATCCCAAGTGGAAATTCTCCTTGCTGAAATATCTACTGCTCTGGTAGCATAGGAATCGGAGTAGTGGTGAATTGTTTGGTTGTCAGGAATCTCACAGGTTCAGCAACATGGATCCATTGTTTTCAGAATGGCATGTGGAATTCCTGGTTCAGTGCTCTTACTCCATTGTGTAAGAAAGAAATAAATTTGTCACCTCTCATTAATGCTATCTGGAGTTGAAAGGAGTTTATATGAGCATCATCACACTGAATTGTTTTGATGATTCAGAAAACAGAGTGCTCTCTGTGCATGAATACTTTGTTGGCTTTCTGGGGTTAGACTAACATAATAACTTTGTTCCCCAGTGCTGAGCAGCATACTGGAATATTATTGCCCATCAGAACGAAGTTCTTCTGTGTGCCTTCCCAGATTTCTTCAGTGTGTACTAAGAAAGCCATCACCTCACAGATAACTTGCACTACTTTTCTTGTAAATAGTGAGGTGGGAGCTGCTCAGTTCTGATCCTGATTGAGAGTCCAGCAGAGCTGTGGAGGTCCACTTATTAATTTTGCATATCTCACTTTTGGGGTTCCCAAGCTGTGCCTCACTTTCAAAGGATGGGTAGCTCATGTGACTCCTGTTAGTCCATGAAAGATCTGGAGCTCTGGATTCAGCCCACAGATGTCTCAAACTGGGTGTTCTTAACATCCTTGATCTTAAGTTGGTTTCATTTCCCATCATGTGAAATGAATGCAGTAATACCTGCCTTCAAAGCAGATGCTGTATAGGGGCTTTGAAATGTAAAGCAGATACTTTCATCTGTGTTTTTTAGATGACATACAAATTAAAAATTCAAGAGTTGTGAATGTTGTATGTTTTATCTCCAATATTCACCACAAACCAAACATTTCAGGGGAATTCATGCATCTGTAATGCTTGTCACTGATCTTTTTAGAAACAGTGCATAACTTAATATAGTGGGATGTTTCAGAAAGCAAAGAAATTGCATGCAGGAGGCCTTGTACTGAGATTAATCTCTCAGGAATGCAGGGGGTTAACGGTCAGGCTGATTAATCACTGTTAATGAACCATCAGGAAATCTGTCAGGAAGTGGGTAAAAATTCCTGATGGCTGATGTGAAGCATTGTGTGGTGTGCCTTGGCTTTGGTGTTTCCCAACTGATAGTCTACAGTGGGTGTAGTTTAGTTACCTCTAAGTTCTCAGGACGTGAAGGACCAGATATATGCTGTCCTTGTTGAACTTGAGTAAGTCAGGAAGAAATTTTCCCCATTCATGGCTGTGCAAGTATATGGCACAACATAAATGCAAGAAAGTAAGGGATTGCTCCTTCCCAGAACAGAGTCTGGGAAAGATACAGAAAGGAAGCATGGTCATTCCCTCATTCCTCTTGTCTGAGCCCACAGGGTATAGGGGAAGAGTGGAACAGGTGGTTTTCCCTGTGTGAACAAGGAGCCAGAGAATTAGGACTTGGATACACAACTGAGTTAATGAATTGCCTGGTGTTGACCTAGGGTGAGGTTTCACAGTTGGCTCAAGCTGATCCAAGATCAGGCTGAAAGGAGTGTTTTTAACCTCTTTCTCCTTTGCTTTGGACTAGCTGTCATGTGGTAATACAGCAACTTGCTGATCAGGGCGGAAACCATTGTTGCTTGGTCAATGTTGTCTGACAGTCTTCAGCAGGATCAGAGAACTGATCAGCCTCACTGCTTGGATGCACGAGTGCTAGATCTGATGTAGAGGAGGGTGTGGGAACATGAGACAAGGATAAAAACATGAGTGGGGACTGAGCCTTTCAGCAATAGCATAACCATGGATTGGCTTAAACCTATTATGAAACTGCAGTCTGAATCACTGGAATTAGGAGTGCACTGTCAACCTACAGGGAATGCAAATTAAAATGTGTTAGCTTACACCTCCCGCCACTGTTAAACAGTGGCTGAGCACAGCCATTCTGCACGTGGCTGGGAGGAAGGAGTGTATGGTGGGGCAGCAGCATAACAGTTCCCCATGACTTGGTCTGGAGTGTGCAGACCACATCAGACATCACTGGGGTGTATGTGGGGAAGGCAGAGGGGAAGGAGAAAGGAACAGACAAGCACCACCACCATAATTCTCTCTACATATTTTCCTTTGGATTAGGGTAACATGTTCTACTTCAGCTTTGTGACAAGACTGCAGAAACATTCAGTTACCAGAGCACAGATTAAGCACAGTAATGCAGTTGTGGATCCAGATCCTATTTTCAACCCAAGTAGCTTTCCAGTGTTCTTTAGTAAGCACTGAAAGCCTAAATGGCACCTAAAAAAGGGAGTATTGGATTCAAGTTTGTTTGGTTTTTATTGCAAAATTTGGTAGTTCCATGTTAAGGAATTATCATTTTGTTCTAGCTCATAAGTCCATGCAAAGATACAGGAACAACTGTGTTAGTGAAAAATCTCTTTTTAGTTTTGAAATATTTCATGTTTTAGAGGCTTGTAACACAAGGTCTGTTCCTGTAAGCACAGCCATGCAGAGCCACACCAGTATCTGTAGGGTGCCCTACAAAGACAGCAATGCTTCCATACAGGACCAGACATCTCAGAGATCATGGGAGTAGTCACCCTTCTTAGGTCTTGAGCTTAGGAAATAGTTTGAAGATAGTCAAATTAGTTTAATTTCAGGAGAGTTTCAAGATAGTGAAGTTAGTTTAATTTAAATACTTAAATGTCTTAATTTAAACTGCTAAAATATCTCTCCAGTAAGAAATAAGGAAAAATGTGGGGAGAAAAATATTAACCTCTCCCAAAAAATAGTGTAAAAAAGTATTTCACAGGCAAAAAATGCAAATGTAAAAAACAGCCAGTAACTTTTCCAGAAATAAATCATTCTCCATCACATAGAGGATAAACATGGGGTGTTTCAGGGAGAAGGAAACCATAATGGAGAAGTTCATGAGGGACTGTCTCTTATGGCAGGGACCCCATGCTGAAGCAGGGGAACAGTGTGAGGAGTCCCTCTGAGGAAGAAGGAGTGGCAGAGACAATGTGGAATGAATGAACTGACTGCAGCCCCCATTCCCTGTCCTCCTGCATTGCTGCAGGGGGAAGAGGTAGAGAAATTGGAAGTGAAGTTAAACTTGGGAAGAATGGAGAGGTGGGGAAAGGTGTTTCAGGTTTTTATTTCTCATTATCCTATTCTGATGTGATTGGTAATAATTTCTCCAAGTCAAGTCCATTTTGCCTGTGATGGTAATTGCTCCCTGCCCTTGTTTCAACCCAGGAACCTTTCATTTTATTTTCTCTCCCCTGTCCACTGAGGAGGCGAGTGACAAAGTGGCTTTGTGGGCACCCAGCATTCAGCCAGGGTCAACTCACCACACACTGTCACCAAACAGTGTTTTACTCCCTGAGCATTTCAGCTGAAATTATCTCGTAGCTGAGACATAGACCCTATTGGCACAAGAGTTTCTGAATATATCCAAAGGCTGGAAATGTTTCTCCAGTTCCACTAGTAACCTTTCATCAAAGCATAGCCCAGGGATTCTTGTAAGGAGACATCGGCTTTCCCCACTTATAAGGAATTGATAGTGAGCGTCTTTGCTGACAGCTATTTTTGTGTTGCATAGGGCTAATTTGCAGTTTGGGTACAGAGTAGGCAGGGGTACAGCAAAGAATGCTGAACAGATGTGACAGAGTGATAACATCCTTAGCATAATCCAGTATCACACAGTTGTGGAGTGCTATAAATACAACAGGAATTCTCCAAGGCCCAATTGCTTCACAGAGTTGGGCATCTCTGCATTGCCATGGATTTAGACTGCATTAAATCAGTGTAATCCTCAGGCTCCATTCATTTGTGCCCTGCTGTGAGTGCTCCTAGGAGACTATCAGCATCATTCCGAGCAGTGTCGTTGGTTCTACATTATAAGGCAGTTTTTGACAGCTTTTGGACTGATGTTTTGATTTGTTTACTAAATTAAGAATTTGTCATCACAGGCATAACATTTCTCTGGTACTGCTGTACAACAATCTTTTAGGGTGTTCCTTTTAGGCCTTGGTAACATTTAATGGAATGAATCCCTGTAATACCCAGAGCACACATGGACTGTGACTTCTTGAAAAATCACGAGAAAAGTTTTCTGAGGTTTGGTAACAATGTCAGGCTTCAGAAGCTAGAGTCCCCTTCTGTTCTTCCATGGTTGCCATTGCCCTTGCCTGGGAGGGTGAAGGCTGAGCAAGAGGTTGCCCTGGAACAAGGCAGTGCAACTGCTGCTGCTCTGTAGCTGTTGGCCTTTTGGCCTCCAAATTTTTTTGGTAAGCAAGTCATCTTATTGTGAAATGCATCTTATTATTCTGTGCATGATGGATTGAAAAAGGCTTTACTTGCTGGAAAGGCTGTTGAACAATATAGTTTCCACTTACAAAGCACTTTCCTTAAAAAGCTTCTCAGAGCAGCATCATATAAAAATAGTTATACTAAAGTTCTGAACCAGCTTCTGACAAATCAGGAATAACAAAAACTAAGGTATAAATAGAAGTGTTTTCATGGGTTTTCTCTTCTCTTCTCTAGAGGCACAGAATCTCAATCTGGATTGTAAGAAACAAAAATGCCCTTTTCCAGACACACAGGAAAACAAGGACCTTCCAGACTAGTGGCACAGAATATAAATAGGATTTCAAAACTGCTTCAAAACCATAAAGCTTAGTCAAAACCATGACATTTGCATTTTAGAATGAGCCATACCATGTTAAACAAATTTTTTTATGCAATTCTTTAGTTTATTTCATACAAACTAATGTCTCCTGCTTTACAGAAAGGTTAAATAACTTATACTTTTTTAATTATGGAATGAATTGTCTCCAGGCACTCAAGAATATGAGGATTATCTCAAAGTCTGCAGTTTATTAGGATTCCTGGAAGACAAATGCTGAAGAATGCAAAATATTACATACTCTGTGTTTTTATTTTATCAGTGGGCAGAGTAAATGCACCTTATTTGTCATTTTCAAATTCATTATTTTTGTGAAGTAGGTTAGAATTATTTTTCTTATAGCAGGTTTTGAAACAGCTAAATGTAAAGCTACTATTTGCTGTTCCAGTGTTTGGATAATCTTGATTTTACTCTGAGTCTGTTCCTTCTTCTGCTCTGTGCCGACCTTCTCTGAATCTACCAAACCCCATGTAGCAGTTCAATCCACAATACCAAAGAAGGAAGGTCTGTTTCTGTAAGCCGAAAATAGTTCTTACTGCAGTTAACCTTGCAGCTGAATCAGTTCTGCTATTGCTCTTTAAGTCATGTTTGACCAGTCATGTCTGCACGGACCAGAAGCAGGGCTGAACAGGGTATCTACATAATCAATCTGATGCCTGATGCTCTTTTCAGTGTAGCAGTTCCTGTATTGAAAATACCCCCCTCAAAAACCGTTTACATACCAACAACTGAATTTATGATACCCTTGGGGTCTGGAGTAGCTGAGTTTTAGAGATACTGACTGCTTCAGTCTATGCATGGGAAGGAAGGATTTCAGCAAAATTTTACTGGCATCAAATCCTTCTGTATATTCTCTAATCACCCTGTAATCCTTCCTCTTGCAAAATAATGCTAGTGGGCCTTTTTCTGTTCTGCATGGAAGTTTGCATGGAAGTTTGCTTTCTCCCAGTTGTTTTGTTTTAGAGTTATTTATCATTATTCAGCCCCACCAAAAGGGAGATCTACAGCCATCTGACAACCTCAGAGTGTCCCCCAGAAGCAGAGAGGCACAGTGACATTGCAGGGAGAACTTGCATTCCATTTCACTCTTGCACTAAGACCTGGGTGACATGCAGTTAATCTTTTTTTGCTCCAATAGCCAACAGTGCAGTGATTATTTTAAAAAAAGATCAAAAAGACTGTATTCTGCTCCATGCTGCTGTCGAGTAACGGTTTATGCTATTTGACACTAGATATTCTGTGTATTCCTCATTGAAATATTTGGCCACTTCCATTTCCCAGTGATCGCTGTATGAGAGATATTAGATGTAAAAATGACGAGTTCTTCCTGCTAGAGCTACAGCAGAACAGATCTGTGTGTTGAAATTCTACTTCTCTCTGTAACAACAGCACTAAAATAGCTTTAATAATTAATCATGCACTGATTAGATTACAAATCCTGAGATGGGCTGGAGATTTTTGTATTATGCATCAGACAAAAGACACTGGCAATGCTTAACTCGCGGTCACCTGCTCTTGCTCCACCTGCCATTGTGGGAGCACTCCGGAAACCAGAAGGGAGACAAAGGCCCAACAGAAATTGATAAAAACCTTCACCTGCCCCTGGCATGTTCAGGAATACAGAACTGTTGAAACAGGTGCTGCTACAGCTGCACGTGGGGGTACAGCTTTGCTTATTAACTTCACATTCACCAAGCAATGCGCTGCACTGTACCCCGATGGAAGAGAGAGCATCCACACTCCAGGCTAAGACAGTATTAAGCAGAGAGTTTCCTGACTGGGAACACCAATGCAAACAGCCACTGTGGAAGGGCTAGGCAAGGAGAGGCCAGGCATGGGGTAGGCACCCTATCCTGCACTCACTCCTTTAGTGTTCCCGTGCAGTGGCCACACTGCTGTGCCCTGCCAGCTGCTTGTAATGTCATGAACACACTTCTGTGCAAGTGGCATTGTTTTGCCAGAATGATATCATGTGCAGTTGATTTTAGGGTAAATAGGAGTTTAAGACTGAGAACCAGTGGGACTCAAAATTGGAAAGTTACTTCATAGCCTTAACTTTCGTTAGAAATTTTGCTCAGCTGTTTCAACTGAGTTTTTCCAGGCCCTTTGCTCTTGTCCTGTGACTCTTGGTGCCCATTTATTACAACTACAGAGGCAAAACCCATCAGGGGAGATAGTCCATATGCTGGTTCTGGAAGGGATTAAGATACTGTTAGGGTGTCCAGTGTAATGCTTTTACTGGTATAAAAATATGATTTAAAAAGAGGACCTTAGGACCAGTTTTATGGTATGAACAAGAATTCTAAGACCAAGTCTGGTCTTAGAAACCAATCCAGTTTTAGGGGAGGAGGGGGAAAGGACACTGTGGACTGAAATGAGCAAATCCAGTTAAAAATTATAGTCAAGTTAAATTTTGCCAGTTGTTGGGGACACTGAATAGCACTGAACATCACAAAACAACAGTTACAGTTAAAAAGCACTCTGGAGGCAAACAGCTGTTATTCCCTGCTGACCAGAGCAGACCCGGTGGTATCTGGGCAAGAGGGTCAGAGCCAAGCTAGGGCTGGTCAGTGTCTATGGGGTGCAGGCATACTCCCTGCCTCCCGAGGGCTCCCAAGAGGCAGGAAGGGCATGGCCTGGGGGACCATGGCTAGCTCAAGGGGGCCACAGCTGCTACAGCACCAAGGGAACATCACTGTCCTTCACCCCCATGGTCAATCTGAGCACAGACAGCAAAGCTTGCCCAGGAATAAGAGTGGTTTATGTGACAGACACAGCACACACTTTTGTTAGTGGGACCTTTTTAGTTAACAACAGCTAAGTTCTGGAAGCATCAAAATGTATCGTTCTGCTACAGACACCACAAGCTGCATGGCTTATTTTTTATCGCTTTTCGCTGCCCCTTCTACCACTGATCTTTATGAAAACGAGAAGTTAAATGAGAGAAAAATAGCTTTAATGAAACATTCAGGTTGAGAAATCAAAATTGGACACTCTTAACAACAGGAAGTTTCGAAAGCAGTGTTTGTACCACCATCTTGCTGAACTGTAATACCACTTGTCTTTAAGTCTTAAACCATAAGTGTGCACCTTGACTCAGCAGCTGGGCACAAGGGTACTACTGTGGCATCAGTTTAACTTTGCAGAATTTCCTAGGCATAGAAAAGTGAATTTAATTCAACCCCTGAACAATTTACTGACTCCTGCAATCAGTGCTGCAACTTCGGTCTTTCTAGTAAAGGCATCTGAATTGTTTCCTTGTGCAAATACATTTAAGCTTCTTTGTTATTTTATTCTAGGGAGCTGGAGACAGTTTTGTGGGAGCGCTGGCCTTCTACCTGGCTTACTGTCCCAAGTTATCCATGGAGGAAATGATCAGGAAGTCTAACTGCGTCGCATCAGTGAGCGTCCAGGCATCGGGGACGCAATCTTCATATCCTTACAGGAAGGACTTGCCTCAGGACCTTTTCTAATTGATTGTCTAGCTCACAGTACTGATTTTATCTCATACCAGACAGCATTATTCTCCTGACTGCACCAAGGTTCTTCTGTGCTAACTGGAAATGCCAGCAGTCTCTTTGCTTCTTATTTCAGGAATCCTGTGTTCCTGTTCTACAGCACTAAGATGGGGTGGGAGATCTTTCAAATATACCAGAGCAGGTCTCTCTGGCCCCACACAGCCATTGGGCTTGTGGCTGTCCCACACAAAAATGCACCATTACTGAACTACATGAAGTTTACAGGAAAACACCTGGAGGGTATTGGGCTCCTGGCAGTATTTTTACTGATTTTATCAGAACTTCTGATGTGCAATGGCAGCACATGAAGAAGAGTGTATGCTTTGAGACTGCAACTTCAGTCCTAAGCTGCAGACACCAAGGCCAGCACATGGCTCACAACAAAGCACCGTCCATCGAGTCCAGACCTGCCTATGCCCACTTGCCTCAGATGCAGCACAGTGCTTCCCCACACTCTGGAAGGGCCCTCCAACTGAAAAGAGGACAAGACTGCTACTGAAGTAGACTTTGAAAAATCTTTCTAGCCATATTGCTCAAAACACAGATAATTAAGGAAGAAAAGCTTCTAGAAGTATTAGAAGTGCTTTGCTTTCTTCACGTTTGACAAAAATCCAGGAGTGGAAAATCCATCCTACTAACCTGGCTGAAAATAAGACAGCCCTTTTAGCCATGGTCATAGCTTATCCAAAAACTCATCTTATTTGACTAGGTTCCCATCGCTTCTTTCCTCAGAATAAGCTGGTGGAACGTTATCTCTCCAAAGAATGACACCAGCTCAAGATCACTGCTGTCACATCTGTGGCTGGTAGGTTAGAAAAACTTGCAATCCTGCCATTGAATTCTTGCTGTGGAAAATGTTAATTTTTATTGCTTTATAAAACAATAGTTCCTTTGAAGATTACAGGCTCTTTCACAATGGAAAACACAGACAATGGGATTTGCTATTTAATTTTTTTTAATTGAGCACTGTAAAAATAACTCAAAAGATAAATAAATGTTACTGTGATGATCTATGTCCAGACATTAAGAATTTTCTCTCTCTACATTGTTTTATTCACAATGGCCGTCAAATCACAGGAGATGGTGATCCCAGTTCACTTCCTCTCTTTTCAGCCCATGTTGCTGGATTTCTGAATCAGTGTTCACCCCGTCCTCCCCCCAGACCATCCTCTCCTCATGTACAAATCAAGTCCAGTCATTGTTCAGATAGAGCGGATTTTTCTCTTCTCTGTGAAGAGGACACGTTGTTTTGCTATGGGTGAAAAAAAACAATCTGTTAAGAAGCCTGAAGTGTTAAAATTCAATTCAACGAGCCCACATCCCCTTTCTCCTGGCTGCCTTTACTGCTTCAATTAGTGTGGAGCAACTGACTGGCACAGCACTGTTGTCAACCAACTCCTGAAGGAGTTTAGTAGTGCTTTCACTTTACCACATGTAATTTTTAGTTCCTAAGACGTCCACTTTACCTCTGTGAGAATAAGTATCAGGATCTGAGTGACTAAAAACATTCAACAGCTGCTCTGTGTGACTATTCTGAGTCACAGCTGCTCCATGTAGGGACAAAAATAGGTTCTTACTGCTTTCTACTACTCTTCAACTCCAGAGCCCAAACAACTACAGTCGATGAGCTGGATATAGCTGGTCTCACAGACTGCATGAGAAGTTAACCAAGCATCCTGTGGATCTCTCAGTGAGGCACAAATTGACCCTGCCACCAGTGCCTGATGCAGACGTTGGCAAAGTCACTTCAGCTACAGGTTAAGCAAAGTCAATATATTACTAAAATCAAAAATTAAAAAATAAATTAAAGCAAAGCTTTACAATGTCTTTTGAAAAGCACCACTGGTTTGATTCAACTTCTATATATGAATTCCTTTAAAAGCTATGCAAGAGCAATCCACACAGTAACAGAATCTCCTCTTCCACATAAAAGTTTCATTTTAAGAAATACTGCAGCTTAGTAACATATTCTGTTGCTGCAGTTACGAGGTAGTGAAACTTGGGCACTCCTGCCACTACTTCACTAAAAAGCTTCATTCTGTGGAGGTCCCAGGTTTCTGAGAAGTACAAAACATAAGGTGAAAATGCATGCCAAGTGAAAATGCTTCCTAACATATTCCTGATGTGAGTTGTTATCTAGACTCAAATTTACTTCCCTTCACACATGCAGCACTTTCTCACATCAATTTCTCACTTGTATTCTACTATAGGCTACAAAGATCAGATCTTACTTCAGAAACCTACTACATGTTCTGTCTGAGCTCTTCTTTCTCTTCACTTTCCTACAAGTTGCAAATCTTCTGGAGGATCACTCTGCACAATGCTTCAATGCAATAATTTAAATTTTTCTTATTCAAGAAATTAATCCAAGAGATTTCTGATTCCCCTTCTGTATGAAATTCAAAAGGAGTCACAACCTCTGTCAACTTTGATGAGAGCATATTGCTTCTCCAGTGGTTTCTCTCACTCATTGTAAAGCTCCTGTACTATTAGCTCTGAGAATGAAAAGGCAGTCATCTAAGAAGCACATAAAATTATGAGAAAAAAATAAGCTTGAACCACATAACTACTGGTCGTGCTTTATATTATCTACTTACAGCTGCTTAATATGTTTCTTTATTCTACAGCTTTAAATAAGCCTTTTTTTGCATTACCTCTATCATGCATGGTCTGGTTTAAATTCTATGTTTACCTAAATTAAGCTTTTTAACATTAAATTCAGCTTTTTAATGTTAACTACATAAACTTGAAGTCTTAGTCACCTTTCAAAAAGCTGGGTGAGCAAATGGCAGTTTGGCAAGTGCTATAACCTCCCCAAGCTGAGAAAATCTGCAAGGACCAGAGGAATATAAAAGAACCCACTGTCATCTGGAGAGCAGCATTGTTTGTGGAGGAGGAAGAACTTGTGTTTATTTCTTTAAAAGAAAAAGTCCATTTTGTAAGTGATGGTTAGAATTTATTGTTCAGAGCAGCCGTGGCAGCTTAACAGAACACGTCTGTTGATGCATACTTCGTGGCTGCTTGTTGGAGGTAGCACTGTCTAGCAAACCACACAAAGAAACAGAATGAAAGAACTCCTCTGTCACTTGGCTTTGCCAGTGACATGTGGCATGGCTGTCATCAAAGTCTCTGATGTGTCAGGCAAGTCATTACTTTGTTTCACTGCCACAATCTGTAAAATGAGGGTAACGTTTACTTCCCACTGGAATGTCATGAAGAACAGCAACTGTACAGTCATCTGAGTATGAAACATGTTATGACATATTCTGCTTAGATGGGTAAAATTCTGTTACATTCAAATCTTTTGCCCCACACAGTCAGAGAAGCTTATACAAAGCACACTGACTTCTTCCCCAAGCTCTTACCGATGGGATCGTATCTCAGTAAGACCAGTTTTTCCTGCAGTCGGAGTCTCCTGATGTTGAAACAGTAGCCCGTCTCCGCAGCACTTTTCATCCTCACCAGAATGTATCTGAAGTCACAATGGACGTCTCTGTGTCAGTGCACAGGCACTTAACTACACTCCATTACATGTCTGCCAGGGCATGGGCAAATGGACAAACTTTCAGCATAAACAATTTGGCAGTCACATAAAATACTTCATTTCAACTTCAGGGATGTTCTGGATGGGAGCATCAATACCAAACTTATAACACAGACAAATAGCCCACTATAAAACATAAGCTCCAACATCAAGTTTAAGCAAACTCCTGAATGGGATACAAATCCAGAGAGAAGGAGCTTCTTCATAAAACAGTTAGAAGGAGGAATAAAAACAGAAAAGAAAAAAAGAAATGAGAAAAATAAGCATATAATTGAGTCACTATAGCTTAAAAGATAATGGCAAGAGAGGAAGGATGATGGTAGTTAAAGATGTTCAGGCTGTAGATAACACTGTTCAGACTATCACTTCCACATGCAGAGAGGAAGCTGAGCAGATAGCCTGGAACAAGAGACATGAAAAAGGAGAAGCAGGACCCCTCAGCACCATTCATCCCAGTAGACACAGAGTTTGATGTTAACCCAGCCACAGGAACCCCCTTTCCCACTGCACGGTTCTTGATTTGTGGGGTGGGCTGGCAGCAACTGCAGTGTCCCAGGAGCAGGGCAAGTCAGGAGACTGAGAAATCTTCCCATGCCCCCAGCGTGGAAGTATGCCAAGATCTGTGCAACTTCCCAGACAAAGGGCATCTTCTGAAGTCTCAAAGCTAAAACCTTTACCATTCTGTAAATTACATCCTTCTCTTCCATTGCAATAAAGAGATGGATACATCTCTGCATGTGGGCTTTCAATTCATTTTCCACTTTCCTGTATCTTCCTGTTTCTAATACAAAACGGTCTGTCAAAATTAACCTGTTCTTCCTCACTTGTGCAGCTCTGACTAGTGTACTTCCTTGAGATCTTCCTTTTCAGCTTTGTGATCTAATTAAATATTGAGTTCAAAATAAACAGAAAAACACTGGATTCCTGCAGACTAACTGACCAGGCATATTCTTGGGATTATCCCCAGTCACTGTCCTCTCCTGTAGGTGTGCTGTGAAGCACCAGTAACCACAAAGACTCCTTTCCCTATACCTCACCCACTTCCTCAAAGCCTCTGTGCAGTTTCCCCTTTCTGGGGGAATCAGTGGTATCAGTATGACCAGGCCTTGAAATTCTTGTGCACCGCACATTTGAGGCCAAGCCCATTCTGAACAATACACCTTGTTCAAAAAAAATCACTCCCCAGTGAAGAAATGTAAGTGGGAGCAGAAGCAGAAAACAACACTGGAAAGCTATCAGGGCATGGGGAGAAACCTCAGGGGAGTGCAGAAGGATAAATATATGAACATAAAAGATGCCTGAAGTATACATGGAACTCCAAAGAACAGAGAAAGAAGTATCATGATAAAAAAATAAAAGGGAGTGTGTGGTGGAAATCCTTACATTACCATTAGTAACACAATTTTAAATAGCTACTTTTTCACCTCACAGAAGCCTCCTGCTTTGCTGTGTTTGTTTTTGCGAACAGATAACAGTGGAACACTGAGATGTCAAACTGCCCTCTGTCAGGCACATACTTGGGAAGTGCTTTCTTAATTTAAAACCCTGACAGTTGTGCAGAAATCCTGTAACAGAAGAATCTCTTCAGACCCAGCAAGTGGTTGGTACTGGCTCTGTTGGTGGCTGATTCTTAAAAAAAACCCAAAATACAGAAAATGTATGAAAGATAATACACTCACACAGAATGCAAATTCTGGGAACGGGAAGACAGGAATCACTTGAGCCCCTTGGATTTGTCTCGCTAATTTTCTTACAAATAGCATTTTGGATGCAACTAATTTTCTCCACACGATTTTGTCTCCTTGTGTCCACCCTGTAAGAGTACTGGTGTGCTTAAAGTGCATATTCCTTCTTTTCCAACCATTAACACACCATCAGCTTTCTTTACAGGTCAGAGGACTGTGACTAATTTTCTTCCAGAGTCCACTAATATCCCTCCTGAGCTGGACTACAGAGGAAACCAAGATGTCCAGAGCACTGACTGCGCTCCGTCCACTCCTCACATATACACATAGGAAGGTGCCAACCCTAGGAATGTTCTGCACTCTGGTTATGGAAAAGCTTCACGGCACCTGCCCAAAGTCCAGCCCACAGACAACCAAGAACAATGCTGTACCTCAGTTTGCTCTCCTCAGTTAAAAAGGTGTGAAAGGTAACCAAGAGGAAGACCACGTGCATAATATACAGCCCCTCTTTAATCACAGAGCACAGAGATGTGCTTCCCCCTGTGCAGGGCACTTCGGATATTACTGCTCAGATCAGTGTGACAGTCCACAGGACAAAACCTGCCTTTCCTGCCATTTCAGAGCCCAGGGAGGTCTTTCACACCATTCTGTACTTACCTGTGAGAAGACACACATGCAAAAGGACTGAGAGGAGGCTGCTAGACTCAAGGACTGAAATTCTCTCAGGTATATTAAAAAATTAGACAAGCTTAATGTTTTGTAAAGATACAGGATGGCACCCAAAACCCAAAACTGGTGAGGAAAACATCACTTACTTAGATTTGCTCTTGGCCACTGGAGTTTTATTTGCAGCATGAAGAAGAGAAAAACAGAGGAAACAGTTATAATTTTATCTTGTTTTCTTTATAATGTAGCATATAAAGATTGAGTTTTCTTAATGCGTTTGGGGCTCCCCGATTCAACCCGCCCCACGGCACGGAACAGGCTGGGTTACTCTCCTGTCACCTCATGGCATGTACACTAATCATAACTGCAGCACAAACGCAAAACCTCACTGAAATTTAAAAATGCCCATCTGCATTGTGCCTGTGCAACTCTTGTTTAGGTCACCTTGAGCTCCCGCCGGGGTGGGCCGCGGGAGGGGAAGGGCGGGAAAGGGGAAGGGCAGGGCAGGCCCCGCCGCTGCAGGGCCGCCCTCCCGGCCCCATCCCCATGCCTATCCCCATGGCCATCCCCATCCCCATCCCCATCCCCATCCCCGCCCCGGCACTCACGGGCCGCCGCCGTCAGGAACATCGCGCCGTGCCCGCCGAGCCGCCCCGGCCGCGCCCGCCCCTTCCGCCCGCCCCAACCGCGTCCGGGGCGCGGGGCTGGGCCGGGGCGGGGCTGCAGGCATTGCCCGTGGCCCTGCCAGTGTCCCTGCCCCTGTCCGTGCCAAGGAGCCGAGCCCCGTAAATCCGGGACGGAATTCCGGCGGCCGGGAGGCCTGGTAGTGTTCTAGTACTGTTGTCTCTAGCGCTGCCGGCAGGCTGAGGGAGGGGATCCCGCCCCTCTGCCCAGCCCTGGAGGGCTGGAGGGCCCAGGTCTCGGCTCCTCAGCACACGAGAGACATGGAGTTACTGGAGAAGGTCACAAAGATGATGTGGGGTGGGGAGCATCTCTCTTATGAGGAGACACTGCCAAAGCTGGGCCTGTTTAGTCTGGAGAAGAGAAGCCAGAGGGGATCTCATTCATGCATATAAATGTCCCAAAGGCGGGTGCCAAGAGAATGGTGCCAGACCCTTTTCAGTGGTGCCCAGCCACTGAACGAGGAGCAATGGCCATAAACTGAAACACAAGAAGTTCCACCTCAAGATGAGGAAGAACTTCACGTTGAGGGTGGCAGAGCACTGGAACAGCTGCTCAGGGAGGTGGTGAGGCCTCCCTCTCCCGAAACATTCAACACACAGCTGTTCCTGTGTAACCTGCTCTAGGTGACCCTTCCTTGGCATGGGGGTTGGAGTGGATGATCTCCAGAGGTCCCTCCCAACCCGAACAATTCTGTGATTTCCCCAGCCGGGCACACCCTGTGGCCTCTCCCGGTGCCCAGTGGTGGCTCACGGCAGCAGGGCCAGTGCAGAGGGGGCTGTGCCTGGCCCCACTGGCCCCACAGCCTGTGCCTCTGGCTGGCAGCATGTCTGGGCCCTGCTCCACTTGATGGAATCATAGAGTGGTTTAAGGACATGACCTTAAAGATCATGTCCTTCCAGCCCCTCTGCTGTGGGCAGGAACACCTTCCACTAGGCCAGGTTGCTCAGAGCCCCAACCGAGCTGAACAGGCCTAGGTCACACTGAGCTTCTTGTCAAACAACGCCCTAAAGTCCTTCTCCTCAGGGCTGCTTTCAATCCGTTCTCTCAACCTTCAGCGTATTTTAGGTTTTGGGGTAGGTTGCCTGGGAAGGTGGTGGAGTCGCTATCCTTAGAGGTGTTTAAGAGGTGTCAGGGTCTGGCACTGGTTGATACAGTTTAGTGGTTTAGTGGCTACAGTGGTAGTGCTGAGCTGATGGTTGGACTTGGTGATCTTAAAGGTCTCTTCCAACCTTGATGATTCTATGATTCTATGATCTGTTAGCCTGGCTTCCCTTTTTTGTAAAAATGGGGGTGCTGCTATGGTGTCAAAGTCCCCAGGGCATTAGACAACTAAACCTATCAATACTTACAAGATACTGTGCAAAAGCCACAGGCATAGAGGTGTGAGGCAGGCACCAAGGCAAGTTTCCATGTTCTTCTGACCCATTAGATAATGACTTGTAAGTTATTATCTTCTAAAAAATTCACAGAAGGTCTGTGACTTCCCTCCTCTTCCATAATTTAGGTAAACTGTTAATGATGGAATTCAAATCCTTGAATATTTAGCAATTACTAAGGCAATAAAAATGTCAGCTTGACATATTTAGATGGAAAACAAGACTTAGAATGTATAATAACATGCAGTTAATTTAGTGTTCTATGGCATGAAAACAAATGGCTGACCCTATAAAAGACTGGAGCAAGACGACATCTCCAGGAAAGCACTGCTGTTTTTGTCAAGTGCTCTCTTGATACGTTGTTCCTTGTTTCAATTCAATTTTTCCAAATACTTCCTCTTAATGATACAACATTTCAGTCTTTACTATTTGGCCTTCAGAAGTATAAATCTAGTAGTTACATAATCTGCCCATGAATATCAGAGTGAGAACTTGAAAACATTCAGGATGATAAAATGTGAGTGCTACAAGACTCCTTCGCTTTGATCTGCGTTATTGCCTCAGTCAGAGCACAGACTGAAATGGAATGGGATTGCCAACCTCCTGACTTCACTGCCAGGAATATAAATCAACATTAAAGATGATTTTTAAATGAAATAGCAAGTTAAACATTTGTAGAAACACATCATCAAATAGAGGTTATACTGCCTCTTTTTAAACCTCTTGCCTGTTGGCAAAAAGAAAACTGTTCCAGTGACATTTTCTCTGCTCTGCTGTGACAAGGGCTGCATAAATATAGACTGTGGATTAGAATAGACTTCAGCAATCTTCAACTTCCTTTCTAAGCAGCCTCTTCTGCAGACAATTTTCCATAGCTATGGGTAAAAAACAGGGAGTCTAAAACTGCTATGTGTGGCAACGTGGTGACAGTATAGGATGCTTCTGATGGCAGCAGTCATAGCCGACCTTGAGGAAAAGTCAGCCTGGCTGGAGAAAAGGAGGGAGAGTCAGAGTTTCTGACCCCAGCTCCAATACAGATTTGCCATGTGGGCTAAGATAAGTCATGTACTTTGAGATCTTCAATGGCATGTGCAATGTAAATGCAAATTTTTCCTTCAACTTTGCCTAGAGAAAGCAAGGAGTGTGATGAACTGTAATGCCAACCTAGATATTTCTGGTGCTTGCTTAAAGAGAAGTCACTCATGACACCAGAGAAGAAGTTGCTGGTGCCAAACTGATCAATGTCACTCAGAATCAAACACAGGTTGGGTTTTAATCTCACCAGAAAAACACCAATTTGTCATGGTATAATCTAATAGATTCTTTACCTTTTTATGCTTTACATTCTAGGTTGTGTCCTCTTTTACCTCCAGGAAGTGAGGAGGCTACTCACTGCCAAGAAAGTGCAGTCAGGTTTCTGGTACACACTGGGCAGGCAGAGGGCTCATGTCTAAGGTTGGCAGGGGTGATGCTTCTTGAACCGCACATGGCACATCCAGTCAGTCATCGCTTGAAAAAGTCACAGAAGAGAGAGGGGCAGCAGATCAAATGTTTGCAAGGTAAATATTCTCGTGGCACTGCATTTTCTACATGAGTTACTGTCAATTAATGCATACAAAAGCCACTCCTGGAAACAAGAGAATAACACTAAAGCCTGAGAAAAGCTCCACGTGTCCTTCCTGGTTTCCCACAAAAAACAAGCAAACAGCTAACTAAGCCAAAAAATGCACACAGCTTGGTGGACATAGTTTTTAAACAGCCAAGCTACTTTTTCCTGCATCTTGCTTTCCCTTTCTCAGCGTGTTATCACTTAGCAGGCTTCTGCTGTCCATAGTGTTAAACAAACACTTACGGGCACTATTGTGCAAATCACTCATCCCAGAGAACAGACAGATTCTTACATTTTTTCTGCATATCTGAATCCATTATCTGAAAAGGGCCCATAAGAAAATGGGTATTAGCCTAATGCAGCTCTGAAAGAGGAACTGTTCAGGTCAGGAGAGCAGGAATGATGGAAAGAGCCACCTGAATTGACAAATCACTTTGAGCCAGTGTCCAAATCCATTTCAGCTGCTGCTGGCATGTTTGAACCAAGCTGGTGATGGCCTTTAGCCTAGTTCTTAGGAGTGTCCATGGCACAGTATCAATTTATTTGCTGGTAACCTTGTTAGAAAAGGAGGAAAAGCAATGGGCTTGGATGGTTCCCTTCTTGCCTCCAGAGCTTAGTTCCCCCCGAGCCGATGCAGGGCACTCTGGTGTGGTAGGTTAGGGCACAGCTCTGTTTTCGGGGATTTACCTGTCCCCTGCTTATTCCTTCCAGAGCTTTGGACTCTGTATCTGTTACTGGAGCTCCTTTCCCCAGCACTGACGTCATTCATATGTAAGGGGGGAAGAACAAAGACAGCACTCGCCTGTTTCTTGTGTGATTTTTCAATACCTATTTCCCAATCCCGACGTCCAGAGTTAACAACATCCTTTCAAACCGCCCCCTCTTGAAATGCCACAGTAGTCAAACAGCTGCAAATCAAAACACCTTGTAAACAAGTGACTGAAATCCCGTGGGATGCCCGAGGGCTTGGGCACGTCTCAGAGTGATTATAGTTCCTGCTATACAAATTGGAGTCCATGTAGCACAGTTTGTGCCAACTCTGAGCTCTTGCTTTTTATTTTTAGTCCTGTTTGTTGAGGGATTCTCATAATAAAAAGAATGACGTTCTGTATCAGTGACACACAGATAAAATTAGATAGTAGCCAGAAGTGATCCTACAACTAATCCTCCCCATTGAGGATTTTTCCACAAGCTTTGGGGTCCTGTGAGCCTCAAGAACAGCTTTTCTCTGGGTGAGTTTCATTTTCCATCAGCAGGCAGCTGAAAAATTGTACTTGCATGGGACATATGTGTAAAAGAAATGAATGTCATTGTCATTTCTTATGCCAACAGCTGGAACCGTCTGGGACACTAAAGACAACAGTGTCTAGATGTCAATAGCTGATCAAAGGTTGTTTTTAGCAAGCCTTGAAACCTTCATCTCTTTTTGGGGCAACAAGGCAAGGCTTTTGCCTTCCATGTGTGGAGTTTTGTATGCAGAGCAACTTAAGTCATTATCAGGGCTCAGTCCTGGTAGTGATTGGTTCCCCCAGACATAAGACACCTGCACTGATGCTGAATATATTGTTCCTTTCTTTGGAAGAAGCTGACTGGAGGAAAGACAAGATAGAAGGTGCATTAGATTACATCTCTACAGTAGATCTTCTCTCAGGAGAGCAGAATCAGTTCTCATTCGTTTTGGGGGTTTTTTTCCCCCCCTTCTAAACTTTGGATTGTTTTAATTTTTATTCCACTGTAAAACAGAAAAATTCAAGAAGTTAATGGATCAGCAGATGCTCACTATTGCTTAGAAATACGGAATTCAACCAGGCAGTGTACCTAGTGCACCTTTAAGGGATGGTGCAATTGTTTGTTGTGTAGTACAAGGGGATTTAGCTGTGGTATTCTGGCAAAGAAAGAGTATATCAAAATAAAAACTGTGAACCTGTAAGGCCAGGTACTTTTAAGCAGGGTAGGTAAAGGCAAAGGGAGTGGATTATTATGTAATGTGATCATGATGTGACACAGATAGGGGATGGAATTTTTTCCTCCTCTAGCTTACTGGAGGGGAATGGCTCAAGTGTGTGGACATGGTTCATTTTATGTCAAAAATCTACTGTGGAATGAGTTGCTGTAGCACTCCCATCACTCCTTGGCAAGGGGGTATCTTTAGTTTTAAGCCAGAGTGATCAGCTATAAGGGAAAAGAAAACAGGTGGTTCAAGTGTACAAGTCCATGTGGTCCTTGCCATTTTTTATTCCTGGAATAAAAAAGTCTTCTAGAGAAACAGAAGGATAGGGCTTAAGGTCACAGGGTTCAAAGCTGTTTCTCAAGTGCAGCTCTGTAGCATTGCCGTGATGTCACACATTATTATAAACAAGTTATTATTTCAGCTAGTGTTTTGGGAAATGATGGGACTGGAACAATACACCCACAGCACGTCCCTTCCTCATCCCAGCAGACACGTTAGTGAGATACTTATGAGCTGTACCTCACTAACTGATGTCTGTCTGTCTGTCTGTCTGTCTATGTCTGGTAATACTGTGTCTCTGGGGAATGTGAAGTAGGAATATTGGTGGATTTCATGAAGGGCAGAGAGTTGGGAGGGAGGAGAGGGACATAAATTTGCGGTGTCATGTGGTTTGATGGCTGCTTGATCTCTAAACAGTGAGCTGAGAAGGCACCAGGGCTTCATAGCTGCAAGCACTGAATGCATCAGCGCGCCTTCTTCCACACGTTTGTGCTTCTGAAGCCAGTCACTCGTTTACACCTGACAGGATAGCAGAAAAACAGAGTTAAGCAGGGCAGTGTTCCATTCATTTCTGTCTGCTTAGCTCAGATTCAAGCTAGGTCTGGGATGAATACTTAAAAAAAATAGGAATCATTATAAAGGAACAAGTACTAGAAATGAGGTTCAGCAAGAGTGTATGTAGAAACCTGTTTGAAGTCTTAGGTTCTTGCATAACTCTCTGGGGCTAGTTCCCTGAACTCTTTTCATCTGCTGTGGTCTCCCTAGACCCATTTTACTTGAAAACATACAAGCAATTCCACAGCCCTAATGACGCACAATGTGTGTTCTTTGACCTTTGAACTGTCTTTCCTCTTTTTCTATTTCATAAGCACTGTCCATCTGGCCTTGCCCTGTCACATCCCCAAATGTAAAGAAATAGTCTTCCTCCTGTAGAGGGGAGGCAGCCCACTAGGTTAAGAAGATAAAGACTATAACAATATTCACGAGTGGCCTGTTGCAAAGGTCTTGTTGATCAGTATATGTACACTTCTGCCAACTTTTAGCCCATGTTAAACTCATCAGTGCTGTCAAACTACTAGATCAAATAATTTAAGGGTAGCTAAGGCTATCTCGCTGGAAATATTCCTTGTCTGACAAAGAACAAATTATTGCCCCATATCATTAGATAGATCAAGATATTCTTGAGCAGCCCACAAAACAAAGCTAGACTGCATCACATGTTTTCTCTAAAAGTTATCCTACTCAAGGGAATCAGAAAAAGCATTCACCTTCCTTTTTCCCCCAACTCTTACAACACGAGCTCTAACCTCACTGTTAGAGGAAAAGATGCTCTTCCCAACTGTGAAGATCAATAAGAGACTAGGTGTTGCTCCCTAAAGAAGACTGATCCCATAACTGTAGTCCAGGTCCTTAAGGTTGCCTTGCTATCTAGTCTAACCTCAGTACATGCCCAAGGGGCATAGTTGCCTAAAAATCAGATACATAAATATGATGAAGACATGGCCCATGCCCTCTCATATGTGCCAGTCCATACTGGGATAAGACTGGTGATATTCCCAGGCCTGCATTATCTTCTGATGATCTAGTTGTGGGTAACTGAAGACATCATTGCTTCCTCGGCACAAAAATACTCTTGCATAATTCTGAAATCCTGATGCTGTCATCGAAGAGTGCACATAATCCAGTAGTCTGTAGTGACCTCGTGCTTGCATATCAAAGGCTGGTCAGGGCATTTCCTGCTAGCAGTAAACAAGAAAAATTTACTGGAAAGGGATTAAATTTGTTTTCAAAGTGTCTGCAGAGCCAAATCAATTCCAAGACTTTTCTGAGCTGCTGAACAACCAGAGGCAATCATTGCACTTCTCTGTTGCCAGCCACAGCTTTTTACCTCTTCTAGGCAGGAACTGTCTTCTATCTGTATTTGGTACAGCTGCCAGTGCTGTAAGGTGCTACCACACTGAACCCTCTGCACCAGTATGATGGCATTGGTAAGCCTCCACAGGACAGTCAGCAGGACACCCCTCCAGCTGCCCTCGTGTCTGCAATACCTGTGGGTGAAATACAGGCAAATGCATTTGAGTTAGACGCACATCTGATGCCAACTGCATCTGGCAACCACTCTGGCACTGCAGAGGACTGCCCCAGGATTTCTAGTTATTTTTAATTCAGCATCAGATTGGACCCAGTTGCTCCTGGTTAGAGATCTTTTTGCAATAACAAACTAAGATTACATGAAGAGCTTAAAAAAGAATTTCACCCCTCCAGGGCTAAATTACTTCCACTTCTATACAACTGTCATATCTTTAAAGGGCAAACCCAGAAAGCTAACACTGAAAAATATAACTATACAACTGAGATTATCTGCCTGCCTTCTCTAGGCAATCATGTCTCATATCTATAAGGTCTTTCATAGCAAAACCCAAAATTCAAGCTAAGTGAATGGAAGATTTATGTACAGAGTAGGAAACAACAGCTTGGGAGGAGGTGTATTTGATTGCTGGAGCCAGTTACAAAGACAAACCTCAAACACTGTATGACTCCTTTTACATAGCATCTCACTCTTGTCTGGAAAAACCACTCCATGCTCACCCAGACTTTGCAAACTACTAGTCACCAACTGAGAAAGGCATGGTGACATGAATGTTGTGGAAGTATCCAACACTGGCAAACCATTCACTTCCATATGTAACTCAGCACTCATTCCAGACATTTTATACCTGAGTATTTTTCATTAAATAATAATTTGATAGCAGGGAAAATAAAACTTACCCATCCCCCAGGAGGTCTCATGCTGTTCAACTCACCTTTAGGGAACTTAATTAGAAGCCAAGTTACAGAGGAATATGAAGAGTCCACACTTTCCCTACACTTTTTGTGAATATTCCCAGTTATATGATGAGAGAGCAGTCATGCCTCACATAGTAGTTGCATTCAGCCCTGATTATATACCTGGATTAATCATTGAAGCACTTAGCCCCAGGGGCAAATGGATTTCCCTGAAGAACACAAAAACTTTGGAGAGGGGAGCACAAAATGTCAAATGTCTAGAAGTGGAACTGCTCATAGCCTTTTGTTAAAAAATTTTCCTGTGACAAACATTTCACTCTCTTCAGAATTACTGTTTCTTTTCCTCTTACTCCTTTTTCAGTGATGACACAGAAGAAAAGTACAAGGGGAGAAAGGAAAGATGAGGAAAAAAGTAACCATTTTTTGCTGGGTTGGGGTTTTTTAATATTAAAAAAATCAAGTAATTTACATAGGAAAAGTCTGCAGGCTTCAGATTTGTATCCAAAAAAGGACAATTTCCATTTTTTTTCTAGTTCTGCCTATGGAAAATATCCCTTGTAGGGTTTTTTTTGGTGGGTTTTTTTTTCATTCTTTTCATATGAAGTCAGGACTCAGTATTGTCCTCAGAGAACAGCACACTGTGACCAGTGACTAACTGGTACCTTAACAAGAATCCTAGCCCATTCTTCAGCCACAATAGTATCTTACATCTCCAGCTGCTGTAAATGCCTGGGTGGATCTTCCCCAGGGCTGGACTCTGCATGGTCCCTCCCAGGAATGATATGAGAACAGACTTTGACAACCAGTAACTGAAAGCTCTCCTTTACTGAGAGAGTGAAAACATCACTGCCTGCTCATGTCTTTCTGCAGTTTGCTTCCTTCTTCCCATTAAATCTCCTGGCATTAGGTATCACTGACATCATATCAGACTCTCTGTAAGAGTCTAGATGGTCCTCTAGCAAAATGCTGCTGTGGTCAATTCTGCCCTACTGTCAACAGGTCCTAATTTTGGCCCTGCATGGAGATGCTGAGTTCAGTTTCCAAGGATCTGTATGATTCCTTTGTCAAACACACTCAGCTGTGAGTGGAAGTGAGAGTGACAGCAGGTTGGCCAGTGGTCCTTCTGGAGTGCCAGCCTGTTTGGCAGTGTGCTCCTGTGCATCCCAGGGCTTTGGGGCTATGAGCATAAGCTTAGAAACGGGGCATTTGTGTTTGTATCAAATGCAGCTATACCCCTCCCAATACCATCCCAAGATTTAGAGATACTGGAACACTTTAGGCCTCACAGGTTCATTCAGTCAGATGCAATTTATCATTTAACCTTTTTAAGAGATCCATCTGTTGCCAATCTTGGCTTCGTTTTCTCATTCTTAAAACTGATGAGCAGAAAGGTCAAGTAGTGTGAAATGCCACAACGAGCAAAGTCTACTTGCTTAATTCTGATGTTTTTCTCAAGAAAGGTAACAACTTGCAGTTGGCAATGTGGTCCAGGACATGTGGGGTGTGTAACCTTCCATAACTCTGCTGCAGTCTCAGGTTAACAGGGAGGATGGAGTAGCTGCCTGCTCTGCTGTGTTCATCATCATTGCTTCCTGTGAGGTTGTCTCTGTTCCAGAAGGAGCCTGTAACCCACTGACTGATCAACAGAAATTAGGTATGAATGGCTGAGATTCTTCAGAAAAATTATTAATTTTCCAGTATGACTGTGGCTATCCAGAAGTCAGGAACAGCGGGACAACACACACACAGGGAGCATCCTCAACTGCATTTGCACCCAGGACTCCAGCCCCTTTGAAACATGTGTGATTGCCCCAGATGCACGGCTCAGAGTTGTCACTGGGGAAATGCTGCATCTCCCCAGCCTCTGACTCTCCCACGTGAAGTGACACCCATTCCCAACCAGGAGGAATGAAACAGTCCTGACAATTGTTTGGTACCAGCAGCTGAACTGTTTTGAAAATCTAGACTAAAACTCCCAAAACAAAGCCATAACCACCAAGGCCTGGATCTTCAGCTGCATGGCTCTCTGCTGAGCCCACTGGCATCCTCAAGAGGTTTCCCACTGATTTCAATGAGTTTTGTAGAGGGAGTTTTAGCTAAAAAATAAAGCATAAACAGGTTGGGCTGAAGTCTTAACCTTATAGCATCCAACCTTAGACACTTAAACTGCCATCCACTGCTATTGTCAAACTGAGGTAATGTGCCAGTCCAGGAAGCAAATGAAATCGTATCTCCTTCCACAGCAGTAGTCTGGCATGAGAACTAAAGCCTAGGCCTTTTGGCTAAGTGCCTTACATTAGGCAGTTCTCCTGTGTGGTCTCAAGCAGTTTATTTTCTGTGTACCTCCTGGCATCCTTTAGATAAGGACAGTTTTATCTTCCCATGCATAAAAAAGTTGGAGGTCTTAGCAAAGAAGAGGTGATTGTACTTCAGCAAAGAAAACTCACTATCAAAGGAATCCACACATATGGGCTTCTGTCTCTTCACCAGTCCCTCTCTTCTCTTCTCTTCCAGTACTACCACATTACCAACTGACTCGAATGTCCTAACCATTGTTCATTCATATTTATTTCAGCTCCAACTAATGTTCAGTCCAGATGCTAAGAGGTCTCTCTAAGATTGGTTTCAAGTAGATACACAAAGAAAGGCAGCTGACCAGGGGGCCTGTTTCCCTTCTAGCAGCTTTTGTTTGATTGTAGATGTGAAGTCCACTAATGGGGTAGACTGAACCAATGTGCTGAACTGCCTTGTTCAATCATTTGAAAACCTCCTCTCTTAAAATGAATCAGACCAAGCACTTATGACTTTACACCATGATCCAAAGAGTGACTTCACATTTGGTTAGAAGAGGAGCAGCATTTTTAGTTTTTTTAGCTGCATGGAACTGGGAATGTTTCAGGCAGTGACTCTATTCAACAAATGATACACAGTCATGACTGAAGGAACTTTTTTTCCCTGTGAATACTGGATCAAGCAGCCTTGTCTAATCCTTGTTCTAGCCTTTAAAGTCAGGACACTTTTAATTTTTTTTTTTTAATTGTCTGCCAAAATCTATTTTTAAAGTTGTTATTGCAGTAGCTGCCAGATATGAGGAGGCAA
The DNA here is from genome assembly GCA_035583155.1 of Acropternis orthonyx. Lineage (NCBI taxonomy): Eukaryota > Metazoa > Chordata > Aves > Passeriformes > Rhinocryptidae > Acropternis > Acropternis orthonyx. The sequence goes on from JAWWEU010000111.1 coordinate 28,246,811, forward strand.
GTACCTGCCCCCATTTGTCTAAGGGAATAAATGAGTGGGATTGCACAGGAATAGACTGAATCTCCCAGATGAGGCTCCTCAATCTCACAAATCCTTCCTTAGTTAGCGCTAAGTCCCTTTCAGTGGTGGAGACAGAGAGAGACAGGTATGGCAAGGGTCAAAAGGCATCTGCAAAGAGGGCTTTTCTCCCTGAAGAACAAAGTGAGTGAAGATATGTCTTGTAAATAGTGATTTACTCCAGGTGATGTTGTCACTAGGATCTTTCTATTGATATCCTGAGTCATTGCAAACATCGTAATTAGAGACTACTGAATAACACTGACAAATGGTGTATCTGTAGGTTCAGCAGCTTGCCTTTGACATCTCTTCCAACCTAAATGATGCTATGAGTCTACAACTCTGCTATCAGTTGAGTAAACTTGCTTGTTGGTTCAGAAATTGCAAAGTAGGAAGGAGCCAGTGGCATCATTAGTCTGAGCTCCTGCATACCATAGGTTGCAGGATCACAATGAATTGCTTTTTCTCGGAAATACAGAGTAACTTTCAGGGGAATTTTATTATTTTTTTTTAGTATTGCTAATGAATGGAGAAATCCACCAGAAGCCTTCATAAACTGCTTAATTACTCTTGCTTCTAAAAAATCATGGGGTTTTCATCCAATTTCAGTTTAAACAGCCCTCACTATCAATCTTCTGCTTTCATGTCCGCACTGAGAGATTGTGATCAAGTCAACCCTTCACCTGATCTTTGTTCAAGCAGATTTTGCTCCTGGAGTCTTTCACTGTAAGGCATATTTTCTAGTCCTTTAATCAACCCAGTATCTCTCCTCTGTACTTTTTCCAATGTGTTATCATCCTTCTGGAATTATTCACAAATAACCTTTTCATTAGTCAAGCCGTTCTTCAGACGGTTGAATAATATTTGCCTGATGAATTTACAGCAACATTCCTATTGGTTGGTTGTATTATTTGTGAATTGTTAACATGAACAGCTACAGAGGTCTCTTCTCCTACAGCTCCACTGGCCATAGAAGACATTTTCCTGTGTTGTTAGTCCTTCTTCTGAACAAGCCCTTATGCAAACTGCCATTGATCTCAGCTGTGCCACACTGAGACACCAACATGTTATTGTGTAAAAATGTTCCTGTGTCTCGGGATGGAAAGGGACATAAAAAGCAGCCACTCTTGGGTTAGCTCAGCCCTTCTCCTTGTTTCCAGCAGGTTGCCAGAATCTTTTGGTATGCAAGAAATTCCAAGAGAGAGATACTTATACATCAGCTGCACTCCTGAAAGAAGGGCATGTTTATCACCCCAAGAAGCTTCTTAAGTGTCTGCTTCAACTGATGCTAGTTACAGTATCTAGTGCTTCCTAACCTCTCAGTCTCAGTGATTTATCCAAATTACCAGGCTCCATGGTAAGTGATTGACATGCTGGGTTATTTGTGAATGAACAGAAGGCTGATGTGACTTCTGGGCAAAGTTTCAACACTGTAGAAGGCTATCCTCTCTGCAGAGTGTCCTCAGCCATTCTCATCCACATTTGAAAGAGATAGATGTCCATAAGAAAACCATATATATGTATCAATGACACAAATTTTAGCTCTGCAGAGTATCAAGTCCCTTCTTAATTTTATATTAACCTGATTCCCTTCTCCTTGGCTGCAATGTTTTGCCATTATTTTCTGCAGTGAAACAGACTGTGGAACTTCCTCTTTAGTTTTTCATCAGAAAGCCACTTGTTCAATTTCATGTTCTAGGCTTCAGCTGAACTCTCCTTTCTTGCCAGCTCATGTTTCCATTGAACACACAGCTTGGTGAAGAAATAGCCCCTTCCCTATCCTGCAGCCTCCACTGACCCTGCTTCAAACAGACAGGCAGTTGTGGTTGTGTTTGCTCTTGATCTCTGAAGCCACTGAGGTACTACACTCTAAACTCTCTTCCCCTGCTATATGACACTTGAATCCCACCAACCTCTTTCCTTCCAAAGGAAAGTCAGGGTGATGGGAAAGCTTGCCTCCTTGGTCTAGTTCTCTTTCTGCAGTTTTGGACTCTTGCAAGCAGCCCTCAGTGTCATCAGTATTATAAGAAAAAAGTCTCTGTCTGCTACTTTCAACTAGAAGTTCAGAAAGCCACAGCCACCTCCAAGCTTTGATCTTGAGCCAAAGCCAAAACCAAGCTCCTTTGTTCCCCAGACCTTTTAGTTTTGCTTTGACAGACATAAGTGCTCTTCTCTATTCTTTCCTTCTTCTCTCTGTTCCCCATTTTCACTCCCCTACACTCCCCAGACCTCAGCTGGAAGTCTGAAGCCTTATCATCCCTGTGGGAGAAGTTGTGCATGAACTCCTGCCTCACACATCACCAAGACAATGCTGGACCAAGGGAGCCTAGGTGATTTGGCCCCAGATGTTAAGACAATGGGCTTTCCTGCCATTGTTTTCTGTCAATCTGTCTCACTTCAGGAGTCAATGCACACTGTCCTGGTGACTAAAAATGCCCAGGAGGGAAAGGGCCACAGCAGGTATCTGAGTCCAAAGAAGAAGCAATTTGTTAACCATGTGTAGCCACAAATGGAGCTTGGAATGAGGAGGGGTCTGCAAATAGCAAATTATTTCCAGATGTTCAAAGCCAATTCAAACATGCCACCTACTGGACCTGAGCTTGGAGCCTTGATAGAGAAGGGGCAGGGGGTACTGAAGAGCCAGGGAAGATGAGCTTCCACACTCTCTAAGGATTTCTTGTAAAAGATGGGCCCTCCCTCCCTCACCTCTTCTGGTCTCTGGCCTTTATGATCAATGTCCTCAACTCTACTCTGCAGAAAGCATTCATATAGCCAAAACCTGCAGAGAGCAAGGCAGAGGGCATGCAGGATTTCCCAGGAAGCTCTGTGAGAATAGTCTTTCTTGTATTGTTTTGCAGAAGGAAAATATATCAGAGCAGCAAAAGTACAGGCTTTTTAATGTGGAAATCTTGAGTCTTCCCTCCTCTGCCAGAGCCTCCTTCATGTGATGCTGAGCAAGTAGGGCACATGTTTAAGTGCACCCTCTAGTCAAGGATGATCCAGCTTTAAATGTAGTGGCCTGTGGTTAGGAGGTACTGAGCAATCTTCAGAGTCATTAGTTTCAAAATTTTGGATGGTCAGCACTTCTCAGTTTCTTGACCTCTGAGGAAACCTTGGAAGTGATGACAGAGAGGATGGTGAGCCATTTGCCCTGGATAGGGAAGGTAGAGAAGTCTGTGACTCATTACCTTCCTACACATCTCAAGGTAGTGCAAGTCACTGCTAGTGAGCTGCAAGCGAGCTGTCAGCCCTTAGGAGCTTTGTGTTCTGATGGAACTGAAGGAGGTAGAATTGAGGGGCACATCTGAAGTACTGGGTGAACCTCTCTGTGTCTCAGAGCTTTTTCAGCAAATGAAATCAAAGGAAAAGAGAAACCAATCTAATGCCAAGGCAAGTAAATGGTCTTTCTTACTTCTTAAGTGTCACTGAGCACAAAGCTCTATCATTGCAAAACCAGTCACTATTTCTCTAATCCCTTCCCTAACATTTGTGGTAGATCACTTTGGTCATTTACATTCCAGTTCTTCCCTAGAGCTTTGTCACAGGGACTTAGGCAGGAGTTCAATTACCTGGCAGCTGGAACCATGCCTCTACTAAGCCACCTAAAGACTGACATTCCAGGCCTCCTGTCATGGAGAAGAGCCTTGGTCCTCTAACTGAGCTTCAGCATCCTGAGTACAAAGGCTGTCAGATTTCATTGTTAACGAGTGAGGAAATAAATTGGTTCTAATTATTCTATGAAGAGCTTAGATGGAATTTTACAGGAAAGAAGGTTTGTCTAGAGATTATAAGAGGCGACTCTGAGCCAGAATTCCTAGGTTTTATTTCGGGTTCTGCCCCTCATTCATTGAGTGGCCCTGAGTGAATGTTATATCTTGTTTTTCCCCCCTCCCCCCATCTGTAAAAAAGGGGTGATGATATCAAACTTCCTGGCATAAGTGTTTCTAGGCTTAATTAATTAACAGCAGTGAAGCAATCTGAGTTTTAAGTTGGAAGATGCCATAGTAATAATCAAATATTTCTAGCTGCTTTGGTGTTTGGCATTCTTACTCTTTTTCATGTATAGAAGCTCTCAGAGAGAAAACAGCTTTCAATCTACTAACTAGTGACTGGGCATTAAGGAAAACTGGTGTTTAACTGGGTCATAAATTCATAGAAATTGCATTTTTTTTCCTCAGGCTGTGAAGAACAGATAGAATTTTGCTCAATTATTTGTTAGTCTAAAATTTTTAATGAATTGTTTTATGCAAACAAAGCTTTTTGCAAGTGATTCAGTGTGACTTTTGTTTGAGTAGTTTCTACTCTTGCAGAGTGATTGGCCAATCAATTCACATGGTATTATGTCTGCTCCTTAAGTGGTTGCTCAGGCTCCCAAACACCTTACAAACACAGAATTGTTCAAGTTGGAAGGGATGTTAGGAAGTCTTTAGTTTTATCTTTGATTCAAAGAAGGAGAAGGTCAGCTCTAAGATGAGTACGGGTTGCTCAGGGCTTTCAGCAGTTGGATACTGTAAACCTTTAAGGATGGTGATTGAACAATCTCTTTGGGCAATGTTTGTTTATCCTCATTCTGAAAAGGCCTTTCCTTAAAGTTGGTTTAAATGTCTTCCATTTCAGTTTATGTCCATTGTCTCTTGTCCTCCCACCATGCCCTGTGTTGAAGAGCCTGGCTCCACCTACTTGATAACCTCCTTATAGGAACTGTCAGGCTGTTGGTTGTCTCCTACAAAGCCGTCTCTTTTCCAGTTCCAACTCTCTGGGTGGTGTCTGCTGAACTTGCGCCAATGTGTCTATTTTTCTTACATTGGGGATCCAAAACTGGGTTCAGTACTCCAGTGCCATCTGACTACCTAGGAAAGGGGGATAAACACATTTGTCACCCTCCTGGCTGTTCTGTTAATACAGGCCAGAATGCCTTTGGCTGCCTTTGCTGCCAAGCATGCTGCTGGCTCATGCCCAGCTTGTTCTCTGCCTGAATACCCAGATCCTTTTCTTCAGAGCTGCTCCTCTGCCCATCAGTCCCAGACTGTGCTGCTGCAGGTGCTCTTCCTTCCCAAGTCCAGGATTTTGCATTTGTGCTTGCTGAATTTCATAAGGTTCCTCTCAGTCCATTCCTCCAGCCTGTGTAGGGCCCTCTGAATGGCAGCCCTGACCTCAAGCCTATCAACTGCCCCCTGATACTTTGATGTTGCCTCCAAACTTGAGAGCAAGCACTCCATTGCCTCATCCAGACACCTGCTAAAGATGTTAATAGCAAGACAGGCCTCAGGATTAGCCCCTACAATACCTGACTTGTTATCAGCTTCTGGGTAGAGTACAACATATATCCACTCCTCTCCAAGCCTGACCATCTAAACCATTTTTTACCTTCTGCTAGTCCACCCATCCATACCATAACATCCTAACTTGAATAGAAGAATATTGTCATAGACAGCATCAAGCATTGTTAAAGTCATGGTAAAATGCCTGCCAAGAAATCACATATGAATAACAGCTGCGTATATTATATTTACCTATACGTGTGTGCATGTGCAAGCACTTTTTGAAAACAGGCTGGTGAACTACTGTGCAGTCACAGTCTAAAAGCCAGTCAGCATGGTAGGGAATTGAATTTGTGCCTTAGAGTTCAGTTTCTTAAACATGTGCTCTGTTGTTTTCCACTTTATGGTCTTTCATTTTACTTTTGACTGAGAATTTTTAAAGCAACCATCCTTGTCCTTACGTCCAACTCCAGCCATGACTCAAACAGGTCTCTACATTTGAATGATGAACTACTTCTAGCTGTAAGTCATTCTGCAAAGTTTTTCCTTTCCCTGACTTCAAAAGGAGTCCCAATCTTTTTACCCTCTGCATTCCTCAGTAATGTCAAACATATAATCTACTGGAGATAGGGACCAGCAATAAAATCATGGGAAGCTCATGGGCTGAGAGAATGGATGTGAGTGAGACACTTCAAGAGAACAGGATTGACTCCATGTGTGGTCTGTGTAGGCCTGTCAACACAGGCACTCTGTGTATATGTAGGCTTTAAATTTAAATCAGATCTCCAGCTTCAAGTACCACATCCTTGCTACTGTTGTTCAGCTCTGTAATCTCAACTCCTGTTGTTTGGACATGTAGCACAGAGAGCTTTCCCCAGCAATTGGAAAATCAAAGCTGTGCGTGCTCATCATCATCTCTTCTTGCTAGCAATATGATTTTCTTAAGAAAGTTAAGGATATGCCCTGGGAGCTTCTGGGTGCAGAGTGAGGCCATGCATGGAGGAAGGGGAGATGTGTGGCCATTTTTTAACAGGGTTGAGGAGTTCACTCCCTCTGAATACCTTAAGCCATTGAAGGAGAATGGTGTCTAAATGAGCTGCTGTGATGCAAAATTTGAGCCATCCTCTGCAGTACCTCAGTGGGTGCTACTGAACTCGAGGGCAGCCATACTCAAGACTGTTGTTCATGATGGGCAATGCAATACCACTTATGCCATGCCATGCTGAAGTGTGTCCTGACCTATCCCTAACTGCAGAGGAGACTTTCTGAACCTCTGGTCCCTCATCTCTTGGAGATCTCCCATCCAGGTATCAAGTGGCTAAAAAAGTTAAACACAAAGGCTGGTGCCAGAAGACAGGCCTCCCCTCTCTTTACAGTACACATATTTCCAAAAGCCCATGTTTGGGCAGTTCTTCTAGCTTGTCCTCCCTGGACAATGTTAGGTATGTAATGATACTCAGCCAGATAACTTAGAGGGAATTGTTTTTTCAGACTGGCCTGTCAACTTGTGCCATGTTGGGCAGTGTGCTGGAGATGCACATGCCCACAAGTCAGGCAGAACTAGAGCAATGAAATAAAGCAGGGGAAAATTACCGTGTGTGAAAAATGCAGAGGCTGGTGTTCCTGTTTGGAACAGCCAGTGCAGCCTGGGTGAGCGGATGTCTGGATGTTGTTTCTGGCTGATCTCCCACCCAAAGTGCAACCAAGGACCTTTGTTTGGGAGCTACCTCCTCCCAACAGTATTCCCGTGAATGCTCTGGTAATAATTTTTTCCATTTGCCAAGAGATGCAGTAACTAGCCTAGCTGTGGCAAAGCCTAATACTGTGATTCCTAGACCCCTCAATTTTCTGTGCAATTAAAGACAGAAATCCTTCCTTTACCAGCTTCATGACAGCACTCGGTAACAATCAGGCAATTGCCTGAATGGTGGAATGAGCCCGCTAAAGCTCTTGAGAGAATGGTTGAACTGTTTGATTTTTCTACCTCTTTTTGGCACACAGATAATCCAGTCTCTTGTAGTGATCTTAATGGTGAATGTAACTACCACAGCCTGATTTTTATGCCAGGGTTATTTACCAAAATTGGGTCCTGTTGCAAGAATGTATTTGTGTGATGTAATCACTACCTTGAACCAGCTAATCCTCCTTTCCCTCCAGGACAGCATCTGCACCCCTAGGTCAGAGACACTGTTTTGCCAACAGCTGCCGATGTTTTCTCTTTTCCTTTTTTGGGGACAGGTCCTGCTCTTTACAGGGTGGGGCCTGCAAATGCTGTCCTTGCTACTGCTGTGAAGTCAATGTTGTGTAGCTCTTGGACCTGGTGTATCCTGAGAAGCCACAGGTGCTTGGATGTGCTGTAGACACCAGCAGGTTTTTCCTGCGATGTGTGGCCCACAGCAGGAGTGAGAAGAGCCCCCTGTGCCCTGGCCCTCTGCAGAGTACCTGCAACTCACAGCCCAGCTGGTGTTGCCATGGACATACTGTCCACCCTGGACCCACAAATTCTGTTCACTTCAGTGAATGTAATTTGGTGCAATCAGTGCAGAAGTGGGGTTTGCAATTACCACCACCACCTGCACAGATACACATGTTCCTGCAGTGATCTTCTTTGTGCCACGGTTTTAGTAAGCAAGCAGACAAGTCTGCTTGTAAGACACAGTGGTGTGTCAGCCAGCAGGGATGGTTACAAACATGGCTTTCCCTGGCTCTGCTCAACAAGACCTCTTCCTGCCTCTTGGAACAACATGTTGTTACCACAACATGACATCTAGTTTAGAAATGAAAGCCAAGTACAATCCATCCAAACTTCAAAACTTTCCTCTTCCCTTCAAGAACAGATCTTTCCTGTCAGGTTCAAATTATCTGCCAACGGGTGATGGGAAAAGCCATTGCTCTGGTTTGGCCTGTATTTATTTGCTGCTCTAAATCAACAGAAGGTATTTCTGAGAAGTGGATGTCAAGGGGTGCAAGTAAATGGCATTGCCCTGGCCTAATTTGCTAATTAAGACTAGCTTCTTCAAGAGTTGGGGCGTGATGGTGGGTATTTCCTGCTACTCCATCGTGGCTCATCTTCCTGAGTAGGTGTGTTTGGGCTGCATGCTGTAATGTCTGGTTTTGGTGAACTGAGAGCAAAATCTCAGAAACCATCACCCAGGCTCGGTGGGCAGGCTGACTGGGTCACCTCTCCACATCCCAGCCCGCAGGTGAGCTATGTTGGGAGAGCAGAGGGATAGGCACTTGGTGCTTGTGCTTGCTCTTACTATTGTTTTTTAGGAAGTCTGCTACATGTTTGCAATGGAGCCAGGTAGTAGATGGATGTCGCACAGAACTTCAGTCTCCCAGTCTGTCAAGCTTGAAAGTTTTTCCCAGCTTTCAATTTTGTCTAGAGTTTCTTTCTTAAGACTCCCCCCTTCTTCAAACAGAGCCTCAACTCTGGCTGGGTCCCAGAGATAGATACCAAATGGCGCTTTTTTCCCTTTCTTTTGCTCTTTCTTCCTTCTCGTGAAGCTGGCAGACTCTCCAAACACACATCCAACCAACGCACAGTGCATTCGAAAACAGGCCATCTGGCTGAGCACTCCTTGAGAATGAGAAGACAAGAAAAACAACCCTCTTGGAGCTGGCAGCCGAAAGGCAGGCAGCCCGTACGTGGACTTGATCTCGTGGTGCAATCCAAGAGCTGTCCAATCCAAGGGCATTGCAAAAAAGCTCTTTCCTAATGAGCAGAATACGGCTGTCTCCAGAAGCGGCTCCAAGTCAACAATTTGAGTGGGATGCTGTAACTCTCCTCCCTGCACATGTGCTCATTAATTAAAGCCACTTTGGAAGATGCCCTGGACACCCCCGCCAGGGCTGCCAGCCTACCCTCCCCGAAATCCTGCTTGCTGCTTTGCAGCCCCCTGCTGGGCCCAGATCTGCAGAGCCCCAGGAGAAGGACGGAGCCATCAGCGTCCAGCTTTTAACCGCAAAATGGACCCATTGCGTCACCAGTGAACAGCTGCGTGGGGAGCACAGCCCTGAAAGGAAGTCGCACTCCATTTGCTTTGCCATTGTTTTTCTCCCCTGTGTTTGGTAAGAGCCAGACTGCTCCAGGCATAGAACCACCCTGGGCAGGTCAGCAAGTGTCAGGGACAGAAGTGAGCTGAGCAACCCAGTATTGCAATGCTTCACTATTTTTATCGTGGTTAAGAACTGGATTCACTAAATCAGGGTGGCTGAGGTGAATGTAGAGCCATTAGGGGCCAAATCCCTCAACAGCAGAACAGGGACCACTCAGTGAAACTAGTAGGAGATGAGTTTAAAACAGATTAAAGAAATTACATTACATTAGGTAGACAACTTCTGGAAGTTGCTGGCCCAGAAGGCAGCAGAGGCAGACAGCACCAGTAAGCTAAAATGGGATTAGATAAATTTGCAGGCAACAGGTCCGTAAAATGACACTAAAAGGAACAGGCAAAATGTACAATCTGACATCCCAGTTCAACAAAGATGAATGCAACAAAGATGAGGGAAATGTCCAGGCCTGTGTGCGCCCCCTGGACAGTCTCTTATCTTACCTTGCTGCTGTTGGGAGCAGAGTGCTGTGCGGGGAGGAGCACTGCCCTGGTCCTGAAGGGCCATTCTTCAGGATCTGTAGGATTCAGTTCCTGTACCAGTCTGATCTGAAGGTCATACAAACAGATTGTTGCCTCTTTAAATTACCAGAAGGAAGCTAGAATCCAGTTTTTCTCAGAAGGCTGAATTTGTGGAACACATTTCCATGAATGTTAACAGTCATAAGCCCTGGCTTAATTTGTTTGCTCTCCCAGTAATTACATTTCACACAGTGACAGGGTGATTCATTTGACCCTTTATCTTCTTACTTGGGATCTCCTTGTTTCTGCATCTGCCCCTTTAGTACTGGTGGGAGCAGGGACAGCTCATAGCTGCATCTCAGCTATGTGTATGTGGGTTTCCAATGGCTAGTTACAGCTCTGCATCTCCAGATGGCAGTTCCTCAGTTTTCTGCCGTGGCTTCTTCCATGCAGTTGTGTTTCCAAGGCAAGGGACTAAAACTCATGATCTTTAGACTTAACTCAAGAGCAGGGTTCTGTGAGTGAAGAATTGCTTACTTATCTTGAAAAATTATGACAAAGGACACACAGCACCAATGCAGGTCCCTTGGGAGCTCTGTATTTCTTGCCACTAAATTATCAGACATTCTGATAAAGGAAGTGTGTCTTCCTTCTATCAACACAAAATTTAGTTGTCCCAACGAACAAAAGTGAAGGCTAAAATGAAGATTTTACATAATTTTTTTTCTGAACCCACTGCTTTGTAAGCTTTAATGATTACAATCAGATGTTCCTAAACTGAAAAGAATAAAACATATGGATTTAATGAAGTCTAATATGCCCCTTCTTTGGTGCTGACTGCATTCAAACACAGGTGGTTAGTTCAGAAAAACCTGGGAATGACAGGAGATAGAGACCTGTACTAAATCACAACGAAGTGCAGCAGTGCAATTGCTAAATCATACCAGAGAGAATGTAAATAGTAACTGGGAAGCTTCAGTGTGGAAAAAGACAGGGAAAGGGACACAACAAATTAAAAGAGTTCTCTGGGTTGTTGAACCTACTCCTTTGCTGTCATGATATCCAAACAACTGATAAAGATCTATCTTCAAACAGTTAAGCTTTTTATTCTCATTGCTTCTCCTTCGAGGTTATTCTGAACTTCACTCTACTGTTACTTTGAAAGTTTCTGCAAGTTTGCAGCCTCAGTTTATTTATGACCACTGTGTGCCCTTTTAAGATCTTTCCTTTTATAAACTCTAACCTGCTATTAGCCACATTTAGTAAAAGTTTTACGGTGCAACTCATCTCCTACAAATATGCATGTTCTGTTATGCTAACATTGTCCCTTTTTTATTTTTAACTTACAGGAAAGCAGAATGATATACAAAAACAAGATGAAACAGATGCATCAGGTCTACATTTTGATTTAGACAGAAATGTAAATCAGCTGAAGACATCAGAACAAAACGCTTTGTAAGTGTTTCCATGCTATCAGTTACTCAAGGGATAGTTACAGGTAACACACCTTTCAGTGCTTATTGCTTCCTTTCCAGCCTTTGATGTGATCTTGTGAAAGGTAGGTTCCCTTCAGGAATGTGCTCTGAGGTCTGAGGCAAGTCAGCTGGAGCTCTGGGACCACGGTGTCTCCAGAGACGGGGTTCCAAACTTGCTTGAGATGTTTGTGTGAACAGCACAGTTGACAAAGAAAGACTATCAGGGTAGTCTCATGATACTGAGATACCAACTAAATATCAATTGTGCTGTGGGAGTGTCATTTGTGCCTTATATTCCAATAAAATGAATTGAATTTTTTTCAGGTCCATTCCAAAATCAGATGTGGAGAGTGTCCAAGCCATCATCAGTGAAAATTATGCAGGTTGGAACACTTTTCTAACGAAGAATTTGGTTTTGTGAGGACAGATATTTTCATAGAAAGTGTTCACTGACCTCCAAATGTGACCCCCCTCTCATAAACCCAAAAGCTATAAAAGCAAAAGAGATTGTTGGCAGTTTGGGGATTATTCCCCTCCCTTTCCCCCAGCATATTCCAATGGAAAATATTCATGGTTTGGGTTTTGAGCCCTTTGCTGAAATGTCAACATTTTCCAAAGGGTGAAGGAGGGGAAAAGAGAAGAAAAGAAAAACATGTTCTGACCAGCTCCAGTCAGAGCCAAATGGCTCAGTCCTGGATTTGGTCAGGGAAGTATGCTGGAGGGGAAAAAATGGGAGTGTCTTGGTTGCACACATAGCCTGGCTGGGCTGAGGTCTGCGTATCACGATCCATTTGTATGAGTCATTATGGTCGACATTTCACCAGGAGAGCATGTGTAGTAGTTTTTAAGCACTTCAGGTCAATATGTTAGTTGCAGGCACTGCTGTGCTGCTTGCCACAGCCACTTTGGCTCTCTGTGCGTGTGTGGGATGAACACAGGTACACACTGTTCAAATCCTCCAATATTTCCATGACGTCTTTAACTTACAGAGATAACAGTAACCCCTGGCACCTATCCAGACCTGAGAATTCAGCTCTTTCCCATTCATAAAAGAGGAGAAAGGAGAAAAATGACATGTGCCTGTAAACATACATGATTGTCTGAGTCCTCTGCCCGGGTGACACTGTTTTGTGCTGTGCAATGCCTGGAATTTAGCCTTTGCAAGCCCAGGCCAACTATGGACTGACTGGCTCTAGGTAGGGAGAAATGCTGGAAGAGCCAGTGTAAAGGCTGCTAACCTGTACATGCACATGCACATACATGTGCCATCCTGCTTCTGGGGGGAAAGGAGTGGCTTTGTTTACCCAAGTATTGCTGATCCCCAGCTGTGTGCTCAGCACTGTCCCAGCAGTTGGGCACCTTCAAACCTGAGGAAGACCAGGGCCATATCTTCTGCTGCCTCTCCAAGGTGTCTCCCACAGCTGCAGTGGGGAAACTGGGAGATGGATGCATACCCAGGCTAGGTCTTTGTCCCCCTCTAGTGACTCAACTGCAATAGAAGTTTCCCGAGTCCTACTCCCTCCAAGCAAGATGGTAGTTTTTCTAGTCCAGGATGTTGAATGGTTTCCTTTGTGAAGGCCAGTAGGACATCTAAACACCACTGGCAGGTCATATATTTATACACACTCAGACATTATCCATTACAAATGTAATCAGTAATTTAGGAGGCTGACTTTCTGTTCTAATAGGCCACAAGTGCCTGCTTTCTTCCCATAGAAGACAGCAGTCACAGGCTTCAGACGACAGCCCATGCCTGGTCCTCCAGGAGACCCAGCTTGGGCCACAGTTACCAGTGCAGAAGCACATGCTCCCAATCTCTTGTAACTAAACACTTGCTGAGTCACAGCCCAGTCACCCGTATGCTTAGCAAGTCGTGTCAGCCATCTGTCACCAGCACATCCTCCTCACCGTGCTGTGACTCCGTGGGGAAAACAACAGGAGGCAGATTACGTTCGGCGGAGGAGCCAGGCTCTCCTGCATCTTGGCTCTGAGTAACCCCTGGATTGTCTCCTAACCAGTGGTGAGGCCTTTGGCTCCTCTTAATTTGGCCCTTTGTCAGGGAAGAAAGTGACATTCAGATTCAAACACTGGAAGCTTTGCCTGACTAATGAGTGACTCCAAACAAAGCCGACTCAGGCAAGACATGGACAGCGTTGTGCAAAATGTCCCTTCTACAGACAGATAGATCATCTACCTGGGCCTCCACACTGGTGTTCTTCTCCAACCAGGGTTTAAAAAACAGCACCAAAATATAGGGTGCCCTGTTTCTTAAGGCCTTGTCTCACCTATGGTGTCAGCTAGAAGCAGTGAGAGCAGCCTTGCCATGTCTCCTGTCCTGAAGAACACCCATGTTTCCTGGGGTTTAGCCACACAGAGGTGCACCGCCCAAAAGGATGGAATTGCTTCGTGCCATGTGCCTGCCTTACACATGGGATGAGGCAGTGCCCAGGTACAGGAGCCTGACTGGGCGTGTGTAAGTATCTCGGAGTAGGGATCCTCAGGGGATTTCACAAAGCTTTCCCCAAGCTGCTTACCACAACCTCCCCAGCCTAGGCTCCCCAGCCTCCCCTGTCATGTGCTTGAAAATCTGTTTTCTCTATCAACTCCCTGAGGGACAAATCACCCACACCAGCAGTTTGACCATCCCACTTTATCCTAGGGCAATGAAAGGGTGCAGAGTGGATGTGGCCTTTTTGTTCTGGAGGAAAAAAAAGTGAACTCAATGCCAGGCGCAGATCCCAGGCTGTGTAGTTCAAATCACGCTCATAGCACATAATTCCCATTTGTGTTTGTGTGCACGCAGGGCAAGGGTGGGGGCTGGTGGAGGGGGATGACTATAAGAATGTAATTGTCATAATTTAATCCAAAACTACTTCTTGGAAGGAAAAAAAAAATCGGGGTGACACAAAACAGCATGTTCAGTTATAAACACCACATGAAAGAGCATATTATGTTCTGCTGGGTAACTGACATTGAGCACTAACATTCTCAGCTGCCCACTGCCGGGCAAAGGACTTTCCAGCTCTCCCCCCACCCCCAAAACAAAACCCCCCGGCCAAACTGCGGTGCAGATAGCAGTGTCTGAGGCTGCAGCGAAATTCCACATGGACAGTTCACTGAGGGCAGAGGAGACTGGCTGGGAGGCAGAGCAGCACGGAGCAGACAGATGTGGGGCTTGGGCAGAGCTCACGCACATCTCCTGTGGGGCCGCGAAGAACATGCACTTCACTGGGGCTGTCCCCCCACACATTCCCCATCACGGGACTGTATTCTCGGGGCGATGTGCTTTGCTGGCGCCGAGGCTGCTCCTCGCCAGCCTGCTCGGGGGTCTGCAGGCTCGAAGCAGTATCAGCCACCGGGAATGGTGTCATGGCCCTCGATACCCTTCCCTTCTGCTCCCAGGCTTCTTCAGCTGGAGTGACTCATTCAGTGTAAATAAAGGAAGCACAGTCATTCTGGCTTAGATCCTCAGGGATGCTCACCTACTTAACTCGGGATGGCACTGCACCTCTCAAAAAGCGCCCAGGAACACTGGAGATCTGATAATTCGCTCAGTATTTATTCTGAAACTCACCAGGCGGAATCGCCCTTCCTGCTTGTGGGCCCAGGAGATAAAGTCAAAATGCCCTTTTCCATCCCTTTTCAACCCTTGAGGCCCCCTGCGGTGCGGGTGGCTGGGGTCTCTTAAATAGAGGCTCCAGAAGTCATCCACTGGAATTGTTGCAACAGGATATCATGAAATAAACGCCTTCTGCTCAAAGAATATGTTTTTTAGCTTGACGCTAACCTTTATTTTTCATGGGGCTGGGTGACATTATTAGCACCCGTGCTTGCTGCTGAAGTGAAGCATCTTTGTTGCGGCGTGGGTGGGAGATGGGTTATCGTCAATATGGAGCAGATCTAGAGAATGGCTTCTGTTATTTACTTCTTCTCTGTTCTTGTAGGACATGTGATACCGCTTAACAAAGATCTGCTTCGCAGAAAAAAAAAAAAAATCCAATTAAAACCTGGAACCGTCGCCCGGGCACCCCCGGTGAGATTTCCCTTCCTTTCGGCGGCACCCAGCACGGTGTCATTTCAGTGCCGTGTGAGATGGGGGACCGTCAAAAACCGTGGCACCTCGGGATGCCGCGGGCGGTGCCGTGTTTTGGCCCCGGGGGCAAAACGCCGGGTTGTGCGAAAAGTTAGATAGCCGCCGCCCGAAAGGTGGAATTGAACCACTCTGTCGCTAGACAGCTACAGGTTTGAAGCCTGCACCCCAGACCACTGAGGGTCATCCGGGCAACTGTGCCGCTGTCCTCCGTGCCATATATAAATCCCCACCCTCCCCCGTCCCCGAGCCAAGGGTGAGGCATGCTTTCCCACCGGGATGCCTCGCCGCCCTTTCCCGGCTGGAATCCGGGCCCGCACGGAGCGGGGACGCAGGGGGCTGGAGAGGGGAGAGGGCATGCCGCCCGCCGCTCTCCCAGGAGTCCCCGCGGCACTATGCAAATCACTGACAGCTGATTGGTCGCTCCGAGGAGGGGGCGGGACCGGGAGGGGTCCCGTGGCGAGGGTGAGTCACGGCGCTTCCCGGCAGGAGCGGTGATGGAGTGCGCCCTTCCCGGATTGCCGGGAACTTACAGCACCGCTTGTGCAACACCCCGGCCCTCGAGATGGGGTGCGAGCAGCTTCTCTTTGGGTTCCTTCCCTCCCCCTCCTGCAGTGGCTGATGCCAGATACTCCGGAGGATGTGAGTCTCCCATGAGATACCTCGCAGAACAATAATATCCTCCGGGAGGAAATTCCTCCCTGGCCCCCAGCTGAGGATCAACTTATGCCCCGAAGTACGAGGATTGAAAACACTGGTAATTTTATCCCAGTGAGTGTAACTATAGAGGCTATTTTCATAAACCCTTAAAAATTACTCACTTATTTGCCTCGAGAGACTCCTCCGAAGCAGAGCCGTTTCTGCAGATGCATGTGGTTTCCAGTGATTTTTAATTAGATAAATTCTTTTTGGTGTAAGCAACAAATCAAACCGTAAGCCTGTTCCCTCTCTCGCTTGCCCTGGGGAAGCTGAGGCTCAAAACTGCTCCTTGGTGGAGCAGCACCTCAGCAAAACTGGTATGGAACAGGACAGCAAAGGAAAGCAAAAGGTACATGGTGGGGTGGGGCCAGTCCAGCTCGCACCCAGGCACGCTGCTGGCACAGCTTTGCTCTCAGTGCGTGGCTCCCAGACACGACTTACCCCTTGGAACTGGACCAGCTCCGGGATGACCTGGCCCGCTGACTGCCCAGCACGGACGGGAGAGTGTTTGAGGCCCTATTGTTTGCAGAGAGCAGCTTTTTTAGCAGCTTGAATGTGTTTTGCAAGAGCATATTTTTAACTCCAACCCAGAAGCAGGGCTCTTATCAGAGGGAGCTGGTTTGAGAGTTGCTCCTGTACCCGCCAATGTCAGGCAGAAATTTTTGCTCCTTGCCTTGGTCTGTAGGAATCACGTTCCTGGATACATTCCAGTCTCTTTACCTGGTACTTATCCCAGTGGCAGATTGTGTAATTTAGCAAGTGTCTTTTGTGCTTAAAAACGCACGGGTGAGGAACTGGGGGTGTGCGTGGGAGGAGCTGAAGAGAAATTAGTCATGGGGAGGAAGAGAGGAAGAGGTTAGCACGGGGGCTGAGGCAATCAGGTGTCCGCAGCTATCCCTGAGGCTTCCAGCCAAGCCCATCCTGACCTTACTGGGAGAGGCACGTCAGCTCACAGATATGCCACTGTGGGCCCAGCCGCATGTGACCCTGCTAAGCGACTCGATCCGAGCAAGGATGGCTGCCAGGGGTCGGAGGAGGCATTCCTAGCTCCTGTACTTCGTGCTCAAGGCTCGGCTTTGACACCACTTTCACTTTCTCTTTGCTTATTTTTCTAGCATCAACCTTTGCTGGATCTCCTCCTCTGTGGTGCTTCATGGGAAGGCTTCTTAGTGTGACAACGCTGCTCTCATCTTCTCTCTCCTGCAGCCGCTAGGATTTTTAAGCAGAGATGTCTGTCTCCCATGTCTCATGATCAGTCTCCATGTACTTTCCAGGAAAAGATCATGCCAAACACTCAAGTCCAAGCGAAAAATGATAGCCAGGCAAAATTACTTCAGCCAAGTAACCACAGGATCCATTAGAAGTGCCAGCTCCTAAAACTTTGCTTATTCTGCAGTTAAGGGAGATGCGGAGATAATGAAGGCAGCAGTTTCTAAAGATCAAGCAGCAGAGGAAGGTGCCTGAGAGAGCATCATAGGAAATGATGCCAGACCTCAGAGTTTATGGTGAAGCAGTAACAAAGAAGTTGTGAGAATTTTCTCCTTGACCGGACGCAAGTCCGTCAAAGTTCAGATCTGCTTCTGGAGCGGAAGCTGTGCTAGCCACCGACTTCCCCAGCAGGGTTGAAAATAACACTTCCAGGACCTCTGTGTGTCTGGGTTTTAAAGGCCTTTGTCACTCCTGACCAGAAGGGACTGTGGATGACTTGCTGTGCCTGCTGGAGGTGCCATTCTCCTTCTGTGAGGGATGGGGAGGCACAAGGGGCACAGGCAACCCTTGCTGTGGTTACTGCAGCTGCTGCTCAATGTGCCTGTGAGGGCCAGGACTGATCAGGAACCAGTGAGTAGACCTGGCTGCCAGCTGCAGGCAATGGTCATCTTATAACTTCTGATGAGATTTATAATGCTACCAAAACAGGTTTATAAGGCTACAAAAATGCAAATAGGTAGCTCCTAGGATTTTTGAAATCATGTAAAAAAGTGAAAAGACCTGTTGATTTGAAAGGCTTCTTAGCACCTGATTTGCCTTTAAATATTTCTTGGAAATCCTGTAAGCATTCAGTTTGATCTTTATACCAAGTGTCTTTGAAAATCTGACCCTTTGCCATTAAAAGTATTGCACAAATTCAGTTTATCAGCTTAATGACGGAAAAGCTTGTTCTCTTCAATAATGCTCTTAATTAAGCATTTCTCAGTGTCTTTGGACCTGATTCCCCACCTTATGCAGAGAACTACGCTGTGCCAAATGGCTGCAGAGCACTGCCAATTTAGGTTTGATTCAATGCCCATTCAAGTTAATAGAAATCCTCCCACAGAAATCAATGGGATTTGGTTCAGGCCCCAAAGTCAATGGGAAATTCTGATTTGGCAGTACTTTATGCTCACACTGCACCAGTGTAAGCAAATATTCAATGTACAAAGCCTCAAGATAATTTGGAGGGGGCTTTGTAAAGGACTGCTGGGGCAGATTGTAGCCTAGGCTATTTAAGCAATTTGCAGTGCCTAAGACTGTCCGTCAAGGAAGCTTTGAAACAAATCAGTCTCAACTTTTCCCATTCATTTTTTATAGCACTCTTCGCAATACACTCTTGATTTTTGTGTTGGTTTTTCTTTTTTTTTTTTTTTTGTCCCAGGCTGACAGAACAGAAAAGCATCTGCAATGCTTTGTTCTTACCTCTTTTAACCACCAGAACCTGATTTGTGTCAGAGAAGATAAGCATAGATCCCTACTGTATTAAAATAATTATTTGGTGTAAGGTGGGGGATGAGGAGGGCTGTTATTCTTAGCAGCAGCAATGAAATTTCAGCAGCTGATGACGTCAGTGCTAAAATGTCAGTGTGAAACAGGCTGGAACAAATTAAGAGTATGGTGTCGTCACTGTGAGAGCCACGCTGCCCTCCAGAGGGACTGTGGTTGGATGCTGCAGATGCAGTTCGGGAGATGCGAGGACAGAGGTTTGTGGGAGCTTCTCAGAAACCTCAAAAAAAGCAACAACAAGCATCTCAGTTCCAGAAAGGTCAAAGAAGATGTTATTTGAACATTCCTGCCCATCTCATGGTGTGAGCTCACAGCAAGGGAAGGGTCATGTGTACAAAGCAGATTCCAGGAATTAGTACAGAAAAAAAGATAGAAACCAAAATAAAATCGGCTATCTTCTAGTCACTTAACAAACTGGGCTAACTCCATCTCTGATGACACTCCTGTGACTCCAATTGAAGAGAAATTTGGCCTGGGATGACTGTTGTCATGATGTGCTGCTTAGAAGAGGGCAATCTGCTTGGAGTAGAGGTTTTATTTTTAACAGACATTTTATTCCTTATCTGTGCTGTTGCATTTGAAGAGTGCCTTCAGGCTATCCAAAAATGCTAAACTCAAGGTGCAGAGAGTTTTAATCAAAATGGGATAAAATTCCAAATGCATTCATATTTGCCCTCAAAAAAACTGGTCTTGCACATTCCTTGGCCAGTGTCAGGTTGTGCTGTTAGACCTGACACTGTGTCAACACAGGGCACGGATCCTGGCTTAGAGGTAGTGTCTCGGGGGTCCTGATATCTTGGGAACTTGAGCCCTGCATCTTCTTGGTCCAGCAGTTGAACTGCCTTGTCTGCAGGGGTTGTTGGGCTGTGGGACGTACTGTTTTGGGGGCTGGTAGGGAGGGTTGGGACCACCCTGCCTTCCTTTATGGAGACTTGCAGTATTTTGTATAGAAACATGGGAAAAGTCAATATTCCCTGGATGAGTGTTTCTAGAAAACTAGTACTGGTAATAAAATGGCTCTGTGCTGTTTCACTCCTTTCTAGAACTGCCTGTCTCGTGGCTGCAGGGATGGATGTGGTTACAGCAGACAGAGGAAAATCCACTGAGACGTGTGCTTATCTATCAATTGTACCAGCTGTTTCTGGTATGCAGCAACTGACTGACCACAGTAAGGAAATGAAGATGTAATCAGTTAGCAAAGCACTCCTTTCTCAGCAAGGATGATAAGGATTGCTGGCAAACCCACAGAGAGTTACGGGAATAGAGGATTTGCTGTGCTGAAGTCACTTCCTATCACCCGGGAATCCCTGTGCTCAGACCATTGTGTTTGCTTTCCTAGTAAGGATCTTGGTGGTTGTCTACATTAGTTCAGATGTATAAGTGCATTCACCCTGTCCCAGCCCACTCAGAGATTGCCAACATAGTCTTCTCTCTACTTTTGTGTGAAGGACTCAGGCTGGCTGTGAGTGGAGAGAGTGAATATTTACCACCAGCAAAACACCTTGCTGCAGAGATATTTGCAAAACCAGGCACGACTTCATCAATTCGAGGAAGAGGCACATGCCAACAGAAACACTCTTTTGCCAACACAAACTGTGCTGCCACTAGAGGAGTATCGGCAATCCCACTCTTGTCAGTTTCACTGATTAGGTAGGTGCTGTACGGGTGGACAGCGCAGGGGGTTCCCAGCCAGTGAGGTCAATGCTGAGGTGAGCCCCTGCTCCCTCCTCTCAAGAGGAAGTAGCAGCTATTTCAGCTGCACCTGTATCAACAGAGAATTGACAGAAACTGGAGGTGAGCTCTGGAATGCTCAGCTGTTGCAGCCTGCAACTTGTTGTTGCAGTCTGTAGATGAGGAAATGGTCCCCTGCATTGTTATGGGTCAGCAGAGATCTGATGATACCCTCAGGAGTATCTGGTGTCTTCTCTGAGGTCTTGACAGCCAGCTCAGAGGTGGCTCCTGCTGCAGCCCTGCGAGCAACTAATTGTAGCCTAGCACTGAGGTTAAGAGAATGCCATTAGATCAAAACTTCCTTACCAGGAAGGCTGGAGAGCCTGGACAAGGATGAGGCAGATCCAATGCCAAAAAGCATGTGTCACCCTGATGTCAGCATTTCAGTTCTAAAAATATGACTGGTAGAAGCAGGGGAAACAAAAAGTTGAATGCTACCTGCACTGCATCCTGTTTAGCCCAGATTTACTAGAGCTTTGGGAATATAGAAATTAAGTGTCCACAGAAGGAAAAAAAAAACATTTTACTTTTCCTAGATTTATTGGGTGGGTTGTGTGTGTGAAACTGAGCTCTAATACAAATCCCCAGTAGACCGTATTTTAGACAGAATGACTTTGTTCTGAATGTGTTTGTAAATATCTATCTATATTTTTAAGACCTACCACTGTAAGAGACCCAATATGATCTGTGATTTCTGCAATCTCATCAGAGAGAGCAAGTGAGTGATTCCATGTGGTGGAGACATACAGCCCGTGACTCACAGCCCTGAGTCACAGCACTGGGACACTTCAGCATTCAGAAACACTAGTAGTGACAGAAATCAGGATGATGAGCAAGCAGCTGTTACTCATTCTCAGCTGGACACCCTAAGCATGTTTGTACCAGTCAGCGTGGCTCTGGCTCTTCTTCGTTTCCTCCTGCAGACCTGCAGTCATCTGGATAGCATGGTGACATACCTCACTTAACATTTGCCTCTGGGCAAGGGATGATCAAGTCTGGGCTCTGGCTCCTAAAGTGTCCTGCTTGACTTTATTAGGCTCAGCATAGTTTTCATGACAGTTTTCACTTTAGATTACTCGCTTCATCTCTGGAGATCAGCTCACGTTACAAACACAAATGCATTGATTATCACACGGGGTTAGAAGGTGTATCCCTATTTACAGCTGTGGAGGGGGGTGGTAGGGTGGGCTGAGGCACTAAGCAAGTAGGCAACTTGCTCTGAATGACAAAGGAGGTTTGTACCAGAGCCAGGACAAAAACACAGGAGCTTAGACTACCTGTTTTAAACAACTGAACCGTGTGCTTCATTGCATTCATCACTTCCTCCCAAGGTGGCAGTTTGGATGAGAAGTGCCCAGGAAGTCACCGTGTTGATTCTGTCTCGGCTTCTTAATGCCTGTGGAACTTTTTTATTGAATTCTTTTCAAGGCCATCAGGTTTGGTGCTGGAAATGATTCAAAGAGACAAAGACTCAGTTGTGTGTGTGTGTGTGTGTGCACGTGTGTGTGTGGTTGGGAGAGGGGAAGAATAAAAAATCCATTTCCAGATGGTTGAAAGGATGCATATCACTTTGCTATTGGCAAAAACAACCTCTTTCATTTTCAGGATGTGTAAGTCACAGAATTGCAGCTGGAAAAAAATAGGTAGAAAGGGAGGCAGTGGGGTAAAAATAAGAATTACTAATGAAAAATAACCCAGCTGATATTTGAAAATCTAAGTGCTTCATTTTTATGTAAACAAGGGGGGAAATGCGCTTGCTGAGGAGGATCTGTGTAGAGCAGGTCCAAATATGTATCATCTCATTTTCTTCTTAGCTTCTTTGCTTTGCATTCCCAACTGTAGCCTCACAGGAAATTCAGTCCCTGGCAAGCTTCAGCTCCAGACAGGAAACGTTCTGAGGAATTTCTTCCATACAGGTACTATATTTGCTTGGAGGGATAACATGGGGAGATATTTACCAGGGCTGGATTTAACTAGCATGATATTATGCATGTTGATGGAGTTGCTGGGAGTGCTCTCTGTCTGCAGCCACCAGCATGCCATGTTTAAACAAATTGTGCTGCTCTGCCTGCCTGTGGGAAGATTTGCGTGAGATCTGGGCCAGATTCTCCTTCCTCTGACAGCAGCACAGCCCAACTTATGGCAGAAATATTTGCTGATGTCAGGGAATATCAGGATCAGGCCCGTGCAGCAGGTTTTTATCACACAACAAACTTGGTCTTATGCTATTTGCATGTACAGATACTTTCAAGCAGGTGTTTTGATAGGAGTGATTGGAGCAGGGACAGACTTACCCTGTGTGTGCAGGAAGGTGAAGGAAGGTCTTTGGTCTCTGAGGGGACCGCTGTGGCAGCACACTGCCTTTCAGAGGAGTGGGGAGGTGCTGTCTGTGGCCAGCTGAGACTCAAAGCTTCCTGCACCCCTTGGGATACTTTCCTACCTTTCACTGCAAGTTCAGAGCAGGCCTGTTCTGCTTATTAGTCCAGAGGAGATCACAACAGTCTAAAAAGCAAGTGCCATAGGTCCAGCAGCCACTTTGCTAGGTAACTTCAGCATCATCAGGGAATAGTGATGTGGTGGGTTGAGTAGTTCTTGGTGCGCCCAAGAACAATATCCTTTTCTCATCAAAACACGAGCGCTTTCAAGTCTTTAATGCAGTTCTCAGGATACAAGGTGTGAAGAAAAAGAGTGATCAGTCTGAATCATTTTCTTTCAAGAGAAACGTGAGGGTTTAAGTACATGGCTGGGAATAATCCTATGCTGGCAAGGAAATGGATTGCATGACCTATCTCAGAGATCTATGATTCACTGCAAATACAGAGAATGAGCATGAAAATGTGTAGTAACATGTAGTGGTACCTTGCCTGCTATTGCAGCGCAGCCTCCAGCCAGAGACAACCCAACCATGTTTACAGGTGTACTCTGGGAACAGGCTTTTTCTGTGGGGAGATGTGAAAGGCAGCAGAATGGCTTCAAAGCCTTAAAGGTCTCTGCCACCATGCCAAGCTATGGAAACGTAACTGCGTGTGCAGGGCTGAAACATGGATTTTTTTTAAGATTTTTCTTTTGTTTCTGAGGCAGGAAGTGCAAGTGCAGATCCTCCCGTGTAATGCTATGGGGGGAAGAAAAAATTCAGACTCCCCTGCAGTGTTAGTGAAAATGAAGCTTTGGCCTTTAGTGCCCTTTGTTACATAAATACAAGTAGCGTAGACATATTAATCACCCTGCCATTGAGGGAGGAACAGAGCAGCAACCTCAAATGCCACCCACTCCCCATTCCCGCACCCATTTGATGTTGCTATTTTAAGCCACACATTATTTCCTGCTGTGATTTTATTTTTTTTACCCAGCTTCTAATTCTGGCTCTGAGGTAAGCTGTGACATACGTATCCCTCCTCTCCCCCTCCCTGCCTTCCTCCTCCCTCTGCACCCACATCCTCTTCATTGCTGCCTTTTAGAAATTTTCTCTGTTGTAAGCAGCCGGGGCTCAGGGGTTAGTTACTGAATGCCTGCAAAAAATGCGAAGAGGCTGATGTTCTTCCTGCTTTTGGACTTCAGTGCAAACAATATCGAGGTCATGGCTTGCAGGGCAAACTGCTTTCAAAGTGCTATTCCCCTGCTCCTCCCTCCTCAGAGAGGTTAGTGGTGTAGAGAGGATACTCTGGCTGGGAAGGAAGGCTGCTGCTCAGCAGCTAATGATGGGCCATACCCAGTGTACTCATCTGCCAGGAAGGGTATTACACCAGTGGCATGTGCTTTGTGGTGTACAGGAGACAGGACAGAGCTCAATTGCTTGACAAGGGTTTTCTCTTCTGAGCCTGCTTCTCTGTAAAGGCAATCAGCAGATTTCTAACCCCGAAGTAGTTTTTCCCCCACCGGCAACTACCTCATCCTGCCTGAGCCAGAGCACAGTTTCTGTGTGTCTGGTTCTGGGGTATCCACGTGTCTCCTGTGGCTTTCAGCTGCCACTGGCTCAGCCCTGAGCAAGGCTGTGACTGCGTCAGTCTAGGGCAGGAAAAGAATGGAGCCTGCAGTCCCGGGAAGGGGCCGGTGCACCAGGCAGCTGTGGCTCATCCTCTGTGTGAGAGCGTGACTCTGTACTGATAAGAGTTCTGCCAAGGTAAGTTTGAGCCCTAAGAGGAAATCTGAGGCCTGCTTCTGCACCGCAATTGAGGAACATTACAGGTTTATCCTCTTCCCCACCCACCCGCCCCTTCCCTCCCTGCCAAGCAACCCGTCCTGAAAATCTCCTCTGACTGGATGTTTGCTGCTGCAGATGAATCAGTGCTAGCATAAGAGAGCAGGCTGAGTGGCAGCAGGCTGCTGGTAAAACCCTGGGCCTTGCTTCTACATCCAGGGAAACAGAGGTCTGGGCTGCCCTCGTGTATATATTTCACACAAACAATCTCACGCCTTTCCCTTCCTGTGAATTGCTTTTGGAGCTGCTGCACGTGGCTCTTGTCTGTGTGGTGCGAGCAATAGCTGTAGGAAATGCCAGGCTGGGTGTTCACATGTTCTTTATCCTCCCCTTCCCCAGATGGGGATTCCAGTTATGCCCTTTCTGAGGTTCCTGGAGAGTGGGAGCAGCAGAGAGAGTGAGAGCAAGAAGTCCTTTGCCAAGTGGTTTAATGTTAGTTACAGCTGCTGGAAAAGTCTCTGCTGTGCTGTCACCAGGATTGTTAGTTTTATTTTCACAGTTGGGTTTCCATGTGGGTCCCCAGAGAAGGCTGGGGAGTTACATCCTTTCCCAAGAGCAGGCTACATGCTAGCTGTGCACGCTCTGCTGCTTGCTTGAAGCAGTGAGGAGAGCTGGGAGCTGTCCTGTCACGGGCCAAACCATGGCCCTCTCAGCCTTTCCTGCAAAGAGCTTGCAGCTGAATCCAGCAAGCAAATTTCCAGTTGATGGGAGGGAGGGGAAAGAACCAGGCTCATGAAGTGGCGTGATCACACCAGAATGAAATTTTCCATCACACTTTGTCCCTATGGGCAGCTGCTTAAAAAGTTCTTGCAGAAGAACTTCTCCCACAACAGCCATGCTGGAGAGTTACCCCTTTGAGGGGGGTGGGGGGTGGGGGGGCGGGAAAGGACCTGAAAAAGGATTTGAGTAAATTGGCTTCACAGAAAATGACCCTACTCTTGAATGTCACACCCAGTGCTGTGCAGAAGGAGCCAGCCAGCAGCTGACAGGCGTCTGGTGTCCTAAACTGGATGACTGCTCTCCAAGGACTGATGTCCACATGATAGCCAGTACTGCCATCCTTGCTGGCAAAGACTTGCAGCATCTGGGTGGGGCTCTGTACGGTGGAGGGAAGAGCTGACTGGGCATGGGGGCTCAAGGAGGAGAAGAATTCCGTTTATGCTGAGTGTATATGTTCTGTTTTTGCTGAGTCCCATCTGCTTGCCAGGACTATCCACCAGAGGCCAATGCTGTATAGGCTCTGGTGGTCACTGGAACAATAGGAGTACCAGCCAAGAGCCTGTGGTTTACAGATAAAATGGCTGTGGGTAGGGCTAGCTTAGGGCCTCTGGAGCAATAGGCCATATGTGTCACAGCATTTGAGATATGTGATAAATAACCCATTTTCAAGTTTGGTCAGTGAGTAGTGCAGAAATAACAAACAAAACAACAAAGAAGTTAAAAAGCTCAAACAATTCTGAATACCCATTGTCTGGCATCTGGGAATGGCACAAGATGGCAGAGATTTCATGTGCTGTGAACTGGCTGATACCATCTGTGCAACTGTCTTTTCTTGCAGACCTGGCCTTTATGATCAGCCTTGCTGTATGTTCCCTGGCATGGTAGCAACCACGGAGGCCCAGCTCATGAAAGATGGATCTGGCAGGAACCCTGACTGCCTGGAGAGCCCCCTGGCTGCAGACCTGCCATACTGTTGCCTGTCCTGTCAGCTCACACATACCCCATCTAGGTCAAGAAAGGCACCTCAAGAAGACATTCCGTGCGAGCTCTGATGCGATCTGCTCCTCCCAGGGCCCTTCAGCTGGACTTGCTCCTTTTTCTCATTCCACACACTGTTTAAAAGACTGTGTTTGTAAACACCAGTCTCTGACTCTCTGCCTCTGGGGCTCTGGGCAGAAGGCCAGGGAGGAATCTAAGAGACAGCAGACAGTTTTAAGAGGCAGTGGCGTCCGATTGCTGTGGTGGAGAGGACACGCCTTGCAGTTAATAGCCACGGTGGCGGGAGTCACCTACACTACCAGCAGGTCTCAGCATTATTTCATGGTTCCTTGAGGCTGAGCTTGGGTTTTACCGAAATGACCTCTTCACATGCCAAGGTAAATTCTGTGTCTCTCAAGCCAGCTCTGCCAGAATCAGCACGGAATTAGGTTGCCTCAAGTGTATGTACAAGATTAATGCCCTGTGATGACAAATGCCACAGTGGACATATGTTTGCATTTGACACTGGGCTGGTTAAATATTCACTCTGTTCACCCTTTCCTTCCCATAGATCGTTCCAGAGACCTTGGCCATGTACATGGACTTGGGCACTCCCATCTTATTGGGCAGACAAGGGCCTGCTGTGGCATAGCACCTGCTCATTGAACACAAGCCAGATGACCTACAGCCCAACCAAGACTTGCAGTCTTCCTTTGCTTTATTTCTTTTCAAAACTTGGTTAACAAGTGCCATTGTTTGGCATTCTGTCATTGTGGAGCAGTGACAAAACTGTGCTGTTGAGGGGAGGCCAATGCTGGTGAGAGGTAGAACTGGCTCATCTCTTCCTGCCAGCTGCAGTGCTTGGTGGACAAGGCAGGCAAGGAGACATCTTCACCCAAGCACAAGTCTGAGCTTGTCTGTATGTCCAGAATTGCTTCTGTCCACACACTTTACCAGCAAGCACATTCATGCATATATCTATGTAGAGCTGCAAAGCTCCCAGGGAGGTGAGAGCCAGTTTCAGGCAGAGTGTGGAGCATTAGCATCCTGAACATACATGGATGTCTAGTACAGAACTAAAGCTGGGAAGCAGCCAGTGGTCCAGACAGGCTGTGCATTGGCTGTAGCGTTGGTCTTTGGGACTCCACCTGAGCTCACACCTCACTGCACAAATGCAACCTCTGTGCCCTGCATCCCGAGGGCCTGGAGCTGGGAGGGCTCCTGTTTTCCCCATGCAGGTACCTCTGCACTGGGCTCCCAAGGCTTCACACTGTGTGTGACAGCTTGTACTTGGTCAGGCATTACACCTGTGCAAAGGACTCCACTGGCTCCCATGGGAACAACGTGGGAGGTCAGGCCTGGCTGGTGGAGCTGAGAGGGGAAGAGAAAAGCTGGTGGTTCCTTTAAGGGATGAAGCTGACAGGACTGCAGGGAAGGAGCTCTGGAAGCTGTGTTTTTCTCTCAGCGCCTCAGGGGCTGGTTACTAAATTTGGTTACTGGGCTTAAATAATGCAGCGTGGCAGAGCCCAGTGGGTTTGAACATTGTCATATCCACATAATCCTCTCCTAGGTGGCAGAGATCTCTTGTTCTCTGCTGCTGCTATCTGCGCAGGAGCTTGAATGTGAAGTGAAACATCATCTTAAATAATTATAACTAGCAGAGAAGAGCCAAAGCTGCAAAGTCCCATCTATTTCCACTGTGCTCTGTCTATCTGTGTAATTTCTAAGGTGCCAATCACCAAAGCATCCAAGCACTGTCTAATCTGGATTTGAATTCCCTTGGTGCTCATGGAGACTTGAATCTTAGCATTTTGTGTAAGCCCATCTCTAGCAAGCATAGGGACAGAGATGCATACTGTGAGCAAAGAAACCTCTTATTGCTTCATGATTTACTGACCAAAGGCCCATTTGGGTTGGAGAAGTCAGGACATCATGGTCACTCCAGGCCCAGGAAACATTAAATCGTCTTTCTGTTATTTCAGCAGAAGCCAAGGGCAGGTTTACCAAGGGAGGGCAGGGAGTCACAGTCCCCTGCCCAGTGTGTTGCCTGCCTTCCAGGTCACACAGGGTGGAAGTAGGGGCAGATCTGTACAGCCAGCACAGTCTGTACACCAAGGCTGCATCCAGCTTGAGGGCAAGAAGGCCCTCTGCCACCCCTTGCTGTAGTTACAAGCCTCCCCATGCAGAGACAAGGGAGAAGCACACGATGGGAGCCAGTGACCTGGCTTTGCACCATGCAGAAGGAGGAAGAAGATGATGCACCCAGCTGCCCTCTCAGCTGACCCAATGCCCCACACTTCCTGCAGAGTGTGAAACAGATTAAAGCCTGCCAGAAGACCACTTGGGGCTAACACAGTGAGTGTTAACAGTGACAGGAGGGACTCACTGTACTGGACATACTCACTTCGAGTGAAACGAGATGAAACCTTTCCTCCATTACCAGGGAAACAGTATTTGTTTTTCATGAGAACCTGCCAGGTTCAGTCAATGCCATAATAGTGCAATTACTTTCTGTCTATGGAGCTGCACTTAGGAGAAGGGTCTCTCTTAGCCTCTGCCCACAGTCCTCCCGATTGGACATGACACTTAACAGCAGGTTTTCACGGCAGAGGATACTTAGCATTTACTGGGAGAGAACCTTTCCAGATCCTGTTTGTAAGCATTGCATTTCAGTCTTTACAAAAGTGCAGGTCCTCCCCACCCTCCCCCATGGATCAGCCCTATCCTCTTCCCCCGCAACTGCTGAAGTATTTTTAGTGACATTGAATAAATACATGTTAAATCTTTCCCCATTAGTGACATATTAGAAATTAAAATGGCATTAGCTGTAAAGCCTGCAGCAAAGCCAGCTTCATCTAGAGCACTTGCAAGTAGTTGCCCAAGAGACCAGGTATAAAAGTACCAGCATCAGTTTTCCTTCAATCCATCTGCATTCTTGCACACCCTTTCTACCCTTCTTCCTCCAGAAATATTAATGTCACCTTCTGTTGCTGTTTACTCACAAACCATGCCCAACACTCCCAACATTATATCTAGGAAAAGTCTCCAGGTTACAAGTTTTATCCTCTCCAGTCACATGTTAGACATGTCCTCTCCAGACATCATACCAGAGATTTCTCAAGCTCCTTTGTAAAAGGCTGTTGATTTTTTTTTGGCCATAGCTAAGGCCACTGTATAGCAACTCCAAAACTGCTTCCACAGCTAGGACTTGGCAGGTAGGAATCTAAGTATATCAACAACTAGATTTTCCATCCATACCCACATCTGCTTTCCTATACATGATCTCCACTCTTTCGCATACATTGGCTCCTCAGCTAAACTTCATGTCTGACTCTAAGCCATGCCCACTCTGCAAGTCACCCACTCCTTCATTTCAAATCCTGTTTCTGCCTAAACATCCTGCCTCTCCCCCGCTGCCTCTGTTGCTTCAGCTTTCCCCTGCCTTATGTTTCCCCTAGTCCTTCTGACTATCTGTCAGATCCCCTTTCTCCCCTATTCCCCTTTTCAGTCTACTCTGCTTCCCAGTCTAATCCGTCTTCCTCAGTCAAAGATGGACACCTCTGCTGTCTCTGGTGGTTCAGGCAAATAGCTTGCATCTTCCCTGAGCTGCCCAAGGCAGGAGCTTGCTTTCCTTTGTTACTGCTCCTTCAGGTATGTGGTATGGATCAGCTTAGCATCCAGAGCTTGAGGAAGTCTACGCAGAGCTCACAGCACACGTAGCTTAACAGAAGATCGCTTCAGAAACTCATCCTCAAAAGAGCAATGGATAATGGATGAGGTGAAGCTTGAGGTGAAAGATGCTGAAATACTACAGCTATCACCAAGCCAAAATATTTATAGCTGTGATTTGCAGAGTGGCTAATTGTCCAGGGCAGAGAAAAGCCTACCATTTGCCTTCCATTAAAGAAGAGGGAAATTGCAAAACAAACATCCCCTTTGGATATTTAGTAGAGTGCCCAAAAGATTAACATTGATAATATCTCCCTATTAAAGAGCAAGATACTAGCTGCTTTAATTAACAAGATGGGTTCTCAATCCTCAGTTGCCTCTTTTCAAGTATCAGGTGAGACATCAGGGCTGGTGTTCCCAGTGACATGAAGTTAGGCTCTTCTGGTTAGCAGTGTAATCCTGAGGCTCTGCTCTTCAAAGGTATTTAGGTTTCAGGCAGCTGACATTATTTAGATGCTTAAATCTTTTAAGGCTCTGAGCCTTAGGAGCTAGGAGGTTGGCTACGAAACTCCAGGTTGTCTGGTTCAAGTCTAGTCTATGTCAGCACTGATGGATAAATGTTACTGTTGGGTATCTGCGTGTTGTCAGATCTCTCCCTGAGGCTGGGTCATTCTGCAGTTGCCTGATGTAGCCTCTTTGTGCCTTTTGTTTCTGAAGGAGGGGGTGATAGCCAGTGTCAGGCTCCTGATAATGGCTTTGAAGGACCTGTGTAGAACTCAGGTTGTTTTATAGCTATTAATGCATTCAGACAAGCAAGCCTGCTGCTTGATGGGTGCTTTGTTTCACTGTTTCACTAGGGGGAAGGGGGGGGTGTGAGGGGGGAGAACACAGGGAGAATTGGTGCCTTTCCCAGACTTGCACAATAGCAGGGCTGGAAATGGGCCCTGTGCAAATTCAATTACTCTGAGTTGCAAGCATTAACTGCTGGGCTGCCCGCTTTTTATTGTAGCGGTGGAAGGAGGTGCAGAGAGCAAACTGGCTGCGGTGGTTTGGATGTGATGGAGTTGCTGTCAGATTTTAGCAGTTCAGTGACCTTTTTGTAACAGTTCCTGAAGTCACAGCTTTCCCAACACTTGGCAATAGGTAAGGGTTGTGCACAGGTAAGGACTTTTGTTTCACGGTGCATGAAGTCTATTGAGACAGGAGCAGAAGGGAGAGATTGAAGAGATTGCTTTCTCCACCAGCCTCCTGCTTAATTACTGCCTGAAGAATGACACTGAACTCAGACCCTTACTCCAGGTCAAAGGCTTCCCAGAGGGAACGGAGATATCTTAATAATGGAGTAGACTCCTTCATCAGACTTGCAACCAGCCCCTTGTTAATGGTAGGATCCTCTCCTCCCTCCCAGTTCAGCACCTTTAATCTCTCTGGAGTCAAACCAAGCTCCTTAGATCTAGGACAGCAAAGGGATCAGGTTTCCCTAGTGAATCTTGGAGCCGGGAGGAACAACAGCTATGATACTCAGGCTTTCCCCATGATTTTGCACCAAAAGCATTCTGCCATCAACGTGGTGAGCCAAGCTTCTGGGGGAAACCAGGCTGTGTCCTTCCTGCCTCGTGCATCTCATTAAATAATAGTGGGCACTTTGGCCAGAGGTTCTTCAAGCAGGATGAGGCCGGACCACACCCTAACTACCTGGAGGCACAAAAAAGCCTCAAGTGCTATCAGCTTTTCTCATGGTCCCGGGGCTTGCTGTGCTTCTCCTAGCCATCGAAGGGTGTGTCCAGGGGCTCCCACCAGTCCAGTTCTCCATAGTTCACAAATACAGTGGAGAAAAGGACAACTACAGGGCTTGCTCTTACGCTGTGGGGCCTTGTCAGGCAAGGAGGAGTCCTGAGGTTCCAGCAGTGCACAGATGATGCCAAAACTGGAGCAGAATTTACTTAGGGGAGATGAGTGGGGCTGTGGGGATGACTTCTTGCAGAAAAGTTTTAGAGGGGGATAGGGGCTTTGAATCCACCTACATCCCACCCAGGTTTTGTTGGGGTGTGTTACATTGTGTGTGCTGTGCTACCTGGACACAGAGGAGACTCAATTGTGTGGCAAGAACTGAATGTTTTAAAAGCCATTAAAAAGCACATCAGGGTATCCCCATGTGTGTACCTTTGCTGGAGTAATAGAGAGAAGGGTAATTTCCTAACTGCCTTTCCAGTTTGTGCCACTATGGTACCATACAGAGCTGGCTTGCTGCCTGCTTTTCTGGTTGTGAGGATACAGTGCAGCTGGACAGCATCACTTAATGGTTCTCATGTGTTAGGTCAGTGAGGTAAAGAGAACACCTGAGATGTGACTAAACCTGGTGACTGTTGTCCTCAGAATGGCCAAAACCAAGGAAGACTTAAGCAAGGTTTTGTACCTTGGTAGGTCTAGTGGGGCAGGCAGTGGTGGGGTGTGTGTGTGTGTGTATGGTGGATGTTGTCTTTGCTGCAGTTGTGGGCAGAAGAAAGCAGCACTTGCCTTAAGGGTTCATGTAAGGCTGCTGGGGAAAGCCATCATAGGGAGAAGACTCTGGTTTACTGAGGAACAAGTAATGAAAGGAGCTGGCATGAACTGAAGAGCCTAAAGACTTTACATTATATACAGAAAACACCCAATGTCTCATTCCCTGGGGAAGAGCTCCAAGATAGTTGTTAGTCTGGCTGGCCCCTGTCCTTTAATCTGAACGTGTCCAAATGGGCCAGGGGCTTTGTTTTTGTATTATTGCATTGTCTTCCTCCCACTCACTTGTGCTTTCCTCTCAGATGCCTGTGGCTGCTTTTGATGCTTCTCTCCCGTGTTTTGGCCTCTCTGTTGGGCAAACTTTGTGGTTTGCCACCTTTTCATGCTTCTTTTTCTACATCTTTGATGGTACAAGAAAGCTTCTGGTTGTTTCTCTGTTTGCATTTCACTCTCTGTAGGGTTGTGTCTGATGTGCTAAGACAAAAACAACTGAGTCCTTCTGAGTTTTATCTAGCAGGCAATGCTCAGCAAGAGAGTGCAAAGCACAATGTAAAAAGAAGCTGTTCTTTCCTTGTATTTCTCAGCTTTGTAAAGAGAGAGATATTTCCTACTTACTTCACGATTAAAGCTGTTGGCCATATTTACTTTGTTCTTGTCTGACATGCTTTATCTGGCAACTTGTCAGTGTTATTTGTATAAATAAATCCCACATTGCTCCTGTGTGATAGGCATTTTCCCCCATTTTGCAGTTTGGGGAGCCAAGGCATTTAAGAATTAATTGGCTTTTGCAGAACTACAGAATAATCCAACCTTAAGAAAGAGAACAAGAACCTCACAATTCTGCCTTCCTTGCCTTCATTAATGGAGTGTTCTCCACCTCTAGTTAATAGGCAGTCTGGTTTTTCTTCAGGTCATGATCATAAAAAGATCCAATTGTCACTGTAAACATATAATTAAAGTGCCTTCTTATATAGTGACCTTCATCAGAAAGCACCAGCCACTGCACAGGTGTGTAGGATGGTGCTATATTGAAAATTATGAGGCTCAGAGAGATTAAGAAATGTGACCAAGGATTTGGAAAATAAAAGATCACTCTGTAATACAGAAATTTGGATTCTTATTGTTCTGAGTCCTAGGCAGCATTGTTTCCCAAGGGTTCTTTGGGTGGTTTGGTTTTTTTGGCAGTTTTTGTTGTGTTGTTGTGTTGTTGTTGTTGCTTGTCTTTTTGGCTAGTGCTGCCCCATCCTGTCATGCGTATCCCCCAAATTTCTCAAGATTTGCGGAGTGGAGGAGACACTCACTAGGCAATCTGTGCACCTGCTGGCTGGTCACCATGAAGTGGTGGCTGGAGGGGGTCTTATATGGACCAGATTGGCCGGCTTGGCTGTGTCCTGGAGCTTGGAGAATACAGGTCCACCAAACTTTATTTATTTATCTATTGCCTTTCTAGTAGCTTGTGCTGTTGAAATAGGTTACCCACCCCTTTTCAGTAAGGGAGAAGAAGCAGTTTCAAGCAGCAAAGGAGTCGGGAATGACTGTGATTGTGTTATGTGCCTTTCCTGGAAAAATCCCTTTATGTGATAGGTGGCCTGAAGACACTGGTACATTCGGACTGCAGCTTTTCCAGTAACCCAGCAGGATTTGGTGGGTGGAGGAAGGGGAAGGAACTCGGTGAGCTGTGACAATGGGAAAATCTTGGCAGGGACTTGCACACGCAGTCTTGCAAGCGGCCTCAATGTCCCAACTGTTACCAGAAGGGATTGCACCGCGGTGAGGAAAGCTCCGAAAAGGATGTGTGAAGGCAGCTGGAAACCTGAACCCTGGATCCGTGCGTGGGGATGAGGAGGCGGCCGAGGCCACGCTCCCCTTGGGCTCAATGCCACCGCCCTAGTGTCGTGACAGGAGAGCTGGAGATGCTCCATCCGTGCGCGCCGGGGGAGAAGGGGATGCTTTCGGTGTGCGCGCCGCTGGTGCCCCCTGCCGGGAGCGGGACAGGAGCTTCACCCGGGGCTCGGCGACGGGCCGGGCATCCCTCGCCCTCCGTCCGTCCTGTCCCCCGGCTCCCCGAGCCCTCCCTGCCGCCCACGCGGGGCACGGCTCGGCGGCTTTGTTCCACGGTGCCGTGCCAAGGCCGTGCCTGCGTGTGACTCCATCCCTGCAGCACTTCCTGCAGGGATATCTGAGAGTGGGTCATTTCCTTTTGACTCAGCGGCATCAGTCAAGGAGTATATTGCTCTGGCTCCTGGCTCGGGTCCCCGACTGTGAGGATTTGCTCTCCCGCTCACACCGCGCTGTGGGCAGCGTGGAGACGAGCTTTGGTTCCACGGGTCCCTTGGCACCCGTCTGCGCTGGCTGCAGCTGGCAGGGTGCCATTCCCAGCCCGTCCACTGTATATCCCCAGCTGGTTTAAAGGTGTCAGCACGGCTGGTGGGCCAGACCCGTCCTCCTCTGAACAGGCTTTCCAAGCTCAGACTGCCATGGAAGATCCACGACACAGAGCAAAAGGCTTCTCTGACTATCCCAGCGTTGCACACCATACACTATCAAGTGTTAAGGCAGGGAGTTTTAGCTTGTGCTGATTCAGACACCTCTGGTACAGTGAAACGTAGCCTAAATCCAGATATTGTCCAAACTGTTCAGAGACTGTCCTCTGCACCCCAGATGTGCACAGTATAATGTTTTATATGAACAATTTCTATGATACAATTTATGTGAACAAGTTGGTATGAATGAAAGCTTTCGTTTTTATAGCACAGGATTTTTACTTTGAAGCTGAGAATCTTTCCTGTAGAAGTCAAGACCAGGTAGTGCTCATGTTGCACTGCTGGAGCAAAATCACTGCATGGACAGAGGATGCCATCCTATCCGTGGATAAGCAGGAGTTGTCTGAAAGCTAAGCCTGTAAATAAATGCCATATGCCTCCACATGACTTGTCTGGACTAGTTTTAGGGAACACCAGCTATTACTGCTAGGGGAAATCAAAGTGTACTTTGTAATCTGGGACACACTCAAAGTCTTGTATGTGCTATAGGAATGGTCCCACAATTGCTGTGCCAATCCCACCCTCCCTGTGTGTCCAGTTTATCCCTGGAAAATGACTTGAGTGATTGATGTCAGGCAGACAGGACAGAGCAGTGGCTTCCAGCTCTGAAGAGCAGGAGGGTTGCTTACCATGAGAAGCGGGTAGAGCTGGTGGTT
Source organism: Acropternis orthonyx (assembly GCA_035583155.1). NCBI lineage: Eukaryota > Metazoa > Chordata > Aves > Passeriformes > Rhinocryptidae > Acropternis > Acropternis orthonyx. The sequence goes on from JAWWEU010000111.1 coordinate 28,282,718, forward strand.
CAGGTTCCCGTCTGTCAAGGTGGATGTGTGGTGCTCAGTCACAGGAGAGTCCTGGGCTTTGGGCTGAGAACTGCCACACTGTGCATAGGATAGACCTGAGACAGTGTTAGAGATTCACCACAAGCCTCAAGAGCAAAGGCAATCTCCAGACAAACACCTCTAAGCATGGACAAATACACACCAATTCCCAGGAGTTACTGTGGGCCAGGGGCCATTCCCAACAACCACTTGGATCCAAATAGCCTTGCTTGTAGGATAAAAGAGTTTAATGTTTTTGGTGCAAACCATCCTGTGCCAGGGCTCTCAGTGCCAGAGAACAGTCCTGGGCATGTTTAATTTACTGGTATAGACATAGTCTATGAGCCAAAGGGATTAGGCAGGGTTTTAAGGGCTGCATGCCTGGACTTAGATACTTGATTTTTCCCAAGATCCATTTTAGGGAACCTTGGGGTTTTTTTGTGGACATGGGCCTTTAGCCTTTAAATCTTCTATCACCTTGGCTAAAATGCCTTGCCTTCTGGTGTTAGTGACCCTCTCGTGTTTTCCCTAAATAGCAAAAATCTGGTGGAAAGTAAAATGGGTTGTAATTACACAGTTTTATTATTGCTGTCATCATAAGAGTAGAATATAACAATAGTGAGCTCTTTTTAATTAGCACTTTTAAGGGGTTTTTTATATTTTTAAGGGGAAAGCGACATAAAACATAAGAGGAGAAAAATAAAACCACACAAACCAGTAATTTTTCAAAACCTGGCTAATTTTCATCAGGCTTTGTAGAAAACAACTTCCTTTGTCTTCAGGTAAAACCTGGAGATTTTAAGATTACACTAATTTTGCTATATGAAATTATGGAGGGGCTGATTAGATTTTGAAGGGAATATCCCTGCAGGTGTATTCAGTTATTCTGATCCATGTGGTATAACACCTCTTGGGAATGGTGCTATCCATTTTCCAGTACATGAATGTACTTGACCTTGGAGCTTTTTATGTCCCCTGAGGAACAGCACAGAAAGGTGTCTGACTGATAGCAGCAAACCTGCATTGATATTAAGGAACAAAACTCCTCTGGTCAGGATGCTAATGACAGTGCTTCCAGTCACATACTTCTGATCTGTGTGTCTGGTCTAATCAGAGCCCTTTCTTCTAACTCTTCCTGGCTCTTACCCGCTTAGCCTGACTTTTACCATGACTTGAGCTTCATTTCTGTCAGTGCAGCCACCACACTAGCATCAGGACACACAGACCAGGGCTGAGATGAACACTGACATAATGAGTGTCTCTTCTTATCTGTGTGACTCCGCTTGATCTGGTGGGGCTGCTGTTCTAGTATGCAATATGTGACCTGAGTATCCAACCACCCCAACCACAGCCCGTGCTGGGACAGCTCTGATACTGTGATGATTATACAGAGTGGTGATGATAGCAGTGGGCAGAAGTATACCAAAAACCCATTTATCTGCTGGTATGATGAGTGTCTGCCATACATGAGCAAATTAGGCTGGCTCTTCAGAAGTCATCCTTTGGGTTTGCAAGGGAGAAAAGAGATCTGGGAAGTGATGAGATGAACATCAGATCCTCAAGACTGAATCTGTCTGTCCTATTTTTCTTGCAACTTGCCACACAGGTCGCGCAGAGAAGGAATCTCACGCACCTGCTCTGTGTGCTTCTTTGTGATGCGTGAGCAGCTCTGTTTGGGGGATTTGATATGTGTCTGGGTCCATGACCCCATCTACGGGGGAGGGACAGGGCGGGCCGCGAGAGGGGCGAAACCGCGGTCTCTTGCGCCCCCTGCGGCCGGCCCGTGGGTACTGCAGGCCCGGCTGTCCGGTGCGGCACAGGTGGGGGGGGCTCTTAGCGAGTCTGGAAACAGATTGACACATGGGAGTGATGTACGATACAATCCCCATGAAAATATCTCATCCCCACCCTTCAGCAACCCTTTGTTTTAGCCCATCTTCTCTTGCGCCCCCCTTTTTGACCATTTGTAGAGCTAGCCTGCCTACATGAAGAGCTCACAGTTACTCTTGCCAAATTTAATTCCTCCCTCGTTTTCATCCTTGGTTACACAGCCATGCTGCCTGGAGAGCTGTTTCAAGGGGAATTTTGGCGGATAGCTTGCAGATAACTGCCCTTAGCTGTGAGAAACTGATAAAGGTTTCATTATTTGGTCTTGGCCTCTGGAAGAGTCGAGGAGGATGCACAGGTGCAACATGCATTCACAGAGTTTAAAAAGCGAGGATTAAATGACATTCTTGTGATTTATTCTTATTACAAAATACCCAGTCTAGCAATCTGATCTTTTGAGGCAGAGGCTTGTGAAGACAAGTTGTCTTGTTCTGTTCCTCACAGTGCACTTTTGGATGCTTGGACCCCTTCCCTTGGCTTATGCCTGGTTTATTGGCCACAAATCCTCAGTCATTTTGAGTTCTAAAGTTATTTCAAGGGCTGTATATTTTAGCTGCAAGCCTTTCTCTGAGAATCCTGCTGTGCTGTCACTCCCACAGAGGCCTTAGGCACTCCTCGTGCTCCTCTCCCTGCCTTCCCTACCATGCAGCTCAGGAGCACAGGGTCATGCACTGACTTCCATGGACCCAGAACTGTCTTCCCCTCCCCAGTGGTGAACTGCAGCCCGGCAGCAGCTGGAGATGAGGTGCAATGAGACGGATGGGAGTCCTAACAGTTTTGTGAAACATCACCATTGCTGATTGGTGTTTTCTGATCATCTGATGTCAGTCTGAGATGTCTGGCCAGGCTCACAGTGGGGCACTGGTGGCCAGGAGTCCCCCAGGCTGCTGGCCCAGCCAGGGTACAGCATGGGTGTGGCCTGGCTGTTGCCCTCCACATCCATCCAATGTGCTCACGGTAAGGCATCAAGTTCAAACTTGCACCTCTTGGAAATTCTTCCTGGAATTTCACTCCCTGGTGATACTAACCTGGCTTTTTTTTCCCACTTCCCTTAGAAGCACTGAAAGTGCTTATAAATACAAAACTAGATGAGGTGCCTAGCTATAGAGGAACTGGGAAACCTCTTTGATGTTCAAAGCTGTGTTTTATTTATACACTTGGGATAAGCCCAGAGGCTGTCTGGGCAGCCAGGAAGTTCCAGAAAGGAATTTCCCCCCATCAAATCAGCAACCACAACAATATTTTCTCTCTTCCTCTGCAGAGACTGAGTCTGCTCATTTCCTAGTACCTTTGCTTAAGAAATTTCCCATTTTTGCAAGATCCTGGGTGCGTTCTCTCTGATGCTGCCCTTCTAAGTATTGTAGTTTGAGGTTTCTTGTCTTTGACCTAAAGACCTCAAGTCTTTGAGGCAGATGATGAGCTGGTAGGCTCTTTCTGGGTAGTTCTTTCATCTTTGGACTGACTGCTTGTGGCTGGCTACATGGCAGGACTCAGAACCACTGTGTGATCCCAGCTGAGGACTGCTACTGAGAAGGTGTTCGAAAAGGAAGAAATGTGAGTGAGTTCCAGTGACTGCATTTGAAGGAAAGAAGGTCAGAGATCCTTTAGCCAGATGGGACAATTCCTCTTCTCCAGGGGTTACAAGGAAGAAGCTATCCAAAACATAATTCATCACTTTTCATTGCTTTCATTTCTGAGGAGCCAGGCTGCCCTGCTACCCTGGAGCTTCTGGCTGGCCAGGCTAAACTGCTGGCCCTGTGAGTGCTGTCCCAGCAGCCTGTTACTGAGTGGATGTCGTGGGGCCCCTTCCAGGGCGTTTTGCAGAGGAGCAAATGTCTGCACTACCAGCAAGAGAAGCACAGTGTAAATGGCCATGGTAATCCTGCTCTCCCTGGTTCTCGGTGTATTAGCCACATGCTGACTTTCCAATTGGCCCTAGCAATTTGCAGGGAGAGAATGGGCAGCAAGGGAATTATAACAGAGATGAGGCTGCCCAGCAGTGCTGTTAAGAGGATCATGTCTTTGCCTTAATGTCTGTCATGTGGCCTATGCTGGCATGTTCATTGTTTCTGTACCAAATAGCAGGGTTTTCTGTAGACCTTTCTCTTAATTTTTCTTTCTGCTTCTTTTCCTCTCTTCATGGCAGTCAAAAGCTGCAAAAACATATGTCCTAGGCAGTTCATTGCTCAGATGTGCCTGAAAGAGATGTGTCTAAAAGAGAACAGGTAGCTGTCAGCCTCAGCCATCTCTGACCAGCCCTACCTGAGTCTCCCTCAGTGTTCAAAGTGTTTGCATGACAGCAGCTGGCTCAGTTCTGGGACAGTTTGTAGCCTTTAAGGTAAGGCTGAGCAGTTCTCACCTTTGATTAAACCCTTCCCAACCGCCTGCCCCACACCCCTGGTATAAAGACCACACAGCCAGAGCCTGGAGAGCACTTGTGTGCATTGCAACTTCACCCCTGCTGCTGGGTGGTGGGATGTGTTTATGGTTTGTGTGATGGGGACTTGACTTAGTTTGGCCTGTGTTAGGGCAGACATCACACAGAGGCAAAGTCAGAGATGATCCCTTCTGGAGGAGCCTACAGGCTCAGCAGATCACACAGTGGGAGGAGAAGTGCCCTGAAGTACCTGCTAGAAGAGATTGGTGGCTGGCTCAGGAGCAGAGCTTGGGTTCCTTTGTCTGTTTTGTCAGTCATACTCTTCTGGGAGCAATTCTCATTATTTTTGGGACTGACCTTCTCCTCTGCTTTTATCTACGTACATTGGCCTGTGGTTGAATCAGTTGGTGGATGGCCCTGCTCTTTGGCACTATTCTGGATGTGCCTGGCTTTTGGCCCACACCTCCCTCCAAGCAAGCTCAGCTTTCATCGTGTTCCTGCCTTGCTATTCCCTTTTAGCATTGTCCTTGGCAGACGGATGCTCCTTCCGTGCCTGGCACTGGCTGTAGCTCCAGTGTCTGTCTCGGAAATCACCCCGATAAGGTCATAAGCAAGAAGGGATGGATGGGGTTTTCCCAGCTCATCCGTCTCCCTAGGTGTAATGAGGGGAGATCCCCAATAGATGGCACTTGAACCTCGTCCTTGGCTGCTTTTTTTTGCCTCCAGCCTTGAGATGTTCACATCAGTGTGTGCACAGATTCAGCACGATCCTGTTATGGCACAGTGGGTGGAAAAAAGAGACCAAAGAGCAGTTCAGTGTGTGTGAGAAGGGCCGAGAAGATACCCAGGTGGCTTCAAAGGGTGAAAACAGCATCTCTTTCTTTATGAGAAGGCTTGGCCAGGCCTGCCTAATGAGGCCCTCTGCACCCACACACATTCCTGTTCTTGCATCTGCCAGTGTCAGTGGTACACCTTGGGCAGGATAAACTGCAAAAGACATTAGCTTGTCCTCCAAGCACAACAGGAAACACAGCCCAAAGGGAATCTGCACATTAAACTAATCCTTACTGCATTGTCTTCACCCCTACTGCCTGCCTCCCCTATTGTACTCTTTGGCCAGGATTCCCACAGAGGAATGTCTCCTAGGGAAAATAACATGTGGCACACCAGACATCCAAGGATGTCTTCCCCATGGCAGCAGCAGGCAGGAACATGGGTGTTGTGGAAGTGAACCAGGATCCTGCACCAGCTCACAGCACCCTGCGCTCTCCATGTCACCACAATGCCATGCGTTCTTGCAGGGGAAGCTTGCCACTTGCCTCCTTTCTGCTCCTGGTCTGGCCATGAGGAATTGAAAGAGATCTTCAAGCAATGCTGGAGCAGGAGTGTGGGCTTACCCTAAATGTTATGTGATGCATCTTTCATGCTTTTATCACGTGACCAGAGGAAACATGCCCTAGGTTTGAGATTGAGATTTGGTTTGAACCCAGTAGGCAGATCAAAACTCCATGGGTGAGAAACCCACAGGAACCAAAACCAAAGCAAAGTGATCACATAAGATGGTTGGGAAGTGAAACCACTGAATTTTGCTTAGCTCCAGCAGTGTGTTCTAGTAATGAGCTATATTACAGTCTGGGAGCATATGGCTAGGGGCCAGGAGATACCACTTCTATTCTTGGATCTTCCACAGCTTTTCTCAGTGACCTTCAGAAAGTCAAGTAACCTTCCTCTGACTTATGTTTCTCCTCTGGGTGTAATACTATTACTTACTCCTGGAAAGTATGTTGCTATCCTTGTTACTTGGTAGTGTTCTGCAACCTGTATGTGTGTGGAGGAGGAACACTTTCAGGTCCCTCAGGAAATTTTCTTTTCAATATGTGATGCAGCAACATGCCTTGTCATCTACTGGGAACCCATCTAGCATGTCAAGCCTCCTGCTCGGGGCACAGGTCACATAAGAGTTGCATCAGTAGGTTGCAGCTCTGCATTCTGCAAGGGTTTCTTTTCCTCTGGAGGTCTGCTAAATTGTTTGTTGCTGGTTGCAGCAGTGTGTCACTGTGCCTCATTCAGAGAAGATGCTGGATACTGTGGATCAACAGAGAGATTGTCCTCTGTCAACCAGTTCCTCCTGTGTTGCAGTTGGGGACCAAGAAAGAGGCCATGGTACTTTGCCAGTGTGTGGCATGAGGTTAGCTGGAGAGGAACTTGAAGGTGTGAGTTTCTCCTGAGCCTGCTGGAACACAGAGATACTCATGGATACACAGTCTGAGAAAACACTTGGAGCAGGTGTGTATAACTAGACCCCCAAAAGACCTGGGTGTATCTGCAGTTGGTGTTCCTGGCTATTCTTGTATGAAATACAAACCAAGAAAAATAGCTGTTCTGCAGTATCTGCTGAAACACACATAGGTAAAGTTTGCAGAAGTAGGATTTATAGTATTAGTTTCTCTCACATCACAAGTGCCATGACAAAGCCTCATTGGCACTTGGTTTTGCAGCTTGCCCTGAGCAGACCTGGCCCTGCAGTGGGTTAGGAGGCCTAGCAAGAACTTTCCACGGGGCTGTGGTCCCTGCTGCTGTTCTGTGCCTTAGTGGGGTGGTGTGAGCTCAGGTAGAGGCTGTGAGGTGTTGCAAATGGGATGGCAGATTCGGCACTTCTCTGTTTCAGGGAACTCTGTCAGCCTCATCTGTTCTGAGGCAAAGAACTGGGCCCTGGCATGTGCCTGTCCCAGTGCTTGAACTCCAAGAGCTCAAACATGGGAAAGCAGTGGTTTAAGCTGACTGTGGTTTATGGGTCATATATTACAGACTGTTAAGAGCAGCTCCAACTCTGGAATAAGTAATGAATAATGGCTTGGGGAATTTGGCTTTATATGAAAAAAAAAAAAAAAAGAAGAAATTATAAGAGAGTCTCAGCTATTGGGCTTTGGGATATAACTTGATTATTGGTTAGGGATGAGGAGTAATTCTTATCTAACATTAGATATATTATTGCATATCTCTATGGAGGACTTCTGCTTTCATTTGGCATTTTACCCTCCCCTGCTGGACACAGAATGCCAGACTAGCAATCTGCTCATGTGCAGTATTCCCTGTTTCATGCAATAAGGAAAGCAGAAGTACCTATAACAACGTGGTGACTTAGAGACATAAAGTGGGGAAAAAACAGGTGAAAACAAGTCCACGGTGTTAATGAAAACTCACAGAGCGAGTATGGTTTAATAGCTGAGATGGTTTCCTACTGCAGACATCTTCTAAGAAGGCACTATCTGAAAAGCAGAAATACTGTTTTCTGGCTCAGACTGTTGTACTCTTTCAAGAAAAACTACATTGCTAACTGGAGCTGAACCGAGGCCCTTTTCCCTGTAGAGAAGACGTTCCCTTTCTTTTCCACAGTCAGCATTTTATGAGTGGTCTTTCCTTATCTTGTTACAGGCCTGCTGGCTGAGAACGGGGAGCCGATACGGGAACCAGCCTGTGCTCCTCTGGAATTTGTACACAAGCAGAGACCTCCGCAATGCTTCCGAACTGGTCCCGGGAGGCAGGTTGGGACAAAAGGCTGTGCTGGCCCCAAGAGACTGATAATGGGCAAAAGGCACCTTTCACCTAGACGTGGGGAATTTATCCCTGGCACGGAGTTGGCAGTGTGTGAAAGCCCTTTGTTGCTACTGCTGGCAAATGTGCCGGCAGCTTCCTGTAGGTTCCAAGTGGCTGGGAGCCTATCAGTCACCCCCGATAACTTTGCTGCCTGCTTTGCCAGGGAGTGCTGGAGGACTGGCCAGGGAAACGGAGCACCTTGCTTGTGCCCGAGGGCAGCTGGTGCAGTAGGAGCCGGTGCTGTTCTGGCCCCTTCTCTGTGAGGAAAGGCGGTGCCGTGCTTCGCTGCTGCTGCAGGCCCCTTGCAAGCTCCCGGGGCGGCTCAGGGGACTCGAGCCGGGACACGTGAGCCTTCTCCATGGATCTGAACGCTCTGAATCGGAGGACAGGACAGCCAGGTCACGGCATCCCGTTACTGTCCCGGCGCGGGCGGGCTGCGAGCCAGGATGCGGTAGCGCACGGACAGCCACCAGCCTCCTCCATCCCGAGCAGAGCCCGCCCAGGTCGGGGATGCAGGGAATGCCACCCGGGCCGGGCCGGTGACCCTTTAAGCGCAGTCCCCGCCCCGTCCCGCCCCGTCCCGCCCCGTCGGGCCAATGTGCTCCGCGGCTGCCGCGCCGTTTGTTACAAGTTTCCCGTCGCGTTGGTGCGGGAGGGTTAGCGGGGCGGCGGGGCGGGATGGGATGCGGGGTGATGCCCGCCGGGGGGGCAGCGGTGCCGTGAGCCGGCCCTGGGGGGCTCTGCTGTCCCGCGATGAGCGCCCCGCGCCCCATGTCTCTTGTCCCCTACAGCACGATGCCCGCTGGTACCTCCCCCCGATCTGAAGCGTAACTGGGGAGGGGGCGGGAGGCAAAGGAAGTTTGGCGTTTAGTTTTTTTTTTATCCTTGAGGCTTTGGAGAGTGATTCTGTCAGCGCTCCGAGCCCAGGGGTGTAGGGGAGAGCGGGGTGTGAGAGAGGGCAGCGGCAGAGCTGGGAGCGGCTGTCCGGAGCCGCCCCCCGCCCTGGGTACCTGGGGGTGCTGGGTGCGAGCCCCGCCGAGCTCCTCCGAGCGGAGCGGCCGCCGCTCGGCAGATGCAGATGCGTGAGTGTGTGTGTGCTTAACCCTTTCCTGGCTCTCCGGATTTGTACCATGCTGAAGATCCTCACCAAAAAGCTCAGGAACCAGAGTTTGAACGAAATTCAGCCTTTCCAGCTAAAGGTAAGGACAGCCGGTTTTGACTCGGTTGGTTTTTGAACCTTTCAGGTAGCTGCTAACCGGGGCCTCGAGAAGCTGGAAACTTGCAGTGTTTATTATGCTGGGTCAATTTCCTCTCAGCCAGTGTGCTCAGTAGGAACTGGCCTGGGCTGTATTCTTGTTACTTAAAGTCCTGTTCCTTTGCACTGAGAATTAGCATGCACAGTTCAGATAATACAGAAAGGTGTATAAACACAGATATATCAGTCCTTTTAAACTTTTTATTTTTTTTATGAGATTCATGTTTAACTATGCAGGGATTTGCCTGGTTACTTTTATATGTGTGCAGTCTGTAGTCTCCCAGCCCTTGCCAGACTAGAACCCCACTGTGCTAGGTACTGTACAAACATGGTTTACCTAAAATGCCTTTCAGCTAGTTATTTGCATTTCTCTTCCTTTTGGTCCTGAAGGCCAGAATATGAGCTGAAGTTTGCAGACTGACTCTTTGCATTGACCCATGACTTTCCAGATTCTTCTTAAGTCCTTTTTTAGTGTTCAGAATAAAACTGAGGATTACAGATTCAGGATAAGGACTCTCTAAGCCCTTCTTGCCAAATACAAGCAGGATTTTTTGAGCCATATACAATGGGATAAAAATGGAGCCATGATGAGCGAGTTAAAAAAAAAAAAAACAAACAGATCCTATTTTGTCAAAATTGTTGTGAACCAAGGGATATACCTTGAAATTAACAGAGTTACTCTGGATTGGCACCAGTACCGTGGGAAGTGCAGCACCTGGCCCTAAATTAAAGAAGGGATCTGGGAAAAGTAGCAGCCCTCGTTGCCTGAGTTGGGGGCTGGGGATCTGTATACCAGACTCTAGTGGAGTCTTTTGTATGTGCTACACAGAGGCGAATTGCCGTGTGGCTGCACTTCTGCGCAGTCACTCTGGACAGGCTGATGGCAACTTGGTTAGAAACAGTGCTGATGTTTCATCAAAGTTTGCTGTACTTCTTCCTCTGGGGATTGCACATTCTGTGGTTCTTGGGGGAGGCACAGTTAGATTTTATTTTTGGAAGCAAAGGGCAATAGTTTAGGTTGTAGTGGATTGATTCAGTGCATAGTGTCTCTGCAGAGGCAATAGGTTTTTTTTTTTTTCCCCAACACTGTGTTTCTGGGCCTTGTGGGTGTGATTGCCTCCTTTAGCTTTATTGTTTGTCTCTTGGAGCCTCAGGTTGTGAAATGGTGAGAGTCTTTGTAAGGAGCTCTCAGAGATAGATACAACCTTCAGGATGTTTGGAAGCATGCAGGAAAATGTGCAGAAGTGGGTATCTGCAGCCATTTTGTTCATATTAGTGACAAGGGTTTGTGCTGCAGACAGGTGGTCTGCTTTTTAACAGGTTTAGTGGGGAAAGTTAAGCTTGCACTGGTCCTTGCAAGGCTAATGCATAAGCCTATCAGAGGTATCTTTGCAGCCTGCAGTGGGGAGTGGTACAATGACTGGTACACATGTGTATGGGCAGAAAGCCAGACTTGCAAACTCTGGGTTTAAATATGTTTTGTAGGCCTTTGGGGACCATGTGCAGCTGCCTGGCCTTGGTTGAGGTTTGTACTGGCATATTAATTGCTTAATGGAGCGTGCAGTGCTCTGTCTTAGGTGTTGGACCAGAGCTTCTTGCTCCTTGCAGGTGTGGCCCAAGGATAGGTGTCCCAGGTGGTAAGCAGTGTGGAAGCTTCCTGTGGCTGCACTCTGCATGGACTCTGTGTCAAGGCCAGTGTTCTGTACCATCTCGCTCCAGTGCCCGTGAGGATGTGGCACTGCCAGGCACAGACCAGACTTCTGCCTTCTCAGCCTTGGTCTGTGTCTAAGCAGGTCTGTATGTATTCTGGCTTGTGTGGCACATGCATTATTTAAAAGGTCCTGTGTGCTATCATTGAAACCTTGTGAGAAGTTAGGTGTGAGCACAGAATCAGGTCTCTAGTCCTTGTAAGTGGAGAATGAGCATCAAGTTTGCATAGAGTAAAAACTGATCTGCATCCACCATCCAAACCAAGAGCTTTTTGAGCTTTAAAAACAATGTGCTTAGCTGCTCTTCTCCTTCATTACCTACTTGCTTTTCCACTTTATGACCTTTGGAAGACTGCTGACCTTGTGGGAAGTTCCCAAATCCAAGGGAAAACAAGATGCTACTGTGCTTCCTAGCTTGCAACTGTACTGCCATTAGGCAAAGACCCAGGAAACTGTCCTTGGGTGAATTGTCAACTAACTTTTAGAAATTTGGAAGATTTAACCAACCTTGGATTGGCATTCAAGCTTTGGGAATCTTTTCAGGATGAAATTTCTGCCCACAGTAAAGATCTCATTTTTGTACCATGTGTCCTGAATTGGTTTTACTGTGGCTGTGAAAAGTCCTCTTGGTCTTTCCCCACTTGGAAAAGCTGAGGGGATGCCATTGCCAACTGTAAGTGAAACCAAGAAATAGGCAGGCTTTGGGAGTTGATATAGTGGACTGCAGTAGGGTAAAAGAGAAGTTGGTCTTTAGGCAGTTCACAACTAGGGCTACTCAGAGAACTTGAGTGAAGAGATGTGCTCAGGAAGTTAGCATGCCTTTATTGCCCTTTCACTGAAAGTAACCATGGTGGGAAGGGAGGATTGACTGATATTTCACCTGCTGTTGGGTTAGTGTGTTCAGCCAGCAGTTTCTGATAAGGGTGGCTGGGCTGTCAAGTGTGATACTTACACTTTGAATTTGAGCCCCTAACCTTGGAAGCCTCCTGACCTTGCTGTCTTCACAGAATCCCAGAATGCATTGGTAAGGTTCGAAGGGACCACAGTGGGTCATCTGGTCCAACTTCTCTGCTCAAGCAGGGTCATCCTAGAGCACATTACACAGGATTGCATCCAGGCAGTTCCTGAATATCTTCAGAGAGGTTGTGGAGTCTCCCTCATGGAACAGCCTGTTCCAGTGCATGCTCACCTGCACAGTAAAAAAGTTCTTCCTCATGTTCAGATGGAACCTTCTGTGCATCAGTTTCTGCCCATTGTCGCTTGTCCTATTGCTTGGGACCACCAAGAAGAGCCTGGCTCCATCCTCTGGAGACCCCTCTTCAGGTATTTATACACATTGGTCAGGTTCCTTCTCGATTGTCAGTTCTTGAGACTGAACAGGCCCAGCCCTATCAGCCTTTCCTTGTAAGAGAGATGCTCCTGTTCTTTAATCATCTTTGTTGCCCTTTGCTGGACCTGCTCCAGTAGCTCCATGTCTCTTGTGCTGAGGAACCCAGAACTGGACACTGCAGCGCTGGAACCCTCCAGATGTGGCTTCACTAGGGCTGAGTAGAGGGGCAGAATCATCTCACTTGACCTCCTGGCAATGCTGTTCCTGGTACGCCCCAGGATTCCATTGGATTTCTTGGCTCCAGGACACACTGTTGGCTCATGGACAGCTTGTTGTCCACCAGGACCCAAATGTCCTTCTCTGTAGAGCTGCTTTCCAACAGGTCAGTCCCCAGCTTGTACTGGTGCATGGGGTTATTCTCCCCTAGCTGCAGGACCCTGCGTCTGCCCTTTGTTGAATTTCAGACAGTCCTTCTCTGTCCATCTCTCCAACCTGTCAAGGTCCTACTGAAGGGCTGCACAGCCGTCTGGGGTATCAGCCACTCCTCTCAGCTTTGTGTTGTCAGCAAACTTGCTAAGGAGGCTTCTGCCCATTCATCCAAGTCATTGATGAATGAGTTTAACAGTACTGAGCCCAATATTGAACCTTGAGGGGCACCACTAGTGACAGGCATCCAACGAGACCCCGTGCCACTGATTACAACCCTCAGCCAGTTCTCAATCCAACTCGCTGTGCACTCATCCAGTCCATACTTCCTGAGTTTGCCCATGAGGATATTGTGAGAGACAGTGTTGAAAGCCTTGCTGAAGTCAGCGTCGACAATATCCACTGCCCTTCCCTCATCCATCCAGGTAGTTGTTTGATTGCAGAAGGCAACCAGCTTGTCAGACAGGATTTCGCTTTAATGACTTAATGCTGACTACTCCTGATCACCACCTTATGATCCATGTGGATAGACATGGCCTGCAGAATGATCTGTTCTATCACCTTTCCAGGAATTGAGGTAAGGCTGACTGGCCAGTAGGTCCCAGAGTCCTATTCTTGCCGTTTTTGAAGGCTGGGGTAACATTTGCTTTCTTCCAGTCCTCAGACATATCTCCTGATCTCCATGACCTTTCAAAGATGATTGTGAGAGGCCTAGTTGTGGTGTCTTCCAGCTCTCTCAACACTTGTGGATGCAAACCATCAGGGCCGGTGGACTTGCAGATGTCAAGTTTTCCTATATGTCTTCCCGCTTGTGCCCTTGTAGCGGGGGCCGTGTGTCCATTCCTGAGCTATTGTAGTTCATAGTCCAGCCCACTGGCTTAAGAGTTGCAGCTCTTCAACCTTCAGCTTCTGTGGCTAAATCCAGGAAAGGATGGTGAATTTTCTGTTGTTCTACCTCTTGCTTCAATGATCCGGTGCCATTTGCTAGAGATTAGGCCAGATTCAGAAATCTCCAATTTTTGGCTGACTGTTAGATCTTGAGAACTGAAAGCAGATCTGACTTTACAGATTAGGGATCATCCTTGATAGGAGCTGGTAAATGGGTCTGTTCCAGAGCAGACCTTGTGGGACAGGAGAGAAGGGTAAGAGCAGGGGATTGTCCTATATTGTAGTGAAATGCTTCAAACAAGGAAAGTGAGAAGGGCCGGTAACTCAAGGCCTGAGTTTTTATGTTGGTTGACCAGTATTACAGCCTAGTACAGTTTTGGTTTTTTGGTTTTTTTTTTTGTTTTTTTTTTGGGGGGGGGGGGGAGGGGGGGGAATGGTGGTTGTTTGGGTTTTTTTTTTCATAGTTTTGGACTGGTAGCCCTGAGAACCCCTTTCTGAACTGTAAATCAGATTGATCAAGGAGCTTTTAAAATGCATAACTTGGGCTTGCATGTGGGTTTATGTGATGGGCTACTGATACTGAGCCTTTAGAAGTATTCTCTAACCAGCTCTGTGAGCTTTCTTCAAATCAAATGTCCTGTTCATCCCCACAACTTGGGGTAGGGGTTTCTCACACAAATGTGTTTCTTCCAAATTTCTCTTTAACTCTTGTGGTCTTGCACATTTATGTAGTGGCTAAAGTGTGGGTGTCTGTTTTCTGAGCTCTGCTTGCAAGCAAGCTCCTTGGGGCAGGGAGCATCTGGCTGGAACAAGTCTGTGCATTGCCAGTCAAACTAAGCCCTTAATTTGTGGCCCTAGGTGTTATCAGAATGAAACAGTTGGATTGTGGTGTGTTTAAAAAATTAACTGGCTGGAACATGCAGCTGAAGAAAACCGAGCACTTTAAAGGTGGCAATTTCATTTCAACTTTGCTGTTGACATGAACAACTTTGCAGGTGATACAACTGATTTTTCTAATCCACAGAAGTCTTTCCTTCCTACACGAACTGGGCTCAGTTGGCTATGCAAAGTAAACCTTAAGCTTGCAGGCTTAAGGTCACTGTATCAGTAGTATCTAGTTATTCTGCAGAGTCAGGAGTGTTACGTTTTTCCTCCTTAGACCAAGGAGTAGCATTGTAACTGATGCACGGTAGGTGTGCTTTCAAAGGTCTGAGTAAGGGTTCATGCCTAGTATAAATGAGGACAGACTAATTTCTGTCTTACTTTGCACTGACCGCTTGTCATGTGTGACAGGTCTTCAGGCTGGCTGAAGACAACGTGGCACAGTGAAAACTTTTCTTTGACTGCTGTGGTGGATGCAGGTTTTTTCTCCCTTGTGGGTTTTTCAGCAGATCCCACCAAACAGGTTCATTCCTCTAGGACTGTAGGACTGTTTTACATTGAAACTTTGCTTTTTATTCCTATTAACAGCTGATATCATTAGGGGCTTCTGGTTTGTCTTAGTCTCACTCAGGAAAGGCACAAGCAAGTGCATGCATATAAGTTTTAAGTACAGTTGTGACTATTGGTGTATCCATGAATATGCCTAAAAAATATGCTAGTGGGTTATAAATGCTATGATAGACACTTAGCCAAGGCAAAGAATGGAACAGGCAATCCCAGCTACTTTAAGCCTTAAGTTTTTGAGACGTCTGCCTCAGGCATTGTAAACTAACAGGTTTGCAATTCTTTCTACTTGGCCTCAAAGGTCTGAATCTTCAAGAATTGTGCAGACATCCAGCACTGATAATCTCCTGTAATGATGTAATTCTGGAGAGTGGTACTTAAGACAAATTGTAGGTACTGCAAATACAGCATGATGGAGCATTCATTGGTTTTGGGGAAGTTCATTGAGACATCTTCTCAGCTGGCCTTTATGACTGATAGGAAAATATGGACTGGATTAAAAAAAAGTCCATCTCCCACTGTCATAAAGAACTTACATTTCCCAATTCTTGATTTTTATTTGAATGAAAAATTGAATTCTGAAAATGCAGTACTATGTGTTTAATCTGTTTTCTCTGAAATACTAATCTATTTTGCTTTGCTGGATAGTGCAGTTCTTCATTTCTTGTTGTCATGCATGGTCTTACAAGTCCTGAATTTGTTGCACTATTTGGAATGCTAAAAGTTTTGCTGAGCAGGAAAAGAGCTCATATTTGAGGTGAAAAATAGAAAGCAGAACGAGGTCAACATTTAATTATGACTTTTGCAAAAAGGTGGGTTCACCCTTCTTTAGTAAAAAGTAAGGCTTGCATCTGCTTAGGACATCTCTGGAGTTGTGGATGGCACCACTCTGCTGTAATGTGCCAGTCTGGCCAGCTTTCCTGGCTGTTCCTGGAGCATGCCTGGGGTCACAGAAGTGTTGTTGGGATGCCTCAGTATGGGAACCAAGGGCTGTATTCCCCTTTCAGTTGGAAATACACTCCCACCCACATTGTAGGCAGCACCAAGCCCTCCTACCCCCATGCCTTTATCTGTAGCCCCTCTTCTCCTGTTCAGTGGGATTCAGGTTGCTGGGTGACCCAACTCTTCCTAGCAACCAGCATCCCAGGTATGTGTGCACTCAGGGCTGTTTTCTGCTGCAGTAACTGTTGGACCTGACCGTGGGCAGAGCCTGTTTGTCCTCTTGCCACCATTGACCAGCAGAGTCAGCCAGCTATGCTGTTTTTGAATAGGCACCAGCACCACCCACAACTACTCAGCATGAACACTCAGGCAGGAATTTAGAGGAAAGCCAATTAGTTGTGACCTTTATCTGCACTGAAAGCATTCCCTGTGCAGCACGAAGACTGCTGTGACCCAGGCCTAAAAGTCAATGTAAAGGACATATGGCCATGCCGATCTGGGCAAAGCCCAAGCTGTGGGGATACAACACACAGGCAAAGCACAGTTCAAAGAAGGTTTCTTCTGGATCAGCATGGTCACTCCTTGGAGGTGGACAACTCAGGGTGCCTCTAGACGTTTCTCCCCTTTTGCTATGTTGGTCTTGATTTTTGTGCCCATTTTAACCTCCTCTGTGGCATGGGTTGGCCTGTTTGGACACTGACCTGGCTTTCCTATGTCCCTCAGTCTGTATGTCACACCAAATTGTTCAGTTATTGTAGGACAAGCATTTTGAGATTGAGACATCTTGTTTGGTTGGTTGGGGTTTTTTTCCTCCTCCGTAATCACTGCAGCACAGCAAATGCTCGGCCAGGAACTTCTGCTGTTCTCCCTTTGAGACAGCCCTAGCAGAATGGTAGTGCCATGGCAGAGCACCCTTGTGAGGTTACATCATGTAAAGAGCTTGCATGGTTACTTCTCTAGTCCAGCCTTGATGGCTTCATGGGGGATGAAACACTGTGGATACTTACAGAAACTTGCTGTTGGACCTGGACTTGCTTGGAAGGTTTGCACTGAAGCCGCCACATAGTTAGCTTGTGCAGTAATCCAAAGCCTGTTTCTTTCTAGTTGTTCAGTGTTAGCATGGCAGAATGTCATCTAGGGAGTGGTAGGAGCTAAAAGTCCAAAGAAGGTTCTGTGAGTGAATATCAACTTTGCAAGCAGCTAGTATGGACCAGTCTTTGTTTCCAGCCCTCTCCTCCCCCAGCACTCAACCTGGCAGCTCACTATCCAGGCTCAGTCCTGCTGCAGAGCCGCTTCAGCTTGCCAGAGCTTGAGTTGTGGTGCTGGGAACAGATCACTGCCTGTGCCCCATTAGCATGTACCTTTTTAGATGAGTGTTGTCAGCAAGGAGATGTGGTGAAACCTGGGGAGGTGTCCCCTCAGCATGGGAGATTGTGAGTCTGTGGGTTGCCTTCCTGAAATGACATGGCTGGGTTAGTTGGTTGTTGTACCCAGCAAACACATCTGAGAAAAGTCCTCTACAGCTTTGCTTGGAATCACTTGCCAACCCTTGTTCCATATGAGAAGACCTAAGAACTCAGCGCTTGAAACACCTCCTGAAGGGGAAAAAAAGGAAGCCAGTGCCTGAGCTTAGGTGTCCTGAGGAGGTTTTTGTTAGTCATGTCTCCCATTTCATGGATGGGTTCACGTGAGGTTTGTTGCCTGACTGCAAGGTAGGTGGTCCTTATCTGAATTTAGATTTAGGGAAGGATGGGAGATGCCTGGATTAAGAATTCCCAAATACCTCAATATTCATGAATGTCCACAATGAGAATAGATGAACCTTGGTTTCTGATAGTTCTAGGGACCAAACTATTGATTGACCTTGGGTAGCTGAGTAATTGATTTGTCTGAGCTACAAACCTGGTTTTGAGCCACAGATTTCAAGGAGATGACATAATTCAACTTGCTGATAACATAAAGATCCTATCCTCTCACACTTACTTTGTTCAGAAAGCTGTTTCATCTTATTCTTTCCTCATGGGGTCACATTGTTTCCATGATGTATGCTGTTTTTTATTTAACTGATGATGCCCTTACTTCTTGGTGTAAGAGCCCACAATCCACCAAGCTCTATATGGGCATAAGATGAGAATAAAATTTCCTTTGGCTGAACAGGGAATTTCCCATCTTGAGGAAAGGTGCCAGACAGGCAGCTAGGTTCCCCAGTTAGCTGAGAGTGTGTCTGGATGTAGCTGGAAAAATATAAAATAATCCTTCCATATCCTGTCACCCAGTTATTATACACAAAGCCAAGTGGCTGTTCCAGACAGTTGTCTGCAGCCAGGTTGTTTTTGTATGTGTGTTTCTTTTTTCCTTTATAATTTTTTCTTTATTCCTAGGAGTTGGTTACTCCAAAGAAATAAATGTTCTTTGGCCAGTGGCTGATTAACAGGAGAGAACAGTGGTATTTGGTGTGGAGCATATGAAGTGAAATCATTTGAGGCTTGAAAAATCAGCAGCTTCCCTGTATATAGTTTTGTTCTTAGAAAACCCTTTTTTTCTGGCTTGGACAGAGGAAATCATTCTGAGTGGAAACCCATCAGTGGTATTTTGCAGAGGGCAGCAGTGCAGTGCAACTTTTCCCTGCTTGCTCATGAAATGGTATGTGGGAGTGCCGATTTAGTATGTGATGTTCGATGCTATCTTAGTAGCATGCTGTGTTAAGAGGTGAGTTGGATCTAGAAGAACACTTGAGTTTGTTCTGTGCATCCCCTTAGGTTGTGACATTGCAAGTTAAATGCATGTGCTCTGTGTCCTGCTTCCGTGAATGGGGCTTGGGAGTATCCATCTTGTGTTAGACCTACAGTTTCCCTGGTATCCTATCTCCTGCAGGCACTAGAGGTGGGCACCTACGGGAGGCAGCACATATTTTGATCTTGGGTTCGTCCTGAGACAGAACTGCTGTCTGTGCATTAGTAGCCCAGTAGACTTACCTAAACCTACTCATTTTACCCCACTAAAATCTATGTAGGGTCTTCCCATCAAGAGTATCCTGTGACAAAATGTTTCACACCTTACCTACACAGTGCTGAAGGATCACGTGTTGGTTTAGGACCTGCCTTGCACTAATTTGCTTTTGTGTCTTCTGCATCGTATTTTGGAGAAGAGAGTAAGTGTTCAAATTCTTTTTGCCACTCATCTCTAGCCCATCCCTCTGTGTTCAAGATTATCTGAGAACCCCTTTGTCAGATTTTCCCAACCAGGAACTACTGGGAATCACACAATGCTTACCAGGAAAGGATCTGGTGCAGTGAGAGCCATTGCAAGTTTTTGCTTGTTCCTAACTCTTACTTTAAAGGTGCCCAACCAGGTGGATCAAAGATCTGGTCTGAAAGGATTAACCTATATTACTGGCTTGCTCCTTGATAAAACAGAAGTTTAGTGTAAATCCATAGAGAGCTGCTTGCACTCAGAAGGGTTAATGTGGGACTTTGAGAGGAGAAGCCTGAAATGTCTCATGTGCTCCAAATGCATTTTCCAGCCTGACTGTAAGGCATTGTTCCTTGTGTTTGCAAATCTGGCTAATGTAGTTCTTTATGGCTGAGCAGAGGTGAGTGTCGAGTGCAAGCAGCTTCTCTTCAGCTAAGGAAGTATCTCAGGGCAAAGGCAGCTGCCCTCTTTGGGCCTTTTGAGTAGGGAATGGAAAAACTGTTACCAGATGTGTTGTTTATGCCAGCTGCTGTCAGCCATACTTCCCTGGTTGAGGAGACTCATGGAATGCTGAGGAGTTGTTATAAGCGGTCAGAGAAGCTGGCCTGTGCAAAGAGACCTTTTTTCATCACAGCAATGTAATAACTGAGCTAGGCCAGTGGGATTGGGGTATGAGTCGGGAGGGGTGTGTTTAAATCCCTGTGGCCAAGGCAGGAATGGTTGGCACTGGTGTGAGCAGCCACCTCCCTTTCCTCAGTAAATGCATTACAGATAAGATTAGCTATTATGGATGCCTCTCCAATTCTAGGTGTCCCTTTGCTGTGTTCTTCTTATGTCTGAAAGGGTTGTTAGCCTGTGATAAATAGTGCTGCTTTTAATCTGACTGTTTGGAGCTGAGTTTCGGCAGCAAATGGGCTGTAAATTACAGATGGAGCTAAGTCACTGTATCTTAATGCAGGGTGGATGAGGCCCTGTAATGAAGGTCTTTAATCCTTCAGGCTCCTTTTTGTCTTTCTGTTCTGCTGTGCTTTGTGGTGTCAGCACTGCTGAATAACACTGCTCCTGCCTCGTGGGAGCCAGGGGGATGCCGGGGCTCAGGGCTATGAGCTGGCAGGGGAGTTGACCTCCTTTGCAAAGGGATCTCTTTGCAGAGCAGCTGCTTTGTGGGTTCCCGCTTATTTCTGATGGATGCTTCCCAACACTGCCACCTTTTTCTTTGTTAATTCTCTTCTGAAATATGCCATCTCCCCACATGGGATGAGGCAGTTCAACAGGTAAATGCTATCCTTCATGGGAAACGTTGAAACTTGGGTACAAATTAGCCATAACTCTCTTGGGGGGCTGACTCAGCGGAGGCCAGGCTGTGCTGGGTGTTACTACCGAGCAGAAGCTGAGTGATGAGAGGAGGGTAGGAGATTTGTGGGACACCTACTGGCAAGTGACATATCTGTGAGCTTTACTTGCAGGCAGAAGTGGAGTTGGAAGAGTGTATGGTTTCTGTCACTATAGTAAGAGCTATAAACCTTAACCAGCCTCTTCAGTGGACAACATAGGGATGGTTTGACAATTTTTACAAAATTCTCGCTGCCAGAATGATACCTATCAGAGCATGGAGCTGCACCAGTCCACAGACTTCTGTACTGCAGAAGTGGTCTTGTTTTGTAACATGGTGGTCTGAGAAATCAAGAAGGAATTTGAAGGATTAAAGACTATTTTCGTGGTAACGCCTTTGTTACCAGTCCCCATCCACCTGCTGAGTGAGGGCTGTAGTGACTTTGTTCTATCTGTAATTTTAATATGTGAAATTTATAACCTGTGAAATCCCAGCCCCAAACATGACTGCAGCTATGTTTAATCAGAAAGATTCTTGTTCTCATAGTGGCAATGAGGATAAATAAATTGAATGGGGTTCTCTCAGGTTTGGAGTATTTTGGGTGCTAAGGACCAGAGTCTGGGTGTTTTCTGCCCAGGATGTTTTAAAGACAATTTTTTTAGTTGATAGCATTCTTTTTGTTTTCTGTTGTCACTCAAGTTTGATGGCTGATGGGAGGAATGTGTGCCTCTATGTGGGTGCTTATACCATTGATAGAACTGAGTCTGTTCTAGTCTCTTTGCAAATACTTATTTCTATCTTGAGTGGAATTTAAAAGGGTTATCTTGGTTTTACTCTTGCAATAACCTTTGTCCAGAGTTTTTGAGAACAGAGCCAGGGTGCATACAAGTCTCAGTTGTAGGCATCAGGTGCATTCACTTCCCTGTGATTAGGGAACATCAGGTGTCTGCTGTTCCTGGTGAGTCCATGTGGTCATGCACCATAGGCTCTGTGGTGCTGCATACCATACTTTTCTGGATTAATGATGAAGCACTGGGACTTGCTGGGATTTTTTTTGTTGTTGTTTGTTTTTGTTTTGCAAAACCTCCTTCTGTTTTTATCTTTAGTCTTCTTTTGCAAAATCATCTCAGCCCTGGGAAGAGCAGGAAAAGATTTAGAAAAAGAGGTTTGATGCATGCTCTGACTGCTGCAAAGAGAAGTGGTGTGGGGTACATAAGAGAGTGCAGAGAGTCAACTGTGTTCTCTGAGTTTGGCCTGAACCATGTTTTGACCAGACTCTTTGTACCCCTTCCCAGTGCTCAAGCCAGTCCCACTGCATTTGTGTCTGCACAGAGTCCTCCAATATACTCCACTTGCAGGTGAGGATCCCCAAGACTAGGGTACTGCCCTATCTTTGCTGTAGTTTTACTCAGGTTTGGCCACAGATGTAAATTCTTTACAGAAGCTGTAGGCAGTAGATAAACATAATCTCACCAGGTAGAGACCATATGGTCAAAACACACCTATGTATGTGTTTGTGAAGTCACAGACAGATGGAGGAGATGACTTAGTAAGAGGACCATGTGTGGACATCCTCACACCCACGTCCTCACTGCTCTGTGTAAATCTAGTGCTTTCCTCTCAAGATCTAGGTAACCCAACTTAAGCCTATGCTTCTGGAAATCAAGCTCAGTCATTGTTCCTCAGAGGTGAAGCTCAGTTTTCCATGTTCTTTGATTAGTGACCACCACTTGCACCCTGAGAGCTGCCAGTCACTGTGTTTACCTGTGTCTGTGCATGGTAAGCACTGAAAAACATTGCAAATTTGGCTACCTGGAGTGACTCTGCTTCCCTCAAATCTGTGAACCCACTGATTGTTAAGTAGACTCCAAGTCCATGCAGAAGATGACATGTCTGACTAAACATGCAGCATTCCTACAACAATGGGAATTTTGCTGTCTTTGGCATGGGGCAGGCCTGGAAAACAAGGGTGTTGAGGAGTGCTGTGTCCCACTGGCCCATCCCTTTCCCCAGTCCAGACAGCTGTTCTGTCAAGCAGAACCATGTTCAAGGGTTATGAACCCTGGGTTTGAATTGTAGCCATTTGCAAGGAAATGGAGAAAGGAGTTCGAAGGCAGATCTATTATAAAAATTAAAAAGGAAAATAATAACAATGTGGGAGGAAGAAAAATACTTCAGGAAAGTTTTTCCAAACCATGACTGTTCTGGCTGGAAGTTTAGCTGTTGAAGGACCCCAGCTGTAAACCCCAGACCTAGTCTGGGCAGCTGTATCTCACTTGTGGATGTCTGATTCTGCTGCTTTTCTTGCGGAGAGCAACACTGTTGTACTAACATAAATGTTCTCTGTAATGCTGAATGTCCCTCAACATTAAATGAGATCTTGGGAAAGGAGTTACATGTTCATTTCAAAGTCTGTTTGACGCATTCCTCCCTTCCTCATGTTGTTCCATGGCTCAAAACTACCTTAAAGTGTCTCATCATCTCCCTTGTTCTCCAACTCTCTCTAATTCAGAGTTTTTTTATAATTGGGAGGATGGCACCTCCCTCTTTCAAGATCAGACAGTGTCCCATGGCAATTGCACCAATTGTTGTCCCGGAAAAGTAACGCTGGGGATATTTAGTAAAATGTTTTTGCTAAAGCCAAGCAGTGGAGGTGGAAAGGAGCCAGCCGCAGAACCCTGTGCTGTAGGTTACCCATGTCTGTAGCAGCTGCCTTGTAGGCAGTGTGGCAGGGAGAAGGTAGGTGAGCACTAGTTTCATTTGTCCAGTCTGAAATCTGAAGAAATGGAAATGAGTTCCCCATAGCAGAGATTTCAGTAGTCTTTGGTGAGCTCATCATCCCTGTCTGTTTTTGTGCCAGGAACCACTCTGTGAGATCAACTCAGTCTTTTTTCAGGGCTCTTGGACAGGATAGTTAGTTGCAGAGATTCCCTGGAGCGGTCAGCCTCAAATGAATGGGTTTATCACAAACAGCTTTATATGTGGCAGCACAGGCAGCATTGGCCTCTGCTGGGGAAATCACCTCCCTGAAGGTAAACTCCTTCCCTCTTTTGCTCCCAGAAGGAGATTGGGAATGATGCCCTCCAGGCTGTATGCATTCTTGATTCAAGCTGGAAACAAGGGGTTGCCTGTTTTTGGTTGTATCTTTGTATTATCTCTTCCTCTAAATACACCCTCCACTGCATCAAACCATGCTGGTTTTTTAGGAAAATGCAGCCTTTGAGTGAAGCCTGTGGTGAGAGTTCTATTCTGTCTTAGAAGTGAGATTCCTTCTCCTTTGTAAGCTCATGATGATTCTTAATGTCATTACTTTTGGTTGTATGATGTGGGTTGTTTTCTCTTCTGTAAGCAAAGCCAAGAGGAACTCCACTTTAACAGGATGGGGTTTTTTTACTGTCTAGTGTATTTCAGGGTTTTAGATTTTAAGGGTGATGGGGACCCTTTAGGAGGACCTGGGCAATTTCAGCTGCAGCTAGTTATCATTCCTCAGTTGACAAGCAGCAGTGTGAGAGGCAGATTTTTCTGTCTCTAGTTTTTTCTTTTGTCTGCTGGTTTGTCTTTCATGTTGAAACTCCCTCAAAGGTCTAAGCTTTACACTCAGTTCTCCTTAAATACCATCTGGTTATTTTACCCAAACCCATTTTTCCTCATTGGAGATGGATGCAAAGTCAAATGCATGGGAAAGTTTGTTCATGTTTTCATCTGGCATGAAAGGAGTCCTTAGCCTGACAGAAGGCCTGTCAGGTGCTGGAGCTGAAGATCCCAGGTGTAAGACTGAGATCCTCATCAACAGGAGACTGCTATCTGATGCATTTCCTGAAGAAAGACTGAAGGGTGGACAAAGCCCTGTCTTTTGTCTTCTGGCTTGTTTTGTGCCATGGCTGTAAACATTCAAATATCTGAATTGGAGGTTTTCCTTTCTCTTTAATTTTGCATGTTAAGGTACAGAGTGTATTTGGCACAGCCCTGGCAACCTGTTCAAGGTTGTCCCAGCTTGAGCAAGAACTTGGACTGTGTGATACCAAGAGCTGTCTTTCAGTCTGAGTTCTGTGATTTATATGCTGTGAATTAAACCATGGTCTGGTGGGATCTTTGACATGGAGATCAAGCTTTCTGTTATAGCACTGTCACAATTCTGAATTTGTGAGGAAAATGAGGCTGGACTGCTTTGGACAAAAGTAATCTGTAGCTAATGTAAGACAGGGACTGTGCAAGGGAGCCTGGAGGTCTGAACTCAATACTGCTGTGTTTAGTGGAATGGTTTTTGAGAACAGGAAAGTGTTAGTGTTAAAGCCTGGGAAGAGTCAAGGGAGAGAGCACTCCATATCCAACTAGTCAGAGCGTTAGTCTTTGATTCCATATATATCTTTATAGTTTTTTGGAAAGAGTATCCTTTTTTTTTTTTTTTTTTTTGGATCTTTCATTAATCTTTGCCTATCTGGTATATTGTGGGAAGGAGTTTCATATTGTAATTTCAACACTGCAAAAAGATTAATGGTTAGCCTACTGTGAATAATGAGTCTCTATTAGGGAACATGGGAGCTAGAGTCTGATATATAGGAGCTTGGGAGACCTCTGTTAGCACAACCAGGATATAATTTGCATAAGAATTTACTAATAAAAAGAGAAAGTAACAATACTAAAATGGAAGACCTTGCTAAATGACAAATGGGAGGAAAATGATGATGTCTGAGTGAAAAACATGAAGACCAAGCAGGAGGATATTTACATGTATGTAAGCCACACAACATCAGAGCTGAGAGGACTTCTGAAAGACAGTGCTGGCCGTGGAATGTCAGAGTCAAAATATAACCTGTGTACTTCCCTAATTCACAAAATGCACAATTACTGGACTTTAAGGCTTTTATTTACAGTTAGTCTGTGTTGTATATTAAGTAACTATTCTAATTTGTGAGGGTATTGTCTAGAACAAGGGTACATTGACACCAGTAGGAATAACGGGAGAAACCAAGCTTGAATGTTGAGAGAAATGAGCTACCAATATGATGTTCTTCCAAAAGAAAAGGTGGGTGTCAGGAAGAGTGGTTCAATAGGTGACTCTGTTTGCCTGGATTCTAAAAAGCATTTGATGTGTTGCTCGTAAAAATTGTAGTCAGTTAAGAAGTGGGTGCTTACTTTTCCATGGCTGGCATCAGGGAGATAATTAGCAAGACTGCCAGTCCATTTTTTCCATGAAGTGTTTCATATTGTCCTACCCTTTGAATTTCTTTGAGATATACTATGGGACCAAATCCACACATTCAGTATCTTCCTGTTTGAAAGAGATTTCTCTTTTCTCGTAGGTACCCTGAAGAAAACCTCTTGCTAAGAGTTGGAGGCAACTTGCAAGGGATTAGTCTTGGATTGCCTGTGGGACTGGGGAGGATTTAGCAGAGGAAAGTTACCCATATGAGACTAGAGGCTAGCAAAATTGCACTTCTACAGGGAGAAGTGAATATTTTGGAAGCCCAGGCCTGGTAGACACAAAGACCTTCAAAATGTCAATCACTGACTCAAGTCCAGCTCCTGTTTTAAGCATCTCAAGCCAGCAATGTTGTACAGTAGCTATTTGACCTGCATGTGCTAGATGCCATTGCCTTCTCTTTGGAAGCAGTGCCAGGCCATATATTGACATTTATGTAGTGCCAAAACTGAAGCTGATAGATTTCCCACGCTGAGCCACTAAACCTCACTGAAAACCTTCCCGTGTCCAAATGAAAGGATTTTATTTGGGAATGAGCCACAGGCTAAGATCAGTACCTCTTGGGTTAGAATGGGAGCCTTAGCTTTTGTAACAGAGACAGGACCTCTGTCTGTCTGTACAGCAGCTTGCACAATGGCACCTCAGTGTCAGCTGTCCCCTCTGTGAACTACCATGGTACAAACAAGGTATTATACCTGCTCTGGGGACAGCTAGAAGTCTGTGTATTTGGCAGTATTCCTCAGTGCCAGCTGCCTTTATTAAATGATGCATGTGTGAATACATACAAGAAAATTGTAGTTGTGGTTGGGAAAACAACCCCCTGCATTTATTTCAAGAACATAGGCAGTGGGGGTAAAACTGTTCCACTTGCCCGATTCAACATTTGAGAGTTGACAAAGTAGTTTAAAGACTAGCAAGGAAGGAAAATATGTTTTTTATTTCTTGAAGGGCATTGCAAATACAGAAGGGCAAAAGGTAGCTTTCAAGAAAGAAGACAAAAAAAGGTGTCAATATGCTTTTTGGGGAAACAAAGCCCTGAAACACAACCCTGGGGGATGGTCAGAAAAATAGGTGTATTGACTTAATAGCTGTCAAATTCAACATCAGCCAGAATTTTTCCACTATTATTGTTTCTCTGCGTCACCTGTATGTGTCTTTCATAGGCACTTAGTTAAGTGAAGCTGCTTTTTTTGGTCTCTGAGAGGCTGAAGGACTCCAGGGATGTTTCCCTAGGGTTGGGAAGGTGAAATGGGTCCATCTCAGTGTAAGGGTTGCATGCTGCCTCATCTCTTGTAAAAGTCAAGCACAGCATATCAAACACACTTAAAATGGAAACACGGCTTGTACCCTTTTGAAACCTATTGCCACTGGATTCTGTCATGAGGAAGTAGCTTGTGAGACCACTAAGAATTATGGCAGTGTTTGTTGTTATTGTGCATAAAAAGATGTAAGGAATAGTGAAGTTCCTCCTGTAGTGATCATCCAGAAGTGTTTCTTATAAAGGTTTCTTTTAAATATTGCATTTTCCTTTCACTCATTTAGGTTTGGCTGTTGCCGACACACATATTAAGCTGTGTAGCTTAGAGGTTTGATCTAATAACTTCCAGGTATGCTTTATGCAGCCAAACAAGTCACTTTAGGAACAAGGTCGGTAAGGATTTCCTTGCTTAGGAAAATTGGTAGCGGTGTAATCCATCTGACTTACAAAAGCCTGGTTTCAACCCTCTCAAGAGGCAACTACCAATTTTGTTCAGTGTTAGAACATGGTTTGAGTAAGTGGGTATTTTGGAGTCCTCTGGCTCGTGGTCCTGAAAAGCACTGACAGACAAAATATGTGAGTTGTCAGTGCTCTTGGACCATTTAAGGATGTTCAGTGGTAAGTGTAAGATTCTGCCCTGGAGGGGAAGGAATAATGATATTGTTTGCATTTCTGTGAAATCCTGTTTCTTTTATTTTTATTACATTATTCAGGGTTGTCTTGTAGGAAAGCAAGGTAGGTCTGTTCTGTGGTGGTTTGTGTGTGAACCTTCGAGGGGGAAGTGTGGGTATGTACACAGGATGGCTAAAGTTAACGTGCCACTTCCATTTGTGGGTGCCGTGCAAGATGATAGTGCTGTTGACAGGATGTGTCTTTATTTCGACAGGGGAGATTTTGGAGATTCAGTTATCCACGTGATGTGGATGTGGTAAGCTGTAATGGTTATAGGCTTCGTGTCTGGGAAGGAAAGGGCAGGATATGTTCATTGTGCTTGGGAAAGAGTTGGTGGTGCACTAAGGTGGAAATAGTGGTGGGTTACGTTTTTAGTTGTTGCCAATAAGAGGATATGATGGGAGTTTGAGGTTGGGAGATGAGGATGTGTATACAGGGAGGTGCTATGGTTGGGTGTGTGTGGTTGGGTGGGATGGATGCCTCCAGGATATGAGAGTGGGAGGGTGTGGAAAGTGGCTTGGGCAGCAGCAGGGTAACATTCAGGGTTCATGATGAAGCCTTTTCTTTCTCCTTGTCCCCTAGATCTCCTATCCCCCAAGTGATGAGGACAGCGATGACTCTGAGGGAGAGAACCAGGAACTTGCTCAGATCGACAGAGGTAAACAGAAGAGATAGGAGGATGCTGGGATACAACAGCTGAAGTCTGTTTTGCTTTTCACTTGTGCTCTTGCAAGTGCCTCCTTCTCAGTCCCCAGCGTACCACAGCCAGATGCATTAAATCAGTCACCTTGAAGCCTTTGGGACCTCACAAGGAGAAGCTGGTGTTATCAGATGCTGCAGTCACATTTTTATTATCAGAGATAGACATTGTTAACCATGTGTTAAGGTCCCAGTGCTGCAGATATGGGGCAGACATGGTCCACAATTACGCTAGCTGCAGAGCTGGGACTAAAAAATTATCTTCTATTCAATGCTTTTGCACCTGTGTTGTCTTTGTTCTTGGTTTCCTCATCCTTGCTATTTTGAGTTTTGACCTTCAGGATCCTCGTTCCTCTGATGAGCTCTCTCCTGTGCTGTTGGTATTGGGCAGCCCTGTCCTTACAACTAGCTAAGGGTGTGTGATAGAGAGGAGAGAGGGGCTCTGCTATTGTTTTTGGACCTGGTATGAAGAACCATAGAGCTGCAGGTGAAATCTATAGTAAACACATCTGTTGAGCTACTCTAAATCTCTGCTGTTGGTGTATGCCCTGTGCTCAAGTTCAAGTGGATTTTTGTGCAAGGGCAGAAGAAGTTAAATTCCTGACCCACAGAACATGTCTTGTCAAAATTCAAATTCCTGCTCCATGTGCTTAACATAGAAAGCACTTGGCAGAACAGGTATAGAGTGCCCAGCTTATGCCTGAAGGCAGGCTCGCTTGTGTGACAAGTCTTGTAACAGAGGACTTGTATCTCAGAAACCAGATCTCTCATATTTGAGCCACAACAGTGACACTTAGAATAATGTAACTTACTGGCCTCTTCTGCCCTGGGAACTGGTCACTAGAACTGAACGTTTTTAGCTGGAGGCGAGTGCTGAGCAACGTGTTTGTAAGATTATGTCTTCTCCATCTTGGGGAGATGAGGTGGGTGACAGGTCCATGTTCTTGCTCTGGAACTAGTTTGAAAGGGGATGTCAAGCAGTCTGGTCTGAGCAAAGGTCTGGAAACTGCCAAAGGGAAGTATTCAGCTGGGGGTGTTTCATCTGGGGAAGAGAAAGTGGGGAAACAGCGCAGGAGTTTACTTGGGAGGAGGTCAGGAGAAAACAGGCCAAATGTATTAGGCCATGAGATACAGATCTGCTCTGCCACTCCTGTATCTCCTCCTCCCACTAGAGAGAAGACGGAATTGTACCTTAACCCCTCTGGCCACCAACCAGCTCCAGAACCAGGAGAACCAATGCTGCAAGGTTCGGGCCCTGTTCCACGCCAACCTTGACCGCCACAGCTCGGAGGAGGAGCTGGAGCGCATCAACCGGGAGTTCGCGGCGGAGAAGCGCAAGTGGTCCCAGGTCAGCCGGCTTGCCTGCTGCAGCGACGGCAGCAACACCTCCTCCAGTGACGAAGAAGTGAAGAACTTGTGCGCCATGCCCTGCCGGCCGGTGGCAGAGCAGGCTGAGGGCTTGCACGCCAGCCCGAGCCCTGTGCTGTTCAGTGCCTCTCCTCCCAAGAGACTCCAGCCCCTGGTGCGGAGCCCAGCCTCCAGGCCTTTAATCTTCACTAGCGTGGGGGCGGGCCTTGAGCAAGTCATGCCTTGTAAGAGACATCGGCAAGGATATGGGGATAAGGTCAGCAGGCCCAGCCTTGACCTGGAAAAAATGCAGCAGGTAAGGCAGAACTTCATGTGAGAAAAGTGGCACCGCTTGAAGAAGAGGTGCTGTGAGCAAAGACAGAAAAGGGTTATTGAGGGCAGGGCTCAGAAAATTCATAGGATTGCTTCTTGTGGTCGTGTCTCCAGGGACGACATGTCTGGCACTTCTGCTGTCTGTCTAGGATAAACTAGGAGTGAGTGTGGGTACCTGTCTTGCGAGGTAAAGCCGCTGCTACTTGAGTGGCTCCTACAGCGGGGCTTACTCTTGGTGCCCCCATTAGGAAGGCAGCACTTGTACTCTCTGGTCCATTGCACGGCACGGGAACAGAATCACTGGTGTTTTGTTTGCTTTCATCAAGTTACCCCTGCTGCTATGATCTGACCTATGTCACTTCCTCCAAAATAAATGAATTGCTTAGAGATGTATAAAAAAGGCATTTAATGGAAGTGGCTGTAGACTTGATGGTATTTCCACGGTGTTGACTGCTTTGAGCCCAGGTCTCTTTGTGCCTCTTAGGTGTTTCACAGCAATGTAAACTAGTGCTTTTTACCTTCTTGACACTTTACAAACACAAGCTGTTTGCAGTTTGCTCTAGGTGCAGTTACTCTTGATTTTGCAGGACTTCTTTGGGGGCCTGGGATTGAGGTGTGGAAGTACTAGGATTTTGCTTTGTCTCTGCAAAGCCTAGGGAATGGGGCATGCCTGGAAGTGATGGGACAGGCTGCCCTGTGCAGTTCCCATCTGGTGCCCCTCTTTCAAAGGGCGTTGCTGTAGAGTTAGTATTTCAGCTCTCTTAATTATTTGTTTTTCTTTTTGCACTGGTATAGTGTCAGTTTGAAAGAGTATCTGTAGACATCTGCTGGCCCTGGTAAATTGCAGTAAGTTAAAAACAATTATTTTCAGTTCTGAATTTCCTCTCATTAGGGAAGAATTTCAGTGCCTCTGGTTGGTTGGATGTACTAGTTTTAGCCTTGCTAACAACACTCCCTTTAAGCCTGTAAGATGGACCGACTAAAAGAAAGGACTATGTATTTATTTTCTAAGATCTCTAAAAATGAGACTTCTCCATTTCCCCATTACATTGCTGCTTGTTCTCAGTCCTGCTGGCAGCATACATCCCATGAATACATAATGCAGAGACTTGTGTTTTCAGTACAGTTTTTCTCGCCCCCTCTTCACCCTTCTAGCCAAGTTTCTGCTCACAGAACATTCAAAAGGCCCAGTCTTGCATTTCACATCACCCAAATCTTCTACTGATACTGACAGACTTTAATTAGTCTCACATCCTTATAAGAGAAGAAGAAAGCTGGTGAGCCTGTGCCCAGCCTTCTTTTTTTTTTCCCTTTTTTTTTTCAGAGTGCATTTGAGTAAATGGGGAAATGTTCTTTTTGGCCCAGGTGATTTCTCTGATTTGGATCCCAGGCATAGCATCTGCCTGCTCTGCCTTAAGTTGTTTTCAGCACTGTGTTTGGGAGTGTTTTGGTGAAGGTTAGGAGCTAATTTAAATAAGCTTTCCAAACTGTTGTGTTTTTTTCTTTTCCCCCTGGGGAAACCTTATGAGAACAAATTGTTTCCTTGTCTGTCTGCTCTCTGTACTTCTGGATTGATTGTGGCAAAAATATTTGCAAAGAATTGAGAAGATTTTTGCAAAAGATTTTGAAACCTGGAGTGGAGGTGGCAGTGTGTTTTTTAAATAATATTTTTACCGTGGATGTCATTAACATTTCAGGTTGAGGGAATCATGTTATAAATAAAGGATAGGCACTTGGTGTTTTTGATTTGAAAGAAAGTGTACTGGCAGGGATGACATGACATATACATGCAAAGTGAGATGCAGCCTGAATATTTTAAGTGTTTGGTCATTTGAATTGTATTTATAATTTTAATTGGTTAACATTGAGACAGTGACACACTGAAGTTTACGATGACTTTTTGCGCATTGCCTGTACTTATTTCTCCTGTGAAAATCATTCAGGACATCCATTCCTCACTTATGAAAGGGGACCAGGATATTTCTTTTTTGGTCTGTTTTTATTTTCCAACAGAAGGGGTTCTCATTAACTGGCTGGACAGCACTTGGCATGATGTGTTTTTTTGTCAGGTAAACGATGCCAATAAGGAATGGTATGAGGCTTCATCTGGACTCTGAACGTCAAGCTATTCTTGCTTTGTGATTCTTTCGACTGCTATCATGTGCTTGCCCATGAGAATGCAGCTGAAAAATTTTTTATCAGATAGACTTTTTTTTTTTTAAGCAGCAGATATGTCTTTCGCTCTTATCCCTGAGCCTTACTTCCTATTTCTGCAGTTCTGTGCAGCTGACAGATGACAAAGAGCATCAGGCAAGATTAATTTGTGCCAGAAGCAAATGTGTTCTGAGATAAAAGACACCCTGAGAGTGCGATGTGGTATGGGTAACTCAAGGGTGGATGAAGAAATGCTGAGCGCTTTGCATCAAATTCTGTTTATGCTGCATAGTGATGGAACACAGGTCCGAAGAGTTGTGGTGTGGAGTGGCTCTGTGTTGGGATGCTTTAGCTATTCCTGGGGTTGAACAGACCAGGACCGCTTTTGCAGGAAGGCCATGTATCAGTGGCCCATGGTGTCCAAGTACCTCCCTGTGTTCTAGTGAATTTGGTGCCATTTGGTAAGAAAGATGAGCAAATTTGGGAGGGATAAGTGGGTTGGGAGCAATCAGAGTGCTTTTAAGGGGTTAGGAAATGCTGTGCTTTCATGGCCTGTGAATAAATGGAAATCTCCATCACCCATGCCTTTCAGTTCAGCCTCCTGCAAGCAGGGGAGGCTGCACAGGAGCGGGTTTAAAACGTCCTGTTTTGGTTGGGTGTCCAGCCATGCCTTTCTAGCTTCATAGAGGAAAGTATTCTGCCTTTTTGTGTCCCAGACATGAGTTTGGACAGTTGGCAGGTGTATTTTCCACCCTGACTGGCTGGTCAGCTGGTCACCAGTCTCTCCCTGCTGAGGCCGAGTGAGGGCATTTCAATGCTTGCTTTTCTTCACTTCTTCAAAGGACTTGAAAGTTAGCTCAGAAGGCTTCTATTCTTTCCCTTATTTGGGCAGAAATACCTTGGCTTGTGTAGACACCCACATTGCTGCAGTAAATGCCCTCTCCCAGCATGGACTTGATCATGGCCTGTGGGCAGACACATCCTTGCATGCAGACTGCTGCCAACCACTTGGTGTGTAATGAGGGCTGTGGGTGTCCTAGAAAGACTCTGGCTGCTGCCACCTCTTAACGTCAGCATATCTGGCTGTTTTGGCAATGTTGAGAGCACAAGGTCAAGGTGAGCAGGGCCATCCTTTGATGGCTCAAGGTGAAGGCACCCAGGGATGCAATGGTCAACTGAGGTGTAAAGAAGTCCAGGGTGTCATGAAGACTTCTTGGACCTGCTGAGCTCATTCCCAGGGGACTAATTGGTCTTGGCATGTTGTGTAAACAAATAGAGAGGAAGTAATGGATCCATCTTCTTGTATTGTTCAGTGGGACTGTCTAGACCACCTTTGAAATCTGCTTATAGAAGCTTGAGAAGTCAGAGTGTAGCATTTGCAGGGAGAGACATCTCTTCGAGGATAGCATCTTTGGGGTGGTACATTGAGCAGTCCAAATTGTCCTCATTTATGTGTGGGTAGGTGGCTGATATGCAAGCATCATTTTAAAGTTCAAGGCAGAGGGTTTGGGTACATGAGTGTATTTTCAGTTACACTGTGAAGTCACTAGATAGGTTTCACAACTTGTTCTGAACTTTCTGCCATGGTTTGCCTGCTTGTGTGAGTAGATAGAATTCTAAATTCATAGAATGCCCTGAATTAGAAGGGATCCACAAGAATCATTGAAGTCCGGCTCCTGGCCCTGCAAAGGACAGTCCCAAGAGTCACACCATTGTCCAAATACTCCTTGAACTCTGGCAGGCTTGGTGCTTTGACCAGTTCCCTGAGGAGCCAATCCCAGTGCCCAACCACCCTCTGGGTTAAGAACTTTTCCCTAATATCCAACCTAAACCTCCCCTGACACAGTTTCCTGGCATCCCCTCAGGTCCAGTCATGGGTCAACACAGAGAAGAGATCAGTGCCTGCCCTTCTGCTTCCCTTTGTGAGGAAGTTGCAGGCAGCTATGAGGTCTCCCCTCAATCTCCTCTTCTTTGAAGAAGCCAAGTGATTTCAGCTTTTCCTTGTTTGGCTTCCCTTCTAGAGTATCAGTAACATTTTCTCATGGAGGCTTAGTGCAGTATTTAAAATGCATTGAGATGCTGGGACAAAAAAGGCCACAGAAGAGAAAAATACATCATGTGCTAACATTTGGATTGTTCACTGCAGACACTGCACCCCTTTGGTGGGTGGCTACTTTCAGTGCACCACAGGTGAGGGGAACTTCATCGTGACTTGACACTGAAAGTGGCATGGCATAGTGTGTGCCCTGGTCTGGGCTTAGCTGTGTAATATCAAGACCATCTTTACTTCTACTGTATGTTTGAATACTGGCATTTTGGCTGGACTGGGTATTGGTGGGGTGACCAGCACTAGAAGTTTTCTTTGGGCCAATACTGGTTACACAGAGGCTGCAGAACAGCACTTGCCACATGTGACCCAGGACCAGTGTGTGACCCTTGGTACTCTGGGGTCTGGGCTTTGGGCTGTTAATGGCTCCAGGGTGAATTTCCATGTCCTTAGCACAGCTGGGTTTTGCCCTTGCCTGTCTCTCCAGGACTTGAAAAATAGCTTCCAGATAGCTTCCACGTGTGAGCTGGTGAGTCCTTTTCACCTCTTGGCCTCCCATTTGAATCCAGGCCTTCTGAGGTCCTGAGAATTGTTACCATCTGTTTGCCCGTCTGAGCTTCTCTCTGTGACAAGAGGGTGCTGGAAAATCTACTGCTCCTGCTGGTAGTAGTTTCATCACAGTCGCTGCCCTGGGCCTCACTCTCCAGGGTAACTGAGCAGAGTTCAGGGGCCTGTGCTGAACATAATGGCTTACACCATTTCCTAAGGGGTGCAGTGGCAGAACTTCTCTCAAGTGTGGGCTGTTGGGCCATAGCAATGCTTTGGCCCTGGATGCAGTAGAGTGCTTATTGAAGCAATATAGTAAAGAAGCTGTTGCGGAAACTGATTGCACCAGTACAGAATAAGAAACTCTGCTTCTGGTAACCTGCAATTTTGCTCTTATTTTTCATCCCCACAAACATGCTCTTCCAGCACAGAAGCCCCTGTCTATCTCACCCTGCCAGTGTCTGGCATGGAAGTACCCAGCAAACAAATGCTATGTCTGGCTGCTGCAAGGCGATCCTAGCATGAGAAAGTTTGGGGCTGAACATGACTGATGAGATTGTCTGGGCTACATACCTGCAAGGGTGTAGTTCCGTGGCAGGAGGGTCTGGGACCCCAGACATGTACCATATGGGGTGGGAGATGCAGCGTGGTAGAGGTGTCTTATTCTTTGCATCTTTAGAGGAGCTGAGGAGATGTTCTCTTCTGGTTTGGTCTCTGTTATAAAGACTTTGGCTCAGTGCCACCCAGCTGATGTCTGGTTTGCTGATTAAGGCATTGGTAGTCTGACAGTGGTGGAGGGGGAGAGGGTGGGAAGACAGCATGCTGTCCAGGAGGGTAGACAGAGAGGCTCAGTAGCAAGGAAAGGCATGAGGAACCCCACCCAGCCCCAGGGAGGTGATTATGACTCTGCCAGTCAGTAGATATTTCTATCTCTGTGTCACTTAAGTGTTCCCTGGATGGCTGTCTAGTTCATGCAAAAACATTAGGAAGTGCCTGTGTGCTGCTGCAGCTGGATGAATTGGAGCATAAGAGAGCAGTAATCCATGTAGAACTTGGCTTGGCTGCTTCCTAGAAAGTGTAATGATTTCCTCTCCTTTCCTGAAGGAGGCAAGTGAGTTGACTATGTCTTTGTTTCACTGATGGTAGGGTTCATCTGTTGCCAGCTTGTAAATGCCAAAGGCAAGGCAGGCGGAATAATCTAGGCTTGTTCCTCAGATTTCAGCATCAGTTGGTGTTCCAGAGGTTAGAACATTCTCACAGCATGGTTAAGATTGGAAAGGACTTCTAGAAGTTACCTTGTCAAGCCTCTCTGCTCAAGCAGGGTTATCTGGAGCTCATGTAGCCTGTGCATTAACAGCTTCTCTATCGGTATCTGTGTTCTCTGTACAGTGCTGAAACACAGAATTAATTTCAGTGCAAGTCCATTCCAGTTCTGCCCTGCCCCATGATATCTGTTGATACTTACCTTCCAAGTGTGCTGCTAGCAGACTTCCATTGTGCTCACACATCTCTCCTTGGACTTCTTCCACTGTTGTGCCACTGCTGGCACAGAATGTGTTGGCTTGTCCATTCTCAGGGTCAAACACTTCTGTTCTTCTCCCTTAATGTTTTCCTTCCTTGTTTTGCCTGAGTGTGTTTTTGGTCTGGTTTTGTAACATGTGCAAAGGCAACAGTTCAAGGGGGAGGTGGACAAGAGCTTCTGTCTGGAATTACTCAATGATCTTTTTCCCTTGGTATCTGGCTGTGTAACTTTGGGGCCTGTTCCTAGAAGCAGGTGAATATAGCCATTTCAACTACCAGGAGAGCGTGAGCCAGGAGCTAGAATTTCTGCTGAAACATCTGAAATGTGGCTCCTTGAGGTGCTGCTGTGTGTCATGAAAGAGTAGGGATTAGGTTGTTCAGGGTGATTTGGAGCATACCTGAGAGCTTGGTTGAATAAAAGGGAGATGAGGGAAGGATGTTGGGTGGGCGTAAAGTTTGGGAGAGTACATGTTGAAGGCAGTAGAGATCTGTGGAATAGGAAAGTTAGGAATGGTAGAGATAGAGCTGTAGAGAGTAATTTTGTTGTATTAAGATTTATAAAGGGACAATAATAGTACCTGGCACCAGTGGCAGTAAATTATGAGCCTGAGGTTAAGCCAAGAGCTTATCATTTAGATTGGCAGGCTACCTTGCCAACCCTGCTGTCTTTCTCTTTTTCTCAAAGCTCTAAAGCCTGGTAAGAAGGTATTAAACTAGAGCTGATTCTTTGGCTGTAGACCAGAGAGAGGAGATCAAATTGGGCATATGGGCACCGCTGGCATGTGGCCTTGGGATGTGACTTAGGGAGGAGTGATGCTGGTGATACTGTGTGGAGCTTGAAATCTTGGTCTGACTCTCTGGGCTAGGGAGGAGGAAAGCACCTGAAAGTGGCTGTGAGAAACTCTGCATGTAAATGGACAAAGTTGAGGTTTTGACCTCTAGTACTTTGCTCTCAAAGCACCACAGAGAATAATTCCTACTGAACTAGGAGAAGAAAAAGCCCAGCCTCCTATATCTACTGGCAATGTTTTATGGTGGGCTGCCATCTGGCCAGAGAAAACCTCACTCGGCAAAACCAAGAGTTCTGAACTGCAGCATCAACACAACTGGTTAAAATGGGGTGAATGAGAGTCACAGAGTGGGTGCTGGGTTGGATCCCCAAGGGCAGCCACCCTGCAGCATATTCCAGTTCTGTCTCTTGTGTGTTGAGTGTTGCAGGTCCTTTCATAAAAAGGTTTTCTGAAGACTATTTTGTTTCTCTTTTTGACACAGTATAGTGCAGAAGGACAATGCTGGCATGTTCTCTTTCCCACTTCCTGAGTTTAGCCCAAGAAGCCTCAAGGGTCTGGCAGATTAAGAAGTTTTGCTGCAACCTGTTTGTTTTCCAGCAACACCAGTTTGGAGATATTGCTTGGAAGGGAAGGTCAGGACCTTCTGTACAGTGCTCTTCTCCTCTGCAGTAGGGCTGGATTGTGCTCACCTCCCCCAGCCTTGGACCAGAAAGGCTGCTTGGATCCAGTTCCAATGTGACTGTTGTGTTGGCCAGATACCTCTCCCTGCCCACTCCTCCCTCAGCATGTGGCTCATTGTGATACAAATATCTCACCCTTGCCTGGGGAGAAAAGGAGTTTCAAGTGGCTCCACCATATGCTGTCACTGCCCAAGTTGTATTTGCTGTGCAGATGAATGGATCTCTCTTCAGGCATGATAAGTTGTGTCTTTTGCTTATGGTAGTAACCTCTGAAAAGGAGAAAGCCGTACAGTTTAGTTCTTTGGAGGACCAGTGAAGTGGCTTGAGGAGACTGGGGAAGGTGAATGGTTATTTAGAACCGATCTGGTTATTCCTCACATAGTCCAGAGAGCAACTGATGTTGGTGGCAGCTTTCTGCTTGCTTTTCTGACTTTATTATGTAGATTAAGAAACTGAAAAGAACAGTAGAGATAGATTAGGGGTTTTCCCCCCTTTTTTGCCTACCTTACCACCACTAAGCATTGAATTTCCTTAGAATTCAGTAGCCACAAGATAACAGGGATGGCTATGGCTTAAAAATCAGATGTTAAGAGGCTTGTTCAAAGCACTACACAGAAGAGATGGTAGCAAGGAATGGAAAGCAAGAGCTTGCTTTTCCTTTGCTTTTCACTGGCATTGCTTAGCCCTGCATCTGTGAAGCAGGACACCTTCCTTGTCCAGGATGACTTGGCACAGATGTCTGAGAGGTGACATGGGACTGTTTTGCACCTTGTGGTCTCCCTATGAGGCACTGCCTGTGAGAGAGAAGGAAGGAGAGAGGTAGTAGTATAGGTTTGGAAACAGCGGAAACATGGCAGTCATGTGATAGTGCAGATTAATAGTTAATGCCGGGCGTTTGTGCTCCAGTTTTGTCACCACAGACAGAAAGCAAGCAGCTTGTCCTGGGCATGTCTGAGACTTGAAAATGCAGCAGCCATTACTGTTCAATAGGCAGAAGCTGGCAGAGCTTTTAAGGCCAAGCCCGTGACTAGAGTAAACACTCTAGGAAATGCTGTTTTTGAGACAAGCTTTGGCATGGTAGAATAGCCAGGCTGGCTGTCAACAACACAGCTGTCCTTGGCGTGGGCTGGGATTTAGCTCTGATTTTCTGCCTTTGCTCTGAATAGCCTCTCCATTGTTGGCTCACATGAGAACCACACTGCTGGGCTCTGCTTGTGCTTTCTTTCGGCCTCTTGATGTCAATGGGAGTTTTGGGCATTGGTCCACAGCTCCTCTCACAGGAGGAGGCTCTCAATAGAGGCATCTACTTCCCATGTAGATGGAGACTGAGTTAAACCAGAGCAGATTCACTTGTGGAGTTCACTGCCTTTTTCCAGGGCTGTGATCACAGATATACTTCTTGTTGAGCTGCAATTGATTTTGAGGAAATTACATCTGATAAGTCAGAGGCAAACCCTTCCTCTTCAAGCCAAAAAACATGTCATTACTTTTTTTTTTTAAATTCAAGGTTTCAAAACCAGAGATATTCTGGGGGCCACAGGTAAATCAAAAAAGCACAAATGAAGGTACTTAAGAGAAACCCAATGAAGTTTGCTGCTTTTCCTCATTGAAAATGATCCTTCTGGTCTCCTGTTGGACTTTGCTTGCTCATGGAAAGCAATTTCCATAGCAATGAATTTGCAAAATTGAGGGTCCTTTAGAGTGTTAGGAACTTAATGTAGATAAAGTCTCTGGTCATGTCTACACTAGGGTAAACCATATTTTTAATTAAAAAATGTGCTTGTGTTTTAAAATCCTGCCATATTCTTGCAAGCTGTAATTTCACCTTTGATTATGGAAAAAATAGGTTGCTCAAGTTACTTTGCAATCTTATTGTAAGCATGCTCTTTTGGACAGCAAAAGTAAAATAAATCTTTTGTCTACCTGTGGACATAGACTCATCAGCAGTCCTATAGGCTCTGCCATGATGGTATATGGGCATATTATGATTAAGAAACAAGGAACAGTTTAAAATAATCATTTTCCAAATTGCAAAGCTAATGGATCTATATAGTTCCTAGTATAGGTAGAAATATCCTTAAAATAGAGCTAGTCAGATGTCTGGTTTTCTCTCTTCTGTTCCTTGTTTCATTAGAGGTGATGTGGTTTGCAGCTGGGGGAACCACCATAGGTCAGGGAATGCCCTGAGTTTGTTTAGGTAAGTTTGTTGCTGCCACTGTTTGCTGTATGTGCAGGAAAGACAGACAAACCTCACACAAGAACATGGTGTACCTGACTAGATGATAAGACTGTATATTGAGCATACCTTAACATAAGTCTTAATCTATGCTGTAGTGCTTTGTTCAGAGCTCTGATGGAAATAGCACAGTGAGTTCACCATATGTTCATTTTCATTGTAGTACTGAGTTTGGTGTGCTATCAAGTCAAGCTCTTAACTAATTTTCAACTTAATATAATTTATTGTCATCCTCTGAATAACAAAACCAGCTCTATTAGTTTCTAATTATTGTTAGTGGAATGAGTGTAATTATGAGCACTGGAAGTGGTACTCTTGGAAAATATTTTCTGAGCAGGAAGATTTGTAGTACAACTATTTTAGTGTTCCTGTATCTTCTCTTTCGTAACACACCAATGTTCTGTTCAAGCCTGACTGCTACAAGAAGTGGGAAAGGCATTTTTGCTGTGCTAATTCTTCCCATTTGCATTTTGTTGCCTCTTACTGTGGGCAGTTATACTGAACAGTCTATGGACTCTCTCTAGGGCTGAGTGAACTGATAAACCACAAGAAGCTGAAAAAAGTCAGATTGCTATCTCACAGTGTGGCTGCAGGTAGGGTTAGAGGTAGAAAGCAGCTGTAACTGCTGCTGCAACTGTGAGACTTGCCTGTGTTGCTCAGCCCACTGTATAAAACTCAGTACTGAGTTGAGACACTGGTTCATTTGCTTTCCAGATGCAAGCATCCAAATAATTAAAACCCCCTCAAAACTATTCATATAAATGTGGTATAAACTCTCACATTTATTATCAAGTTTGCTGCTCTGCACAGAGGATCTCAATGATCTTAGCTTTGAGACCTTTGGGTATCTTTTTTAATGAGTTAATCTCAACTTTTGCCCTTCTACAGTGTGATGGGTGGATGGACTGTCTTGATCCTAGGACTTGACCATTTCCTAAGTGTGAGATGGGCCAAAATCCTGAACTGAAAGAAGGAAACACTTAAATGATTTGTGTATTAAAATTGATGCATGTGTTATGAGCACTGGCATGTGTTATACAGGCTCTGATACGGATCTTGCAAGCTATTGAGTGGAAGATTTATTTCCATCTGTGTGGAAAGTGGATCTTGATGCATCAATGAGGTCAGCAGTTCTCCAACTAGTTCTTCGTTCACAGCTTTGGGCACATCTCTAAGGTTTGGTGTGCCCTGCTAACACCTGTTTAGAAGGGCAGTGGCCCTCACGTAGGGGAGTTTCAAAAGTTGACAGGAGTGACATGTATCCATGGACAAGTAGGGATACTGAAGCTCACTCAGCACATTGAAGTGTCCAGGGAAAAAACACTGTTTTCTGAATTGGTTGTATTGTATCTTGCATTAGGGAGGGTTCCCTGGACCAGCTTGGTGCCATCTCAAGCCATGTGCAGCTGTGAGGAGGTGAACAGAGGGATGTAACACGGCATCAGAATCTGCAAGTGCTAATCACCAGCTCTGAAGGGGTCCATATGCCTACTTAAGAGGAAGAAAAATGCACCAGACCGGGCATACTGACTCCTCTGAAATATTTGCAAGCTGTTCACATGGGTAACAGGCCTAGGCCAGCCCTTTCAAAGCTGATAAGTCAAAACCCATCAGAAGCTCTGAGTTTCAGAGCTCAGACACCACCCAGGTCCTGTGTGCAGTGTTGTGCTTCGAGGCAGGTGTGGGCAGACACTGCTGCATGTGGGCATGGGAGGGTGCTCTTCTCCAAGCACAGTCATTAGTTATGTTGTGCCTAAATGGATTAGCTCCCTGGAGTAAGAGGCCTTTATCCTCTTAGTTAGCTAGCTACTTTAGCATGTTCCCTTGGCACTAAGGTGTGAGTGAGGTTCAGTGGGGCAGGGGAGCAGGAGGACAAGTAGGTGGTTGGGTGGGTAATGTAGGAATAGTTGAGTTGTGTCATTTCTCTCTGATTATTAGTGTTCTACTACTCCCTCTTCACCGATGTCTGTTTGAAGACAAAAAAGGGTCTCTCTGGTTTGTTAATGATCTTCTGGCCTGTAATTTCTAGTATAGTATTTTGTTTATTTTCATGTGCTCATGCAAACAAGCAAGATTTCACAAATAGGTAGAGCCATGTGAAAGGAGAAGATGCAAAAATATGCTGCAGGACTGTGCAGACATGCTGTATACACGTGTGTGTGTTGGGAAAAGAAGGAGAGGCACTCTGTGCCCTGTGTTCAGACTCTTTGGAGCCCAAGCAAGCCCCATGGTTTGGGATGTTTGCTTGTTTGTTTCATACAGGCTTGTTTTGGCTTTCCAGCGCTGTTGATGCAGTCTGTCTTCATTTGTCTCTTTCAAAGTTTTCCCACTGTCCACAAGTCCAAGTTCTTGACTGAAGGTGTGACCTTACATGTTTTCTGCTTAAAATTCCATTTGTGAGTGCTCCCAGCAGCAGCAGCTGAACCCAAGGCAAGGGTTCCCACAGGGTAACATCCTCTCCACTCAGCCAGAGAGGGTGGGAGGCAATTCAGAGCCACCTTTTGAAGTTTTTATTGTGAAGATCCAGGCCACTGACAAATCCTTTCCTCCTTTAGTGCAATGGGTATACCCTATGTTGCCCTATTTTTGAGAAGCTCCACTAAGACCAACCCAACCCTCTGTCTGAAAATCTGATGAAAGGCTGTATATTCCAGGTTCTCCTCAGAGAAACCCACTGATCTCCAATGGATCCATGATGGATTAGATACAGTGTGGGTTTTATACCTCCTGAAAAGTGCCTCATGCGAACTCTACTTCAGGGTAGGTTTTTGCTCTGACAAACAGGCATTCAGGTCCAAGAATTTTTACTTTTAAACATAAATACATGATATAAACATGTAAAACATGCAGGCTGGCTCAAAAACATGAAGAAATTTGCTTAAAAGTCTAGACTTGAAACCATTTTGAGCTGGTTGTTTTGGCTTTTTTTCCTTTTGCCTTCCCCATGTACACCTATCCTTTCCCGAGACAAACCTGTGTGAGCATGCAGCCTCTTCTGGAAATCTGGCATTCTGGGTGCTTGGCTCTTCACTTTGTGGCTAGTGTGCATGAGGCCCTGTGGTTTGCACAGAGCATTTGGAATATCTTTAGTTTTTTTCAGCTAGCTGAGGATCATGTCAATGCACACACTCTTGCCCCTGTGTCCTCTGGGTTTGGAACAGCCATCTGTGGATTCTCTTCCTCTTCGTGTCCCTGTGACATCATAGCTGACAAGAGTCTGTACCTTCCACTGATTTTAGTATTTTTTTTTTCTTTCTTTCCCAGGGTATACAGCTGTGTGACTTTCAGAACCCTCTCTGTATCTCCCTGCTTAAAGGGAACTGTGCTTACTATATTGCCTGACTTGAGCTAACATCTTAACCCCTCCTTGGTGCACTTGGGGACATCATTTAAACAGCAAATGGTGGAAGAGTGTGGGGCTGCTTGTTGCAAGCCCCCAGCACTGCCATCTCCCATGTGCTGCACCAGCAGTGCTGAGGGGAAGGGGATAAAGCTGCAGGAGGCAGCGTGCCTTCTGCCCTAGCTCTGCCTATGGCAAAAGTCCATGAGGAGGGAGGGTGGGCTTTGGTGTCATGTCCAAGCCAAGGCTTCAGCTAAAGTGAGACAAACTATAGAGATGTCAGATGATTAGCTGTCCACAGGGAATGTCCAGTCTTGGAACCAAGGCCAGAAAAGAGGGAAACAGTCACGTTAGCAGCCCTGAAATAAAAGCCTTGTAAGCTTTCTCTTAGGAGCTGCTACCATGCCTGCCAGCTGTGAAACCCTGTCCCTTTTCACCCCTCCTCCCTTCACAGACTAGTGAGCAGGAGGGGCAAGCCCAGCATTTGAACTTTGGTAACTTTGGCATGTGCAGATGAGTAACAGGGAATT
The DNA here is from genome assembly GCA_035583155.1 of Acropternis orthonyx. NCBI lineage: Eukaryota > Metazoa > Chordata > Aves > Passeriformes > Rhinocryptidae > Acropternis > Acropternis orthonyx. Next base: position 28,326,475 of record JAWWEU010000111.1, read on the forward strand.
AATGAATCCTGCCTATTCTTTTCATTTTTGTTACTCCACAGGTGCTGGAGTTTTTGGTCAGGTCTGTTTCCTGAACAAATAGAGCTTTGCACTTTTTCCAGGACTCAGAGAAAACTCAGTGAGGGATTTGGGGTTGGCATGGAGTGAATAGATGAACCATCTGATGTACCCTGCAGATCAGCAGACTCAGACTCTGCCAGATCAGCAGGGGAAGTGGCTGCTGAGCCAGAGATGCTCCATAGAGAGTGTTCACTTCCTCCATCCCCAAATTCAAATCAAAGGGCTAGTGGTAAAAGTGCCAGGGCAAATCTGGCCCATTTTATCTGTTCCTAGGGCTACAGGGCTTCTGTACAGATCCAGACCGTATCTGGAGACCATATGTCACAAAGGAGAGAGAGGAGCAGTAGAAAACCAGAGTCACCAACAGACAGGCAGAGTCTGTTTGCTTAGACCACAGCTGTGTAAGTAGGTAGCTGTGTTTGCATTAGCTGCCGCTGTAGTTTGATACTGAGGCAGAACTTCAAAAAGCAGCCTGTAATTTGAATAATTTTATCTGCTTTCTGGACCTTGGGAGCAGTGGGAATTTGGATGTTCTGCCAGGTGGCAGACCTTGCTGGCCAGACTTCAGCTCAGCTCTCCTCTGTAGCAGGCCCAGCAGCCTGGTGCCATTCTGTGGTGATCTCCTGCAGATCACCTTTCTGGATTGGGGTGCAACTGGCCTGTGCATATTTCGAGAGCAATCACTGGTGGGCCTGACTTGGTGTTCTGCCACTTGAGACTCACCTGTGGTTCAGGGCCATTTTGTATTTCCTGTAAGTTCTCACCCATTTCTCTTCAGCAGTGATAGCTGACCCCCCCCACCCCGAGCTTGGCACTGTGTTGAAGGGGATTTTGGTGACCACAGAGATAATTTTGTTGTTATTTTCATGGTCCACTGTCTGAGTGTGATCTGGGGCAGTACATCCTTTTTTGTAAGGCCTTGTCTGGCTTTTTTTTAAAAAGAAATTATTATTTTTGAATTTGAATTTGTTGTCAATGACCACTTAGTAATTAGCGTTTCATCTGTCACCCTGTCCAGAGGCACTAAGCTGTCAGTGTTTGCACTGTATGGAACCTATGGATTTGTGGCACTTGCTGGCGGAGATGGTGCCTGGAAAATTGGGGCTCTCATCTTGGTAAAGATGGGAGCCCTTTTAATGACAGTGTGAAGAGACCAAATGTGTTGATATATTGAAGGAACTTCAGACAGGTTGAAGATAATGTGGCGAAAAAACACTAATGACTAATTCAACTGAATAGGAACTAGAAATAACTTTCTAAAACGTTCAGAGGCTTTTTGGGATGTTCTACAGTATCACCAAAGCTTAGTGTCTGGATGCAGGGGTTTGTTGTTGTAGGAGGGGACTGTTGGCCAAACCATTTGAGTTGGCTTGTATTTTAAAGTGCTGTGAGGCTGTTTGACTTCTGATGGAGCAGTCTGGAGACTGTGACAGTTGACAATTGTAATTTAAGGCTATGGCTGAACTATAGCCTTCCTGGTGCTGTACTGCTACGGGGACTGGGCAGGGAGCTTGTGTCTGCCTCTGGATAGCAGCCTTGCACCCCTGGGCACAGACAGTGGGTGCTCCTCTGGCACAGGGCATCCCTGGTGATGCAAGCACAGAGTTCCCTCAAGTGACTGCTAGGAAGGCCTGGCCCCCTTGTTTCTCTGCTGATTTAAGTCACGTATGCCTAAGAGCCTGAGTCAGGATGGGGGGATAGTGTCAGCTGGTGTTGCTTCAGCTTGAAAGAAGAAGGAGGAGCATGTGACCTACTCTTTTTCTGTTTTCTTTTTGTGGTGCAGGGCTAAGAGGTGATGCCTGTGTCCTGGAAGTACTGCTCAGAGCCAAGGAATTAAAAACCCCAGTCCAAAATTAGACTACAAAGTAGTGTGTTTTTTTTTTTCTTGTTATCCTCCTAAACTGATTGGGAGGGCAGATCTGGCTTTGCCCCTTGCCGAGTACCCCTCACCATATTGGCAAAAAGGAGCCATGGCCCTGCTCCCTCATGCCCTGCCACATGGGCATGCACTGCTCTCCTGGGTGGAAGATTTCTCCAAAGGAGAGTGCACTGGGCTGTGATATATAAGCCTGGAGATGCCTGAAGCTGTTGAAATGGGAAGGTGAAGGCGCTGAAAGCTTCAGCTGGGGCCTTGCTGGGGTTTCATGTCTGGCTTGTGGAAACACTGCCTTTGGGGGTAGCTGATCCTTTAATTCAGCCTGTGCTGTAAAAAGGGCCCTGCGAAAATCCTCTGCTCTGTCAGTTGCACGAGGCTGCTGCTGCTGGTTTGCCTGCACGTGTCCCCCCACTCCAGTGGCTGGCAGCTGTGGGCCCCTGTGCTCCCTGGGCTGTGGGTCTGGTGCCCCATGGTGGGGCAGAGGTGGCACTTGGGCAAGCAGAAGCCCACAGCCACAGTGTGCTGCACACCCTGACCTCCTCTGCCCACTGTGCTGCAGCTACACCCCTGCCCTGCACCTTAACCCTCTGCACGCTCTCCCTGCCTGAGCAGTGGTGGGGCAGGGGACAGGCTCTGCTCAGCAGCTGGCTGGTGGGGAAAGATGTTCCTCATGGCCCAAACCCATCTCTGAAGGCTGTTAGGAAAGGAGATCAGGCATGTTCCTTGTGCCTTCCCAGGAGAGAAGGGCCATAGAGCCACGCTTCCCCAGCTGGCTCACTGTGTGCAGCAGGAGTGATGTTGGGCTGGACCCTACAAGTGGGCATTGCCTCTGCACTGGCATCCACTTCACCTCTCTGTCCAAGATGCATCTTGTTGAGACCCCTTTAGCCCTCTGCTTAATGGGCCAGGGACCTGCCTCACTGCCTTGCTGTGAGGCAATTTTCTCTCTGCACGCTGCATCACTGCACATGGTTTCTCCCTTTGCATCAGCCTTCTGCTGTGACTTAGAGAGCAATTTCTCCTCATGCTGTTAATGTTTCTTCTTTCAGTTCTCTTTTTTGAACAAAGCAAGCAACGTCATCAGTCTGTTTCTCTGTGTTCTGTGCTAGACATTCAAGCTTGGTCTGCCTTGTTAGTGCCTGGAAGACTCTGGACAACTGGGAAACTGGCTGGTAGGCTTAACAGCATGGAAGTAAAACAAGGGTTAGGAAGCTGAAGAGACTTTTTCTGAAAACTTGGACTGCTTAAAACTTTGTATCCTGTCAAGAGGTTTAAGATGTCAACAAGAGGACAGACATGTCCATACCTCCAAAGTGCACCAGCCCTTCTGTGGAAGGTCCCCAGCAAACTAAACAAAGGCAGACTTCTGGCTTGCTTGATGTTCTTCTGAAAGTCTGGTCTTTGAGTCAAGTTACAGCATAGATTTATTTTTTTTTTTTTTAAATTTTGAAATATCTTTCACTAAGCAAGTGAAAATCCCAGCAAAATTCTTAAATTGTAACAAGCTGATTGTGTATCAGTATTTAGCATTTGATGAAGTGTGTCATTAAATGATGAGTTGCGTTGAACTGAGAGTTCCTGTGCTCTCTTGCATGAAATGGACTAAACTGGTCTGAAAAAACAGTAATAGTTAAACTGCATCCAGCTCTGGACAGGTTTAAGATTATGACCAGATAATAAAATAAATAATAACAATTAAAACCCCCCAAAACACTAGTGGACAAATGAGTTGTTAGTTTGTCCTGTGTAGATAGTGAAAATGAAACTATTAAAAACCAGAAATGTGTGTATAAAAAGCAATTCTGTCAGAGATCAGCAGGAGAGACTTTTTAATTGAAATAGGTATGCTACCTCTTTTTCTTCCATTTCCTTTTCTGCAGGTGAAAGGAAGAGTTTTGGAAACCATACACTATGGTTTGTTCTCAGCTCTGCTACTAATATTCTTCATGACCTTTGATTTATCTCTGATCTTTTCTTTGTCAGAACTCCCAGAAAATAACTCCAGGAAATAAAAGTGCGCTTTCACTTTGGCCTGTAGTCAGGAATGATCCCAGGGTTACTGAACTGAATGTCACCTTTCTTATAGACCATTCCCCCTGCTTTAAGCTACTGCAAGTCATGTAGCCAAATAAATGTTATTTCAGTTCTGCCTTGTATCTATGTAAATAGGAGTTAATGAGTTGCTGCATCTCATGGCTGGCTTGCGACGTGGAGGCCTCCAGAGGGAAGATGAGGAGAGGCTGCTGTGGAAAGTCCCTGGCTGTTGCTAAGCAGCACTGCATTTTAGCTTCCCTGTCTGAAAGCCTACACTCGTGTTTGGCAAGGACAGGGAAAACCGAGGGATGGAAAACCATTCAAAGATATTTGACTTACTTTTTGTAAAGCATGGCTTTACTGTGCTGGGTGCAGAAAGTGTGTGGCTGCCAGTGAGGTGGAAGCAATTTGATTAAATAGAATAACATTTGATAACTGACCTTCTATGTATTTGTTCTCAGCTGCAGGATCATGTGGCTGGCTTGCTCTTTCTCTCCCTCCCTCTGTTTTGTATCTTATTATGATCTGGGACCTGGAAGCTGCAAGAGTGCAGCATGAGTGGTCTTGCTTTGCTTTCAGCCTAACCCAGCAGTTCCAGGGAGCTCCCTATGCTGAGGTTTATGCTCCAGTTTAAAAGCCTGTGGATGAGGGGATGTCATGTTTACAGTTTACTACTAAGTCCATCAAGAGGAATACCAGGAACAAAGAGGAAACACAAGAGGAACAAAAATTGCTATGTGGGGCATCCTGCTCTTGCTGTGCAATGCAACCTCTGAACTGTAACAATAGTGTAGATAGTGGTAAGATCCTCATATAATTTAATCTTGTCACAACAGCATCATTAAAAGAGCACTTCTGTTTTCTACCAGAAGTGCAGGACTTGGGATGCAGCTGAGCACTTGAATTCCTCTTGGAAGTCTGGCTGGTTTTCCGTCTGTCTACAGGCTAGTTGAAACTTTTCAGTTGGTCTTTGTCATCATCTTGTAATTTCTGTCTGTTTGTTCTCCCTATATGTTTTAATAGAAGGCCAGGATGGGTAAATATCTTGCTGCCTCTGTTAATTTGTAGTTGGGAAGTAATGTCTTTTGTTGCACCTTGATGGAGTTATCAGGGGACCTGAGGATGTGACTGTGCCAGGCATTTCACCTCTCTGGACTGTGCTGGAAGGTGTTGTACTTGCTCCCTGGACAACAGAGTTCTTTTTCCCTTTTCAGCAGAGAATCCAGTTGTGCTACTGAGGCACTGAGGAATTTGATGTCTCAGTCTGAGGAATTTGATGTCTCAGTCTCACTTCATCCTTGCAGGTTCAGCGAAGTAGCAGCTTTGTAGCTCAGCTTTACAGCAGCCTAGATAAACTGAGGGTCTTGCCCAAAGAAGCTTGTAGTCAAATGTGTTGCAGCAGGATATGTTCTGCTGTTACATCATTCTTCACCTGAAGGATGGGGCTCAGAAGCAGGAGTCCTGATTCTCACTTTCATTGCTCAACAACTGTGTCTTGCACATTTTATCCCACCAGTGAGCTTGTGACTTGAGCTATCTAGTCTACCCTTCTCATCCCCTCCAGCCATTTCAGAAAAACTTATGGAGAGACCAAAACTTTGCAAGACCTCACAGCTCTTCACTTTACCCTTCCCTAAACTGTCAGGTTTGTCAGCCCTACCAAATTCTCCTTCCTTCTTGGTCTTTTTCACTGTGTGGTTGTGGGGGTCTTAAGAAAGGCAGTGACTCACAGTAAATACCAGCCTTACAATAGCTGTGTTGCAGCTTGGCCGGGAACCGAGCCCTTCTATGTTTTATAGGAATTCCCTGGGGATTACTTGTTTAGTCAGACAGCCCAGGCTCAGGTTAGCTTAGCTCAGCCTTTCCCTTTGTCTCCTTCTACCTGGTTTGTGCAAAGACCTATTGGGTCCTTTTAGGTTAGAAACCTTGGTGTTGTCCTGCCAGGTCAGACCTGGGGGCAGAGCCAGCAGGCACAGCAACTGTTGAGCCCTTTGAATAATGGAGAGAGCATTAGGATTCACCTGCTAAAGGATTAAGAGAAAAAGCTCAAAATCCTTGCAGCACCTCCCTTCTTCCCCATGCATGCTTGGACAGTGAAATACACTGTCCTTGAGCCCCAAACTACACATGTGAAAGTTTCAAAGTGGCCTGTGTACTGAGTTTTGGATTTTAGATTGAAGAAGCTGACATGTGTAAAAGTGCTGGGTGAGTCTCCAACTCCCTCTCCAAATTTTGGGCAGTTATGTGAATTGGGATTGTAAAGGTGTGCATAAGGTATGTAGAGTGACAGAGGGTGGTGAAGGAACCCTCTTCTTACCAAGGGCTTCTTTCCACCTTCCAGCAGTGCTTTCTACTGGAAAAATAATACTTTCACCTGAGCACTGTCTTCAGTCTTGGGATAGTGGTTTTTCTTCTGAATTTTTGGGGTTGTTTGTGTATTTTGGATTTTTTTAAGCTTTTTGAGTTTTCAAGACTCCCTGTACTGTGTTGGTTTTATTTTGTCTTGTACTGGAAAAAGCAGGAAGACAACAAACAAAAAAGAGAAAGTAGAAAGGTACCCACATTGGTAAAATGGTGGGATGTCTTTCTACAGGTCTTTTGTGTTAAGAACTTCATCTGAAAAACATTTTGTTTGTTTTGTGAAAGAACGTGAGTGTGGTGAGTGTTTTCCCACACTTCACAAAGCTTTCCAGCTGAAGAAGGGTAAAAAACAGGAGCTGGGAAAATCTATTATTTCTTTCAAAAGCTGGTGGAGAAGTTGCTTCCTGACATGCTTCCACCACCAGTTTTTTCACTATGAAAAATGTAATTGAAGGGTTTTTTTTGTTTTGTTTGTTTGGGTTTTTTTTTTAAATGGAAAAAGCTCTTCTCTCTTGAAGCCTTGTTTTTCCACTTGGGAGTTGTTTTTTGACACTTTTTTGGGGGGAAGAGAATAATTTTATTCACTTGCCACCTTTCAAAGCACTACCTCAGAACTGGGATAGAACTGCAACGTACCTGTTTATTTCTGAGTTTACACAGAATAATTGCTGGTTCAAGTATATCCTGTTTGCTAAGTTGTGCAGCTCTTCTTAAGACAACCTTAATGGCTTCTACAATATATGGCAAAGGGATTTAGGACTGCAGGCAGGTGCTTTTACCTTGTTTTTTAAAATTCTAAATAAATAAGCATAATGAAAATAACTTAATGGCAACATCCACGTTTACATGAGAGACTATTTTTTCCTTCATAAAGGAAGATAAATTCAGCTGCTTCAGGGCAAAGTCAAACAACTAATTGATGGAAATTAGGAAGAAACTTCCTTTTAGGCAATTGTTCCATCTCTTTCTCTGTGAAAGTCCTTGTACATTCTTTCAAAACCCAGGGTATTAGCCACTGCCAAAGGACTCTGTGCAGGCTACATGAGACAGTCTCTGATGAGGTTGATTACTCAATGGCCACCTTTGGTAAATCTTAATCTTTCATATCTCATTTAACCATCCATCCATCTTGTTTTAATTAAATGTTGATGAAAAGAGACTCCCTACAACGTCTTTCTGTTCCCTCATGCTACTTTTACTAATCCCTGGATTCTACTTCTCTTTCAGAAGATGCTGCTCAAGAAGAATTGTGGAGCGAAGACTAGAGTAATTAAAATTCGTGTAAGTTGTCCTTTGCTGGTGCAGTTCCTTCACCTTTCCACATATCTCTAAATGTGGTAATCCTCATTGAACAACTGTGTCCAGAGGATGATTTCTGGAGAATTCCTGTGGCTTGATCAGCTATATAACAAAAGTTGCTAGTCTGGAGTATAGAATGTAGTTGAAATTTAGGTTAGGTGCTGACAAGCATGCTCTCTTTTCTGTTTTGGAGACTGTGGTTTCAGAGCTTCCTTGGAGTGGAAGGCTGCATCCCATACTCTGAACTCACACTGCATAGCTGTCTTGTAGGGTGTCATTTGGATCTTTCTTGACCAAGTGCTGCTCTGAGGTACAAGTGGTCTTTGGTAGGAGTGAGAGGTACTGGTAGATAGCCATGGAAAAGGGACTGTACCTGCATGGTGCACTGGTGTTTGCAGAACTGTGTGCGATGTGGGACTGGGTGATGGCAGATGAGAGCTGCATTGCTTGGGTGGCTTTGTAGCTGGGATGACACTGTGGTGTCTGAGCATCTCATACTTGAAAGCACACATGCCTGTCAGGGCTAGGTTTGCTCAAGTCTCCTCCTTGTAGTTTTTGCTGCCTGCACTTCTGAGTCTTTTGTCTTTAGCAGCCCATTACCTGAATCTTCAGCCAACTTCTGCCTCCTTTGTGGGTATCTTGGCTTTCTTTTGGTCAATGCTGTATGATGCTGTGGTAGATGTGTCCTGGACGGAATCAAAAAGCAGTGTGACCAGCAGGTCAAGGAAGGTGACTCTCCCACTCTGCTCTATTCTTGCGAGACCTCACCTGGAGTTCTGCACCCAGCTCTTAAGCCCCCAACACAAGAAAGACATGGATCTTTTGGAATGAGTCCAGAGGAGGACCACCAAGACAACCAGAGCACTGGAGCATCTCTCCTATGAAGGCAGGCTGAGAGAGTTGGGGTTGTTCAGCCTGGAGAAGAGAAGGCTCTGGGAAGATCTTATAGCACCTTCCAGTACCAAAAGGGGGCTACAAGAGAGCTGGAGAGGGACTTTTTACAGGGGCATGTAGTGATAGGATGAGGGGGTATGGCTTTAAGCTGAAGGGGGGTAGGTTTAGTTTAGATATTAGGAAGAAATTCTTTACTGTGAGGTTGGTGAGACACTGGAACAGATTGCCCACAGAAATTCTGGACATCTCGTCCCTGAAAGTGTTCAATGCCAGTTCGTATGGTCACTCTGAGCAACCTGATCCTGTGGAGGGTGTCCCTGTCCATGGCAGGGGGTTTGGAACTGGATGATCTTTAGGATCCCTTTGAACCCAAACCATTTTCTCATTCTCTGTGTGTGTGACCTTGCACGTGGCAGCCAAAGCAGATGTACCTCAGTTCCCTGAGCCCCATATGATAGTCCTCATGTTTGTGATATACAGCCAAAACTGGTCAAGGTGAAGAAAACGTACCCTTTGTGATGAAGCTGCTACTTTCACTGCAGTAATTTATAGGCTTGCAAGAGGGATGAATGACAGACCAGGATCCTTCAGGGTTTACACCTTGCCCATCAGGAAATAGGACTGATGTCTTTGTGTACCCAGAAGTGCTGCTCTTTGTAAGTGTGCTGTTTGGTGCCCTTGCCCATCACTGCTGTGAGGGTGAATTTAGTGTCTGAGTGGAGAAGGAGTAGGTGGGACTGGCTAAAGCCTTGTGCAGAGCTGAGTGGCATTTCTCTAACTCTTCATATGCTTTCTGCCAGGGAACTTTGGTTCTGTCTTCCAGCAGCCCCACAGTGACCTGGTACTTCTGATTGCACAATTAATCCTGATCTATTATGTACTGTCATGTGCTCCTGCTTGGATTGTTTTCAGTATAGCTCCTGTGCCCCACGAGCTCTCCCCAGACTGTGTGTGTCCTTCAGACCTACCAGCTAATCCTGCTGCAATGTTTTAATTCAACTAGTTTATCACCTTTCTTTATGCCTGCCCCATGTGCTTTTGCTGTTTTTTTCCTGGCTGTCCCTGGACACCAGCTACTTCCAGTGGTGCTTGGGGTTTCAGCGATGCCCTAGTGTTTCCTCTGACACTCTAAGCTCATTGTTGTGGCTTACTCTTGTGTCCCTGGAGAATCTGAGAGGACAATTATCCCTTGGCTTGCTAAACCCAGGTCAGCTTGCACTAAAACAAACTGCAGAAACTGGGAGCACACTATTCTGATCGATGGTGCAAAATTCACTCTTTTATAGCCAGCCTTGCCGTGCTGGGACAGTTCTTTCCTACCTGAGGCACTCATGTGGTTTCCCTGACAATAGCTTATGACAATTCAGTCTCTTGCTGGTCTGTGACTGGCAGAGCTGTTAGGTAAAGGTGCATTTTTGCTTCCATTTTTCAAGTGATTTTGAATGCCCACTTTTGTGTACCCAGCTGAGAAAGGAGGCTGCAGGTCCCTGGCAGAATACCTTGCTGAGGTTCCTCAGCTCTGAAAGCAGCTGAGAGAGGTCAGTACCTCTGGAGGACAATGCTGTGCGCTCATCATATAAAGGAAAACCTTGATCCAGCCAGCAAAACATGTTTGGCACAGTATTCCTTCTCAGTGTTGCCCAGCAGCAGAACAAGAGGTAATGGGCACAAGTTGAAATGCAGGATATTCAGGTTGCCCAGAGAATTTGTGGAATCTCTGTCCATGAAGATAGTCAAAGCATGCCAGGGTGCAGTCTTGGGCAACAAGCTCCTGCTGACCCTGCTCAGAGGAGGAGAGTTGAACTCAGCTATCTCTAGAGGTGCCTGCCAACCTCAGCCATTCTGTGATTTCTGGCTCTTTCCCAACATTCAGTACTGAGGTCAGAGCACAGTAAGGACATAAGGTCACTTGGAAGGGCTATTGTGAGGCCGTGGTGAATGTGGCCTTTTGCAAAGAGTGATAGCAGGAAGCAAGGTGAGAGGCTTGGCTCTCTTGCTGAGGGTTGGATGACACAGGTTCAGTGTTGGAACTTGACCATTGTGGTGAGGGTAGAAGAAATGAAGACAGATCTCTCTTAGTGAATGGGTTGATGAGCTGTTACAGGAGAAACTAGGCAACGGTCTGCTTGTCTGAACAGGAAACATCACCATGTGAACCAGTTTGCTTGTGTCACTGGAGCCCTGAGGAGCCCTAATGCACAAGTGCTCCTGTTTCAGCCCAGGTAAAGAGTGTCTTTCTGAACTGCAGTGGGCTGTGACATCCAGACAACTGAATGGAGATGCAGTTAGTGAACTGATCTGAGCAGCAGGCAGGCTACCTAATGGCCAATGCCAAGGGTTTGAAGCAAGGATCCTTGCTTTCTCTCTCCAGTTCTCCTGCTGCTGATGAAGGGATTGTGCTTATTCTCTTGTGAGGACAATGGTGACAGTGACCTTCTAGTAGCATCAACAAAGCATTTTGATCCTGTTCTTGCAGAGATCAGTGTCGTATGTGATTGTGAGATAATGTGTGCTGATAAAAATACCCAACTCCTGGTGATACTTTGGTTGCCTTGACGTCTTGGGGCTTTGCTGGCATGTCAGGATACAGGGTGTTGTGCTCTCATGCATCATCACAGCTGTGCTCTTCCTCCCTCTTCTGCTGGAAGTGTCTGCCATGGGAAGGTGAGATAGAGGGCCCTGTCTTTGCCCTCTGGCACAGAAACACAGCCCTTGGAAATATTCATGGTTCTTGGGAGTCTTTCTTAAGCAGGTGACCTAGGTTGGGGTTTGCTGCTGTTTTAACAGTAAGGTGTCACCTTTCTGTTGTTTCCTCCACTTAAGTTTCCCATGGGCAAGCTCAAGTGGTGATCAGCTACAGCCCTTCCACTTACTCAGTGGTTCTTGAGCAGGATGATGGGCCAGTGATGAGACAAGTCTAAGAACCTAGACAGATTAAGGCAGAGAGATTAATAACCTTTTCTAACATGCAGCAGCTTAATCATGTTTGAAATGTTTTCAGGAATAACAGCAGCTGTGAGAGGTCACAGCCTATGGTGAAGAGCAAATAATATTAAAAAATAAAAATCTTGCTTCTCTTCCCACCCAGTAAAGGATAATGGAATGAGAGAATCAGGCCCTGTGGGCAGGTGATCAGGGATAAAAAGGTGAGCAGAAGTGACAGCATGTATGTGACTTGTACATTATAGATGCATATAGCACAGCACACATCACTGCAAGGTGAGGGATAGGCATAGGCCTACATGGGTGTTGCACAGTGAGATGGACAATGTGTGTGTGTGCAAACCTGGTCACTGGTGCCCTGAAGTGTCAGCCTGTGCAATGTCTGTAACTGGAAGCAAGGCACTGAAAGTGGGTGAGGGGTACATCTGTGTGGGTATTTTAGCACCCGGAGCATCTCTGCATGGTGAGTTGGGTGTTACATGGAGAAGCTTCCTTAGTGCTGGAAGGGGGATGACTGTATGTGCACTTACTTGTGGGGTGTAGCTGCCTCTGCCCTGGACCAGGCTTGGTCAGCTCTGAATGCTTAGGCCTGTCTTCCAGAGTGTCTATAATATCACAGGTCTTAAGTTCTCCTAGCCCACTTGGGCAGAGGGTTACAAGTTAATTTATTCCTATTCTTGTTCTTCCTTCGCAAACTCCTCCCTGCAGTCTCTGAATGGGATTATGGAGCTGAGTTTATCTCAGCAGCAGTAGGTGGGTAGAAGACACAACTGGCAAGCCTCTGGCAAGGGATCTTGTTGGGGCCGGCAGAGAGGAAGTAAGGATTTCAAGGCCAATCTGATAACCTGGCTGATGAGACAGATGTTTTCTGCTATGTAAAAATAAGAATTTTAAATCAGAACATAAACCTCTTGCACTCTTGCCTTGATCTTATCAATGTTGAGAACGCCCTCTGCTTGGACGGGTGCCAGATCCCTTGAATGCCTTCCCTGTCTCTTATCTCTTATATCTGCATCCTACAAGGCCACTGAGAAACATGCTGGCTTTTCTTCTCCTAAAACAAGGGACCTTTTCAGCATGGAGTTGAGCAGGAGATATTCTGGCCTGTGCCTTCTGGGCAGATGCCTAAGCTATGCACAAATGCAAGGCAAACTAGGTGACAGAGCAGTATTGGTGCAAACCTGTGGTTCTGGCTGCACAGCATGAAGTAATGATTCCTAAAAATCAGAAGACAGTGTGCGTATCCATATAGATACATATATATACATACACACAGATGTTACCCCTTCTATCACAGGCTCCGAATGCATCTCAGAGGAAATAGATACCGTGATTGCAATTTCAGAGTGAGTTACACTGAGAAACCAGCAGAAAGTGTGACTCACCTGAAGAGAGACAGGGTGAGGAGAACTTCAAGTCATGTTTTTAGAGCTGTGTCCTTACTCATACCATGCCATACCATAAGTATAAACAACTCTGACATCTCAGGCAGCAGAAATCCCAAACTGTGGGTTGCTAACAATTTCAGACCCTCCTGGTTTTTAGCGTGTGACTGAGTGCCTAAAGCTGAACCTGCCCTTTACTATCAACAGGAGAGATTTGCCTTCCTGGCCAGTTGCATCCTTGGATTACTTGATGAGGAGAAGTCCCTTACGGAGATTTTTGACATTTCGTTTTCCCAGGTGGGCACTTGTGCCCATCAACTGGAGACACCTTTGCTGAGCAAAGTGGAGAAGGTTCTCTCCTAAGTGAAAGCATGAATATCCCTTTCTGCATCCCATGATCCTCCCAACCCAGCCAGTGAGCTGCCTCCTGAAGGTCTCTGCAGGAATAATCGGTCCTGGAGAATGCCAGCCCTTGTTCTGAATAATTCCTGACAAAAGACTTTATCCAGAGTTTCCTCAGTACTGGAAAGGATCCAGTGTATCCAAAGGGGTAATACCTCTGCCTGTTAAAAACTATTACCAACATTTGAGTCCAGACATTACTTAGCTTTGCTTTTAGTGGATTTTATGCCAAAGGCTGCACAGCACTGTGTATCAATGGAGGCTATGGCTAGTGGTTCAAGGACTGGAAAGTGGCAAGGCATGTTTCACAGAGAGGGGATCAGATTTAATGTCTTTTTGGTCATACCTGGGTGATGGAGCAGAGAGAGAGAGAGAGAGATATGTAGGGGATGGCACAGGGTCACTGAGAGCTACTGTTTTCTGTCACAGCTTCAGGTCCAAGATGACAGATTAGGCACTTCTTTTACCACAGCATTCAGGCCCACTGCAGTTGCTCCCTACTCCCTTTTGTTCAGTGGCTGTGGGAACCTGGCACCCATTGCCTCTCCCAGTCCCCTGAGCTGTAATCCTCTTTTCCCACACACCTCTCCCATAATACACCCACTTCCTGTGCTCGGCTTCTACAGCTGGGGCGGTTTGTCCAGAGGCAAGCACACTATATCAGCATGTGTTCACAGCCTGCTCATGCCAGGCTAATTAATACTCCCTTTGCAGTTTTAATTTGGGTACCCTGGAAGTTGAAAGCAGCATGCTGCTCTGCACCAGCCTGCCTGGCTAGAGGGAATCTGCTTGCCCTGGCCTTATGGAAACTGGAAGCTGCACATGGCCAAGTACACACCAAATGCAGGCTCTGTGAGAAGCATTTTACCTGGGTTTCCTGGCTCCAGGGGAGAAGGACTGCGAGGCAGCTGGCTATGATCTCTCTGGAGGAAGGATGTTCCTACCACACAGCAAGGGCTGGAAAGGGGAAGGTGGGGAGGAAGGAGAGGGCAAGGGAGTGTCACTTGTGTATAGTCCAAAACTGTTAAGGACTCTACTCAGATGCACTTGAGAGATTTAGGGCCAGACTGTGCCTTGCCTGTGTCTGTGTTTGCTTGGAGTTACTCTTGTGCCTGCCTTTCCTCCTGCTCAGGCACAGGCAGACCCTGTGGTGTGTGCAGGAACTGCTGCAGGTATGGAGGAAGCACAGACCATTTCTTTACAGAAGGAGAAAAAGTAGGGGCAATACACAGCTCACTAATAGGAAAATGTAGGTTAAATCACTCTATCCTAACAAATTTGTTGCCTTCAGAGCATGATCTTCACTGGGACCCTAGAGCTGTGAGTTCCCCAACTTGGCCAGGGAGCACTGACAGCCTGCCCTTCTGAATGACCCATCTGTCTCTTTTATTTGTGCAGCATCTTTCCTTCAGGTTGTCAAGCAGGCAAAATCAAAGCTTGCAGTCAGCTTTCTCAAAGATGTATCTAAAGACGTGTGAGAGAGAGGAGAGGAAAGGCTTATCGTCCTGGTGCCAGCAAGGACCCATACTGGCCTATTTCTGCTTTTGGGCAAGTGACCAGCAAGCATCTGGTAGGCCTTTTGAAGTACCTTCCAGAAAGGTTCAGTGTTGTCTGTCTGGTGGCACCTCTCTAAGTCTGGTAGTTGCCACCTGACAACTCTGCACATACATTTGCAAATGTTTGATTTTTCTTTATTATTTTTAATTTTTTTAACCTTTCTAAGAGGAACAGTGATGTGTTTGTAAACTGTTGAACTGCTCTTTGCAATGCAGTGGTATAGAAGAAAGTAGGTGTTAGGCAGCCTTATGTTGGTGGTGGAAGACAGGTCTTTTAGTCTTTTAGGGGAGGATATTGGAAAATATAAGAAAATGGTGCTAACTGAAAAATTTTGGGTTCCGTGTCAGAACAGCATTTGGAAATGGAAATGACCTTTTGTTTTCTTGGAAGAGAAGGGAAAAGAGCAGTCTTAAAATGAAATTCTGTCATGGTCTGTCTTTTAGCTATATCCTGAAATAAAATTCCATATGAACCTTGAGGTGAAGGAGAGACTTTCAGGAGAAAGGAGTTTGCCTTTGACAAGTTACTCTTTGAACTGCTCCAAGTCTGTGACTGGAATAAGTTGTCAGAGGCCCTATTGGAGTTAATGAAGAAGCAGTTAAATATGAATTGTTGCTCCACTGGAGGAGCTGGTCCTGCTTGCCAGTGACTATTTCTTGAAAACTGCCTGAAGCAAGATTGTAATTGAAGGGAAATCGCCTCTCCTCAGAAGGTCGAAATACCTAGGTGTTAATTAGTTCATCCCCACTGCCTGACAGTTGTGTACGGTTGTGGCTTAACCCCAGCTGGTGACTGAGACCTATGAAGCTGCTAACTTGCTACCCCTGTGGGATGGGGAAGAGAATTGGAAGGGTAAGAGTGAGATAGCTTGTGGATTGAGATAAAGACAGTTTAATAGGGAAAGCAAAAACTGTGCATGCAAGCAAAGCAAAACAAGGAATTCATTCACTACTTCCCATCAGCAGGCAGGTGTTCAGCCATCTCCAGGGAAGCAGAGCTCCATCATGCATGACGGTGGCTTGGGAAGACAAAACACCAGTTTATGCCATCATGTGGTATGGAATAGCCCTTTGTCCAGTTTGGGTCAGCTGTCCTGGCTGTTTCCCTTCCCAGCTTCTCATGCCCTTCCAGCCTTCTCACTGTCAGAGGAGGCCTTAACTTAGTATAAACACTATTTAACATAATGATGTTTTTAGCTGTTGCTGTCACTATTATTCTCATCCTAAATCTAAATCACAGGATACACCAGCTAGTAGTAATAAAATTAATTTTATTCCAGCAAAACCCAGGACATTTCTGTGTTATGCACTGAAGAAACTGAGACAGAGGTGATAGGAAGTGGCCTGATCAGAACTATGTTTGGAATTACAGATGCAGCTAGGAGCAGGCGTGTGGGTCCCCTTCCCTTGCTCACAGCTGATGGTTTCACATGCTGAAGTGTGGAGGAGTTTATTTTCTAACCACCTGGCAAGGGTGATGGAAAGGAGAGCAAAGTGGAATTAAAAGCAGTGTACCTGTAAATGTTCCACTGTGGAGTCTGACAGCCTTTACTCTCTCTGTGTCCTGCCTGGATATTGGTGTTACCTCTGGCTCTGTCCACTCCTGGGCAAGGCAACTGTCTCACAAACAGGCAACATCTCAGGCAGGGATCTGTCTTTGCCAAGGCTATTCTGGGGATTTATTCCTTTCCACACAGGGTGGTGGTGGGAATCGGATGTGCCTTTACAACTTGCAGTTACATGGTGCCTTTCATCCCAAAGGGCTTCTAACAAGTGAGTCTACAGACTGCAAAGGGATCCTTCACCCACCACTGGAAGGCAGCATCCTTTAAACGGAGCTCAGCAGCATTTCCCAACCACTGGGGCCCAAGAGCAGGAATGAAGGGACTCCTGTGCTGGACTGGCTTTGAGTAGGGATGGGTTGGCAGAGTGCACAAGCTGATCTGATTTTGAATCCCGCCACGGTACTAGAGCTCTTATGAAAGAGGACCAAAAGGTTTTAAGCAGGACTTAATTTTCACCCCTAGCACACCACTCCCTTAGAAGATGTGTTGGGTAACTGCATATCCCCCCTCCTCTGGGAATTGTCATTCCAACTGCTGGAAGCACACTTGGAGCTGTACTTGCTTTTGCTTTGTCCGAAGAGAACCATGATTCTGTGAAATCATGAGACCAAAATTATGTTATAATCTGCATTTGGGATATTTTCCCAGACTTCAAAGAGGTAACGTTCTTGTTTCTAGGAGGAATGTGGGTTTGTAGTAGTAGATTTATGTTTGCATGTTTATCTTCTTCTTAGGCATTTTTCCCTTGCTGAAATGTACAATTATGTTACAGATAAATTTATGGAACAGTTGCTCATGTCTCTGTTTTCTGAAAGCTGCTACTAGGATTGAAATTCTACATTTCTTCTGTGGTTTCTTTGAGGTTCTTCTTTGAGGCGTCTCCATCCAGTCACTGTCTTTAGGTGTGCATCTTTATTGTGCTTCAGATATGTTTCAAACCCTGTTGCTTATTTTCCACCTGTATTTAAAGGTGATAACGCTATTGGTGATGGTAATACAGGCTTGCAAGAGTGTTACATGTAGGTGCACATGCATGGGTGAAGATGTGTCCTTGACCAAGGTGGTCTGCACGTAGTTGCTTGAATGATGTGCCTAAGACAAGCTTACTTCCATTAGGAGCTCATCTAACTCAAATAAGTTGTACAGTGAGACAGAATGAGTGTCTGCAGGTACCAGAACTACCCTGAATTCTGAGGAGCTGCACAGGCAAGAGATGGCCATCCCCTGGATGATGTGGAGTTTCTGCCTGTTGGCTTGAGTTTTACTGTATGAGCAGACAAGATCTATATGAGAGGGACAGCTCTCCTTGTGATTTCCAAGTCAGGAGGAGGTCTATGTGTACACAGAGGGATGTGGACAAGTGACCAGGAAGCATCTGTGTACTGGGGAGAACCTGAGGTGCATGAGAGCAGGTGAGTGTGTGCAAGGGAGTGTGTGTGTGTGTGTGTGACAGAGTGTGTGCGCCCTCCTGTCAGCAGCCATGACTTGGGCCATTCCCCAGCTGTGTAAATACATTGCTTAACAAATGGAGGGCTCTGGTTAATGATTTCCATTAGCACAGGACCCATATTAGGCTCCATTTCGTGCTTGTTACCCAGCTGCCTGAATGCCATTAGAGTGAACACATGAGCCTTTAATGTCAAGCACATATTGTTTGTGCTCTAAGGAGCCTCTGCAGGAGCTGGTCTGGGATTGCTCACCAGGGGCTGTCAGGCAGGTTTATGGTAAATTCCCTAGGGAACTACTGCAGCAACAACCACTCTTATCACCCTTCTAATAGTCAAAGCAATGTCCCAAGGATCACAACCTGTGGCTGGGTGCCCAAGGAGAAGGGCAGTCTGGCTAGGACACTTGCCCAGACTACAGGGAGGCAGCTGGTCCAAGCAAGCGGGTGGGAGGACCGTGTTCCCCTCTTTGGCAGCCGGCTCTGTCTTCTGTCTGGAGATACACCTACAGAACTTTGCCTTGTGCTACTCATCAGAGCCAGACCACCACATGCTGTGATCCCAAATGGTGTCTTGGACTAAGCCAGATCAGGCCTCGTCAGCCCTAGAGCAGGATATGAGCTCCAATCTAAAAATGCTCCTCTGCAAGAAGAGAGTCAAGGAATTCGGAGGTTTCTTACTTCCAACAAGGTCCACAGCAGAGGTGCTGCCCTGTTAGTCATGGAGAAGGTGCAAGACAGTCCCGCACTGCTCAGAGTTATAAAGGAGTGCAGATTGGTCAGGGTGTTGCCATGAATGAGTGCAGTTGCATTACTGCCCACAGCTGGGCACAGGCCCCTTCTGACTCTGCCCTTGTCTGCTGTTGTTGAAAGCCAGCTGTCATCCTGTGGCTGCTTTAGAGGTGCCACGATGAAGAGACAGGATTGGCTGCAGTTTGAGCCTTACTTGCAGCTGCCTGGCCACCTGTGAATCTCTGCATTCTCCTGTGTCTTCTCACATCCCTGCCCTTCACCTCAGTCCTCAGTCTGCACCTCGTTCTTCCTCACAGTGTCCTGGGAAGGCTTTCTGCTCTGCGCACTGGCCCCATAAGAAGGCTCAGAGAGAAACTGTAGGGCACCTTCCCACTCAAAGCCCTGGTGAGTTTTGCAGATGACTTTCATCTGTCCTTTGGACCCATCTTTCCCCAGCCTCTTCATCTGCTGTCTGCCAGAAATGAACTGATTCAGCTGCCTTCCCTAATCCTGTCTGGCATTTCAAAATGGAGGGGACTGCCAGGTTCTTTGTTCCCATTCCCTCTTGGCACTGGCAGGGGACCTTCTCTGCTCTGGAGAAGGACAAATGTGCTGATTTATTCTGCCCCTTAGCTTTGAATAGGGGTTGCTATGTTACCCTCCAGCTCTGAGGCCTGCCAGAGCACACACCATATATAACCCCACAGCAGGTGGCTATTAAGTAAAGGCCCTTAAATCTGCCTCTCTTGTTTCTTACGCTGCTGGCCAAGGTGTCAGGGGAATGTAGCAGGGCATGATTTGCTGGCTGAAACTCCAGGCACAGCTGATGCCAAGGACCATGTTGGCATTTTCCATTTTCAAGTGCCCATCTTAATTTGCAGAGGAGATACCAACTAGGCAGGAACATGCTGCCCACACTGGCTGTTAGAGGTCCTTTTTAACATGAAGGCTGCCCCATGAGGCTGAACTGTGACCAAGTGCTTGGAGGCAGAGGCTTCCAGGTCCTCGTGCAGTTACTGCAGCATCCAGGGACTGGCTTTTGGACACTTCCCTAGCTCACTCTGATTTGCTGTGCCTGACTGGATGAGACCAACCATTTGAGAAGCCTTTGGTGAAAATTTGTGTGTGCTTGTCCTGTGATGACAAGTTAAACCCTAGGTAGGGTAGAGTTGGAGGCATCAAAGTGTCACCATGCTGTGCTATTATGTGGTTGCAGCTGTCTGATAGACCTGACTTTGAAGTGCCAAAATGAACCTCTGTCTTAGACAAGACAGTAAAGTTTGTAATTGTTCCAAGAAAGCCTAATTCTTTGAGGAACAGCTGTTGTGCAGGCTGAGCAAAGGAAACCATGGTTCTAGTTAGGAAAGGCTAGAAAAGGCAAAAGATCATCTAGTCTCAACCCCACCTGTCACAGGTAGGGATACCTCCCACTAGGCCAGGCTGCTTAAGGCCTTATCCAACCTGGCTTTGAACACTGACAGGGTTGGGGCATCCACAACCTCCCCTGGGCAACCTGTTCCGGTACCTTATTCACCCTCACAGTAAACAATTGCTTCCTAATATCCAGCCTAAATTTCCCCTCTTTCTAGCTGTACCCATTATTCCTTGTCCTATCACTACCATTCCTAATGAAGAGCCCCTCTGGGACTTCCCTGTATGCCCACTTCAGATACTGGAAGTTTGCTATGAGGTCTCCACACAACCTTCCCTTCTCTGTGCTGAACAGCTCCAGCTTCCTCAGCCTGTCCTTGTAGTGGAGGTGCTCCAGTCCTCTTGCTGACTTCATGCCCCTCCTCAGGACTTTCTCCAACAGTTCCATGTCCTTCTTATGTTGGAGGCACCAGACCTGGATCCAGTACTACAAGAGCAGAGGGAGGAGAATCACATCCTGTGACCTGCTGGCCATGCTCCTTTTGGTGCAGCCCGGGACACAGTTGGCTTTCAGGGCGGTGAATACACATTGCCAGTTCACACTGAGTTTTTCCCCAACAGTCATCCCCAAGTCCTTCTCTGCAGTGTTGTTCTCAATCACTTGTCTTGCCCAACCTGTAGGTGTTTAGGTTTTTAGTAACCCATTTCTCCTGGGGAATGAATTCTGCAGATCATGACTAAACACTCTGCTAGCCTATAGAACAGTGAAACCTCCTCTTCTGACCAGAAAGGGCCTGTGAAGTAGCTGTCCCACTGGTACTTCTGCTTGCATAAGGAAAGAAACAAAACAAAGTTCCTGAAAAGTAAAACTCTTCACATTGAACAGACTGGAGTCACTTCTTTGGCACCATGATTCCTCTGGGATCCATGGGAACAGCATTTCTGTCTTGTCACACAGTGCAGGGAGTGCATTGCTATTCCTGTCCTCCTTACTCTGGATCTGCTTTGACTATGCTCTGAACACTGGGAACAAAAGCAGAGAGAATGGTCTTTAGTGGCCATGGTACAAACCAAACAGGCTGTAAGTCTTTCAGGTTGGATCTTTTCCTCCAAGCGTCTCTCAGCCATTCCTCATTAAACTGTGGACTCTGGAACCAAAACTCTGGAGAGTTTTAGTGTGCCTGGGACTTGAGAGATGAAGAAAGGGTGATTTGTAAATCCATACTGGAGAGTCGTTGAAAAATGGGACTGAAGAATGAGTCTTTGGAGATTACTTGGTTTGTCTCCCTGCTCCAAAGTTGTAATAGATCCTCCCTCAAGGCCAAGTGAATCTGAATTTAGCTTTTCTGTGTGAAGCCTTTTGGCAGTGATGCTGTTCTGAGTCCGGGACTGTAAATGTATCATGGCTATCCTGTTTCACTTAGTGGCTGCAGGTGCCATGGGTCCAGTCATGTGGATCCTGGGGACCTCAGTCCTGGAGGAGGGAGGCATGCATCCTTTTTTCTTGAAGGGTAGGAGCAAGGATGTGAGCAAAATTTCACTGCTTGTGTTAGTGCCATTTGCTGCAAGTACAAGCATGACCACCTATTCAAAGAGGTGTAATTGTACCAGAGTGGGGTGTGATGAAGCACTTGAGGGAAGAACTTCATTGATTGCAACTAATACGAGCACTGACTTCACCCCTCTTTTTATTCCCCTGCAGAGCATCAATGGAAGCTGCCCACCGCCCCACTTTATGTATGATCCATCTACCTTTGCCTTCCGTTCCCTCAGCACCTTGAAGCCGCTGAGCCCAATAGCTCCAGTGGAAGAACCGTCATGTGCCTACTGAAGGAGTTTCTCCACAAAACCTCAGGAACTATCAACCAACCTCCTGCCTGGCAGGGAGAAGGGGAGGTGGTGACACCCAAGGGGAGGGGTGGGAGAAGAAGGGGCCAATGACACATCTCTGCCACACAGCCGATCTGGCAGGAGGAAGCTCTGCAGCAACACCTGTTTTCTTACTGTTGCCTGTGTGAACAGTGGCAAAGGGAGTAAGTTTTGTCTTTCAGAGCAAAACAAACCAGTCAGGTCCACAAACTGCAAGGACAGCCACCAAGGCGGTGTCAAACATGGGAATGGTGGTAATTGAAGATATCCATGAGGGGTTCAGGGCTTAGTATGTCCTGCATGGCAGCAGGGACGAGTGATCAGAGTATGAAACCAAGTCCAGTCAGTTTTCCAAGGATACCTGAGTCTACTCTGCTTTGCTATAGACCTGACACCTCTCCCACTCAGAAGTGAGCTCAGGACTGGAGAAGGAGGCTATACAGGGTTGCCTGGAAAATCTGATATTGTTATAATTGCATTCATATCAAACTCTCGTAAGTGGAACACCATAGGACAGGGAGGTGTGTAGAGGGGTAACTGGCACATCTAACTGTGCATTCCAGATGGTCTGCTGGCAATTCAGTGATATTGATAAAAAAGGGATTGAAATGAGAGGCATGAGCCTCCCACTTGTAGATCAGGGGTTAGAATAAAATTCTAGAATGAGAGGTCTGTGTTCAGCCATCCCAAAAAACACAGTGCCCACCCTCAGTCCTCTCAGCATCATCAAAGAGAACTTGTGGCTGACTGTGTGCTCACAGGTCTTCTCTTTGCTGAGGCTGTCTGTGCTCTGGGGTACATAACACTTCTCTGTAGCATTGTCCCAATACCCTGATGCCCCAACATGTTGCTGGAGGTAACTGATACAGCTGAATCCAACCCAATTTAATGTCTCCAGAAAGCTTTCCACTCCCCTTGTTCATGCTAGCTATTAAATTCAGGCAGACTCTTCTGGTATCAGTGGAACAGATATTCCCAGATGTAGCAAGGAGTGGGAAAAAGCAATCTGTTTTGTGACCATCTGTTGGAAGAAGCAGGAAGGAGGTTTGGGTGAAGCTGTGGGAGGTTTCTCCGTAGGCAGTTCTGAGGCAGTTAGGACCATGCTAGGCCTTGCTGCCACTGGTGTTTGAGTGGGATCTGTTCTTGAAGCATGTATGTGTTTTGTGCCACAAGGCTAGAGTTAACAGAACAAACTCTTGCCTCTCTTGTTGAGGCAGAGGAACAAAGCATTTCCTCTCGCTGAACCTGGTGGAGAGAGTAACCTTTGTCTAGGCATTCCCCACCACGAACCTGTATCCGAGTGGAAGGGGGAGTGAGCAGTTTACTACTTGTCTGAATCCAGAGGAGCAACTGTGAGTAATGCAAAATGATTTTTGATTTAAAATCTGCTGCAGTGTGGAGGTCTTTGATGCTGCTCTCTGGATGAGACCAATGGTCAGTCCAGCTGCCAGTAGGCCACACAGTGAACCAGTGTTCACTGGTGCTGTCTGGGCCCTTCACTGAGACCCTTGGGGAAAGCTCAAAGGCTGTAGACTTGGGGACCTGAATCCCCCACCCCACCCTCCTGTCTCCCTAACTGCTTCTCACTCAGGCAGGCAGAGCAGCTGGGCAAGGTGGTGAGGGGATGTCTGTCCTGATGCTGCCCCAGCTCAGCCTGCATTTTGCCTCCAGGCTATTATGGCTGGGTCACCCCCTGCACCAGGACCACTTCCAAGAGGTTGCTTGTGTCTACCGGTGAGGAATCTCTGGCAGAGCATTGTGATTCCCTGCAAGTCCCTTTTCCCAAGAGAGGCTGATTCCTCTGCTGCCCCTGTAGAAACTCTGCTTATCTTGTTTTGATGGCACACCTCAGCTTTTTAACTGCTGCCAGATCAAGCTGACGAGTGCAAGACTGGAAGCACTGCCCCTTTGGACCAAATTCCCGTGCTCAGGAGATGGGACAGCCATAGCCTGATACCTGTCTGAAGAGGCACATTCCCCGTGCTGACGCTGGGGCAGCAACCCTTGCATGGCCCTGCAGCCCCAGGCTTTGCTCAGTGAGAGCTGCCAAGGTGCTGGCGCCCGGAGGTGTGTTTCTGTCAGCTCACAGGTGTGTCAGGCTGCTTTGCCCCACGTGGGAGCGGGGAACAGGGATGTCCTGCCAATATTGTTGCCTTTTAGTACTTTTGTAACTTTTCTATGTCTTTTCTTTTTCAAGCAGAAGTAAAAATAGTAATAAAAAAACCTCAAACCACGAAACAATGAAATAAAGTGTGACAGCTGCTATATTCACACCTCTGGTGGGCCTTATGTGTTTGCCATCTTCTGTGGATTTGTGGGCAGGGGTGTAGGAGGGAGTGGAGTAGAGTAAGCTGTGGCACAGTGCAACCAGTCCCAAGCACTCCCCAAAGCAAGGAGGCCATGTCAGCACGATAATGGCTTTGAAGAGGAAGAGTTTGTCCAAAATGAATGCCAGGTTCTTTGCATATAAGAGGAACTCCATGGGCAGCTGCTCCCTTTGAAGCTACCCCTTGTATGGTATATTGTCCCTCACCAAGAAAGTGCTTTGGCTTTTGAATGACTTGCCTATTGCTTGGGGGTAGAATGTAACCTGACTGGAGGTCTCCATCCTCACAAACAGAAGGAGGGATGTGTAACCAAATGGTCTTTGGCTTGTAATTTCAGCTTCAAGAAGTCTTACACCTCTATCCCAAGATTCTCAGCAGCCCTTTTGTTTACAGCTAGAGCACTTGTGCTCCTCTATAGTTCAGCTATAGTTTATCCTTCCTCTGAATCTTGCTCTAAAAGCTCCATCTTGGATATTTGTAATGTGCAGCATCCCTTGCTATCTACTTATGCTAATTCTTGTCTCTCCCCTGTACTCCTAGCTCTGTACCTTCACCAGCATCTCACAAGGCTATTACCTATGTTCCCTTTTCCAAGGCCTCCTGAGAGATACTAGCATAAATTCCTTTAGCAGTCCTACTTAAACTCATCTCCAGGAGGCCTTTTGCACTCTTCCCTCCAAGCTCTGATCTCCTCTAGGCTTCCTGCCATCTCTCTTATCATGAAATCCTCCCTTCTATGTCAGCTGCAGCTTGTTGTTAATTGGCCTTGGTGGATTTTGCAAGGGTTGTAAGGTGGACTTGCTGACTCCCCTGAGCCCTTCGCTCGTGTACCTTCTGTACAGAATTTGCCTTTCTCTGTGTTGTTTCTTCCAGCACAACCTGATTGCTCAGTGCACTCAAAATACACTCAGATGCATTCAACTGCAGTGGTGCCTATGACCCCACAAACCCTGATCATCTGTAGGCTTCTGCCAGGTCAGGCTTGTTCAGAAGTGTATTTTATATATGTATAGAGAGGGGATGCCCTGAACTTGTATCAGCCTGGCTGTAGGTACAGACACCTAATGTGCCAAAGCCGGGGGACAGCTGGGGGAATGGCAGGAAGCTGGCACACATCTTTGCAGTACACAGCCGGCTAATTGGCCAGGGTAAGCTGGGTGTAGAACTGCTTCTGCTGCCCCCTGTGCTGTGGTCCAGGCCCCTGGCATGTGTTCGGGTTTAGTTCAATCATGCCCACCCATCATCTCTCCCTGCACGCTGGGCCTCTGGGCCTCATGGTTTATTTTACCATAAACAGCAATGTTTATGGTAAAATGTGAAGATAAACCTCGATATGGGGATTCTGAAGCTCAAAGAAAGCAAGTAAGTGGTATTCTTGAAGGTCTTACAGGGTGCTTTTCAGCTGTAGATAGCAGTGTTACTGACAAAGGAGAGTGAGGATGTTGGCCTCCTTTGGATGCCAGACCCTGGCATGAGGGAATGGTTTCCCAAAGACCACTGCAGGGGCTATCAGCAGAAACCAGGAAAATAAGGGCTGAGCTGTGGTCTTGGGAATGCTGTTCCTTGCTTAAGCCACTGTGCCCTGTTGCTGGCATACACGAGTGTGGGACTTGCCACCTCTGTGGCTTCCAAACCACTTTGTGCAAACACTCCCTCCTCTACTGGAGTGGGCAGGGGTGCTGGCTGGGATGCGAGCAGAACAATTTGTGAGCATGGTCAGCCTGGTGTAGGTCCCTCAGGACCTCTGCTTTGCTGGAGCTCCTGGCTCCAGTGTTAGTCCTCCCACTAGGTTTGAGTCATGGCTTGGTGAGGGAGCCCATAACTTCTAAGCTGAGATATCTCTCTGCTCTGAGCCACCCTGCTTGGAGATGTGCAGGTGTTTCCCTTCAGAGCAGAAAACAAACCCTACAAAGAGGGCAGGACTGTTGTGCCAAGATGCAGCTGGGGCTCAGCTGTGTTAACCGTGTGCTGAAGGGTGAATGGGGACAGACGGTGTTTGAAGAGCTTGGCTACAGCTTCTCTGTGATTTAAGTAGGACCATTTAGGCTATTACTGTTCTCCAATTAAAGTAAATTAATTAGGTTAATGCTATGGCCTTATAACAGAGAGGAACCAAGCTCACTGCTGTGATTGTTATATGTGTACCCTGAGACTGGGTGAGCCAGCACACAGGATTGTCTCTTCTTGTGTTGTCCATTTGCTCATATATATGTATGTGCATGCACGCACATGATATAGATATATTTCTCTCTCTGTATGTTTCATTTGTGCAGAAATCTCTGTCCTCTTACTCTCACCCATGAGCAGGGTGCCCTGTGCTTGCCTGGGTCTGTCTTTGACAGGGCTCCATGTGAAGCCCATATGTGGCACATGCACCGTCTCTGTGCTACAAAGTGTGGCGATGCTTGGAAAACACACCCATCATTCCATTTCTAACTCTGTGCTGAGTGCTGACCTATCTGCTTGCCTACCCACTGGATTGACTAGGAAAACAGGCAAAATTGGCAATGCTGCTAGGGCCAGGGCTCTCACCCCAGGTTAGATGGAGGCCACTGAAACATGGCTTGGCACAGGAACAACAGAAGCCAAATTTCCAGCTGGACAGACCATCTCCTTCAAACAGCTTCGGGCTTTCCCTTGCTCTTCCTGATGCTGCGTAGCATGTAGTGGCAAGGTAGAAAAACGCATTCAAAGGTGTATATCAAGTTAGGGTTGAATGGGATATGTGCTGATACAGACAGAGAGTGCATTTATAGTGGCATTTATATGTTTGTGGCATTTGTATTTATGGCATGTTAGTTATATTTTAAGCAGAAGGAAGTCTTGGAGGAGTGAAGGTGAGGAGCATGCATTCAAGCAAGCGTGGACCTGTGAGAATGGATGCTGCTGGATGTGCATCTGGGGCATGGGCAGAAGAACTTGTGCTGGGGAGGGGCATGAATGAGGTCGTGTGTTCACAGTGTCTGCAGGTAGTGATGCATGGGGAATATACAAATAGGTTACATATGCCAGAGCAAGGGTGGTGAGTATTTCATTGCTGGTTCTGCAGTCTCAGCCATTTGTAGTAATAACAGGCAGACTTTTGCAATGCATCATGCCAGAAATGATTGGAAAAGGTAAGAAAAAAATTGCAAATGCCTCATCTGTGCCCTTGAGGCCCTTGAAAGCTTTCACCATTGAATTAAAAAAAAGCAGGCACCTGGACAACAGTGACTCAAAACAAATTGACCTCAATACAAATTAGAGTGTGATTGTATACTGTTCTTCTCAGACAAGAACTTCGGGGACATCAAATAGAAGTAGCAGGTGTCAGGTTCAAAGCAAACAACTGCAGGCAGATCTGCACAGAGTGCAGGGTGCCACTGGGGAACACTGTGCCACAGGACACTGCGGCTGCTCAGTATTTACAGCTCCAGACTTGAAAGAGAAGAAAAAATAAAAACACTTCCCAGGAAACTGCATGCACAAATGCTATCTCTGGTTGAGGAAGGTGGTGAGGTAGGGGGATTTTCGGGGGTAGGTTACTGTGTGCCAGCCCCATCTCCTCCCCCTCCTCTGTGCCAGAGTCAGCTCCTGCCAGAGTTCAAGCTGGGCCAGTACCTCCAACCAGGCACATGCACCAGCAACCAAGCCTGACATACCACCGCTGTCTTATTTGTGTTCTCATTGCTTTTACTCTTCCAAGACTTCCTCCATGTAAGGAGACCTCAGTGGTGACTTGGCCCTCATGTGTTTGATGGTGAGGCTGGGGATGACCCAGTTCATCTACAGAGCTGCCAGCATCAGGGAGTAGCTTGAACTCTGGGCCACAATGGGCTGCTAATGGGTGTCCTACAGATCCTCTCTGTCCTCAGTGTGTGGGTTCTGGAGCCCTGCCAGGAGGACCCCAGGTCATCGGGGCTGCCTGGCATCCATCATGTCCCTCACCACAGCCAGGCTGAGCCTGAATCATCCATGGTCACTGTATGCAGAGGTTAGTCACGGGCATAGCTCAGCCTCAGGTTTCTGAAGTGTGTCAGGTCTGTACTGAGTGGTAGGCCAGTTCCAGGTGTCATAGGAACAAAGTGAGTCTGGTTTAAGCACTGCTGGGGTGGTCTCGTGGCGTAAAGGAGAGTACTCTGGACTCTGAATTCCAAGGGCCTGAGTTTGAGTCTCAGTGGGACCATCCCCTGGGCAGTTAAATGCCTCCCTGCCATCCGATCCCGTCAGATCTCGGATGCTCAGCAGGGTCAGCCCTGGTTAGTACCGGGTGCTGTAGACAGTCCTGAGGATTTCACTGTCACTGTCCAAGCTCACTCGGCCACGGCAAATGGACCTTAGGACTTAAACGGTGGGGCCAGTTCTGCGCACCCTGTGCCTCACGTAAAATATCCACTGCGCAGGCTGGAAGGGCAAGCCCACGTGGGGAGAGCCCTTCCCAAGATCTTCATTCACAAAATCTGGCCATACAATACAATCTTTGGGAATTTAGGAATACTTTAGGAAAGCAGGGACAAGCATCTCCCAGCCACTGGTAACTCATATAGGAGTGAGCAAGCCAAAGAAGGTGCAGCTGAAACAGCATGGCTCTGCAGAAGTAACATTGGTGATGAGAAGGACATTTAAGCATGTTGGTATCTCACCATTTCCTGCACTAGATTTCAGTGGGCTTATTCAAGTCAAAGGGTGAGGAAACAGAAGTTGTAGATACTCTGAGAGCTCTGTAACTGCATGTCAGCCTGGCAAGACCTGACCACATGTTTTCAGTTAATGCAGGGCAGGATATGCAGACAGCTCCAGACACACAAGGAGCTCAAAGATCTGTTTTCCTTTTTGTGGCTGCTCACATCAGTGCCTGCTGTAATAATAGCTTGGTCTGTTAGTGGGTTGGCCAGCATTGGTTGCATGTTCCCATCTGACACATTCACAGCATAGTAGCTCCGAGGTCAGATGAGTGGAGGAACCGAAACAGCCATGGGTGCTGGGTGCCAGTGGGGAGGAAAATGGAGACAACAAAGCCCGTTTGACAAGGAAAGTGGTTGCCATCTGTAATGGGAGAAAAGTTGTTTTCTACTGAAGGGTCCCCTGGGAGCTCTGCCTACCTCACTCTGGCATGTCCTGCAGACACCCCAAGGCAGGCAGGTCAGCATCTGCACTGGGTCTAGAGTGGCCTGGGAGCATGTTGGCAGGCTGCAGCACTGGGTCTCACAGGCATTTGCCCCCCACTGAGGGACAGCAAGTATTGCTGTTGAGACCTCTCCTTGTGTACTTACAGCTCTCCTGTTTGTGACACTCCTGGAAGTGTTTGAAGTATCTTTGCCAAGTTTTTCCAAAAAGGGTAACCAGAGTCTTCTACCCTGAGTAGTTTTGTTGCCAGTGGGTGACTTTTGGCAATGTGTTGGTAAAGATCTTGCTCAATGGCAGGCTACTTGGCAAACCTGGCCTTGGCAGTGTGACCAAGCCAAATATATCAGGGCCAAACCTCGATCATACACATCTCTTGCAAATCCTGAAAGCCTTTTCCAGATCTTCACCACAGAGCCTCCATGGGCCCTGTTTTGAAGAGAGATGTTTTGTCCTTTCTTGGGTTTAAACAGTTCCCCAAAATAAACCCTCTGCTATTTACCAGAATTGTTTTCTTTCTAGTGTTGAATGATGATAAATAATCAGACCCATTATATTGTATTCATGTCTTCTCTGGTAGCAAATAATTGCTACAATTACTACCAAATCAAAATGCTTCTGTTTCTTCTGATGTCATTAGCATGTCCCAAACATTTTGTTCTTGTGGTTTAAAGTGCAGTAATAACATAGCCCAAGTGCAACACCCAGCTGAGTGGAGCTTCCCAGCACAGCAAGCTTCCCAGCCATGATTGCCTCTGAGATGCTGCTAATTTTCAATCACGGTGTCAGATCCTCTTCTACCACAGGGAGAGCAACTGCTTAGCCTGTGATTTACCCAATTTATTCCAGTAATAACTGGGCTGGCTGTGTAGCCATATGTCTGCTTTACATGTTCCTCCTGCCCCCCACCCTCCTACACCACCACACAGACTGAGCTGTGTCTCTGTCCATGCAGCAGCAAAGAGAAGGCATCGCTTCACCCAGGCCATGAAGAGGGTCTCTGTGCACCCAGAGAAGGGAACAAATGTTCCTCCCTCTGTTCTGCCCAGAAGCACCAAGAGATGACGCTCCTCTCTGCTGAGCTCCAGATGCCAGGGCTGCCAGCAGTGGGGCCTGCTGCAAATATTCCCACCAGGAAGAGCAGGAAAGATCCCTTTTCAGATAGTGCAGGGTGGGTTATCAAGG
Source organism: Acropternis orthonyx (assembly GCA_035583155.1). NCBI lineage: Eukaryota > Metazoa > Chordata > Aves > Passeriformes > Rhinocryptidae > Acropternis > Acropternis orthonyx. The sequence goes on from JAWWEU010000111.1 coordinate 28,356,881, forward strand.
TTTTGGCTGCACCAAGGCCAGTTTGTGAGGAGAAAACTGATGCAGGAAGCAGCTAAGGCAAGGACCCAACACAAAGATAGTGGAAAGATAGACATTAGCCTGAAACTGAGCAAACAGATATGAAAACCATCATGGTCACATGGCTCTGTCTGTGAAGAAAAAACATTGTATTGACAGGATCATTATAAAGGCTCTAACTTAAAAGCTGAGCCCTCTCTGCCCTCTGTAATGTTACTCAAACTGACCCGCACACAAATCCTTCAAAGCAGATGTTATCCAGGGTACAGCCCTAGATCAACAGTCATTCAGAACCAGTATTGCTTGAAACCACTGGGTAAAATCAAATATAAGTAGAGCAGAGAGCATTTGAAGCAATTAGGGTCTCAGGGGAGATTCATTGCCCGTAACGAAGCCAAGAAAAGGGGAGACGATGCATCATTTCTGTAATGCAGTGAGGACATTCAGAAGGTGGATTACTCAGAAAACTCTGAGCAGCATGTATGGTTCCTATTAAATAACCTAACCTTTCCATCTCCACTCGTATTTCTGGGGCTTTCATTACTGTGGTGCTCTACACACTGTAACCTGGTGATTGCCCCTGGAAGACAGCACAGTATTTGAGGTAAATAGGATTTTATTTCTTGTGCACACCAAAATACTGAGTTTTTGGGCTATGTTTGAACCAACTGGTACTCTGTAGAGGAAAGATCCTCCCTTCAGAGCTGAAATGCAGACCAGAGAGTGCAAATCATTTAGGTCCTTAAAGAAATTGTTGGTTGCATGAAGACTTTCAGCTGTGGCTGAAATAAAAAGGGAAGCAGGTGGCAGAAGTGTCCACACTACCTGGGGTCCTTGAAGTATTTAATGCAGAGTTCTTAACCACCGAAACTGATTCCAGGTGACTGGGATCATCTGAAGCATCAGTTAAAAGACAAACATGTCCTGTAATTGTGGGAATTCAATCTCTTTGTGCCTTGGCCCACAGGCAGTGCTCTCTGAGAACATCACCATGAACAAGGTATTTAAACAGCTTCACACTTCCCATTGCTCCTTCAATGAGCTTTGTCCATTTGTCAAAAGGTATTATAGCTGTTATTCAGCAGAGTGGGGAGCTGGGGCAGCACTGGATTGAGCCTGGACTGCAGCCCCATCCAGGGTGTGCAGGATGGTGTCTGAGAGTCCCCCCATACCTCTCCAGCCCCTCTCGTGAGGGAATGAAGGCTAGTAAAGCATAAGAGCTGCTTTCATGTTCTGAGTTAATCAAAGGGACCCAGAACTTTGTGGTAGCCCACCAATGGCACCTCCTGGTGCTGAGCTAGGGATGCTGCCAAGGGCTTCCTGCACAACCAGGCCTTTGCTCTATGAGTGATGCCGCTGCTCTGTGGTGGTGAGGCTGACCAGGGTTCTTGGGCTCTTTGCAGTATGCCAGAAAATGCTCTGGACATGTGCCATAGACTTTGGTCTTCGCAGCTGGGGCCACCTGCTGTGTGGTTGCTTGCTACTGCAAGAGGATGGATACCATAGTCTCGGTAACTCGTCATCCCTTCCCATCATGTCTTGCAAGATTTTAGCTTGGTCTGGGCAAGATTTTTTAGTCTGGGCAAGATTTTAGCCCTTTTCGTCAAATAGCCACTTGGAAATTCATCTCCTAAGGCTTGCACAGGTAGGAGGCCCCCATCATGCTTTGGAGATGCCGGCACTGCCTCTGACTGATGGCTGTGCCAATCATGCAGAGCCTATTGGTGGCCTGACCTCAGTGCTCCTATGTAAACTGCAGAACAACACATTTTGTCTTGGTGTCAGCACAGCTGAACAGTTTATATGCTGCAAAGGAGCAGAGATACATTTCTTCCCTCTGATAAAGGAAAAGTCTCTTGATCTCTGAATCACTCCATGGTCTCCCTCTGTATCAGGTAAATAATCTGGGCTTCCTGGGCTTGTGACAGGAAGAACAGGGATGGAAATACACAGGGTGTCGCTGAAGTCATCCTTTCATGTCATGAACTTGGCTGGGACAGGTTGTTGTGGGTGTGTGGTTGTGGTGGGCACATAGGGAAGTTTCATGCTGTGTCCAGCTGCCAGCACAGACTTCCCCTGTGTCTGCAAAGGGCACAAAGAGACCAATGTCAGGCAGATGGAGATGTGCCTGAGCTGATGTGAACTTGAACCCAAGATGTCCCCTGAAGATGGTGAAACATGTGGAGCTGGCTTCAGGTTGGTGGATCCCCGGGGTAACTGCAGGTGACCTGAGCCTCCTTCTCCTCAGGGACTTACTTGGAGCAGCCACTTTGCTGCATCTGAGGCAAAATAGGGGAGGGCAGGAGGGTGACACTGGCCAGGGTGACAAACTGCTGTTCTCACTGTGTAATCAGTTCCTGAAGAGGAAAAGAAAACAGCAAAGGTCCTCTTGATATCTCTTTCCTTTTTTCCTTTGATAAGACAAGAAGAGTGAACAGCAGAGACCCATTTGCAGCTCAGAGGCATGCAGCAAAGAAGTGCTTGCAGCCAAAAGCAGGACTGGTGGTGCCTGGGAGGAAGAGGAGGCACATCTTCCTGTGAGTTTATAAACTCTTAGCTCACAAAACAGGAGGACAAAGTGCATAGCCAAAACGACATCATGCTTGGTGTCTGGGTCAGAGAACTCCAGACAGGTCTGGATAGCCCCTTCCACTTCCCCACCCCCTGAAAGCTGCTCAGCAGGCAGGGGCCAGGCTGGCACCTCAGCCCCAGCACTGATGGGAAGGTGAAGGGACCGTGGGAAAACCCGTCTTTGGCTGGCTGCTGTCAGCTTGGCAGCAGTTACAGCATAAAAACTATTTGTGCCCCCACATGCCCTCCCCATCCCTGCCATGGTCTGCCTCAGCAGTATGAAGGCAGCAGTCACTGCATGCCCCAAAGGACTGGGGACTGATGGATGAGTCAGCTACCCGAAGTGCCTGACAGCTGGATATGAGGACCAGCTACAGAGCAGATGATGGGAATTACAGCTGGGTAAACTTAATACCACGTTAACCCCATTGGGGTCAGTCACATGGGCACGTAAAGCACCAGCTCTGCTCCATCATCCCCCAAGGTGGTGCCTGGTACTGCCAGGGGCTGTCCCCATTGAACCAGAGGGGTGATAGTGCAAAGCCAGCTCTCACCTTCACCCTCACTTTTCCAGGGCACCAGGCACCTTGCCACAAAAACAGCCTTTCCCCATGTGCCCCTGTGCATTGCCATTTATTACATTACAGGGCAAGAAGGTGGACCTGGCACTTCCAGGGATTTTGGGATGCAATTCTAGGTAGTCACTAGAGTGGGCTCAGAGGATGGCAGCACTAGGGAGACTGGGTATCTCTCATAGTACAGTGCCTTATGTGCAATGGAAAAGCAGCAGCCCATTTTGGTCAAAGCAAACAGAGTCTTTTGGAAAAGTCTTCCCTAAGAGAAGATGCTATTCCCAGGGCATTCTACAGCCCCCAGGTAATGCTGCAGTGCCTGTCAGTACACACAGATAGCTGCTACAGTATTGGCAGCCCCAGAGATTTCAAAATCTCAAAGAAGGCCTCAAATCTCACAGCACTGGCTTAAAAAATAGATTAAAAATTGTGAAGTTTGAAGTCTAGTTACTCTGGGTTTGAAAACTTTTGGATTTAGCTGGGCTGCATTTTCAGGTAACCTTTGTGTTGCAATAATTACAAGATCACAATAATTACAGCAGAGAAGGGAGTTTATTTTTTGAAGGAAGTTGACCCTCTCTAGGCTCTGAGAATCTGTTAAAAATTGCAATGGCCCCTGACAGGATAGATTAACCTCAGACCAATTTATATGTGTAGTTGCTGATCTAAATGAGCAAAGAGTGGACTTGCCTTTTCAAGGTACTCTGTGTGTTTGCAGATATGCCGACAAAGCATCATTTCCACTGGAAATATTGGCAAAGAGGGAGAAAGTGAAGTAAATCTCATTGCCCAGGAAGGCATAAAGGCAGGCTGATAAATAATCAGGTGGTGAAACAGCTACTTGGCAATAAGTGGTGAGGCGATTGCAGTGCAATAAAGGCCAGTAAGAAAATATGAAATTATGCATGGCTCTCCTTGGCCAAAGGGTGCCACTCCCTGCAGAAAATAGCAAAGAACTGTAAAAACAAAATACATTAGTGTTTCAGCTGAAGACTGAGGCAATAATCACTGTGGTGAAGTAGCAACTGAGCTTTTGATTGGACATATTAGTTCTTCTCCCAAGGAATACTCTGCCACATATTGGGTGGGGAGGCTGAAATGTCAAAGTGAAATTTGGCTGCTGCTTTGTGTGCTCCAGGCTCTGAGTGGCTGAGAGGCTGGAACAAACCCAGAGGGAGGCCCTGAGGGTGTATTCCACAGGGACCATAGCTTTGTCTGTTATGGTCCTGTCCTGCCTTTCTCCTCTCCCAGCTCCTCCATAGCAAAGTGGAGAGTGAGCCATCAGGAGAGGTTCAGCACGTCTCCTTGGAGGGAAGACAACAGTTACATTTTTCTGGGTATTTATAGGCCCCAGATACCGCTCTGGGTTCAAATAAATGGGCATGAAAAAGTTGAAAGGGAAAAAGGAGGAATAGTTTGGTTGGGATGAAATAGGAGCAGCCTGCACATCACACTGGCACTGGCTGAAGGCAATGATCATTACCCTGTGTTGGTACCTCTAAACACCACCAGTCAGGGAGGTCCAGCTGGTCTTTCAGCTTGGGAAGTCCAGCTGAGCTAGTTCCTGTCACCCCTGGAACTGCATCCCACTGTCCAGGAGTACAAGTGTTTGCTGAGAGGTTCAAATGACTCCGGTTGGTTTTTCACCCTTTTAAAATGCATTCCCTTAACCACAACCAAAGGAGGAAGCATCTGCTCTTGGCCAACACAGCCATGCTAAGTACACTTGCTGGAAGTGTTTTGACTTTGTTTCTGAACATGACCCTAAGTGTAGTAATCCTCAGCTTTGGCTACTGGCAGTGCGGTGTAGTGAGGATGTGAGGGGCTGGAGGAAAACAGGATCCATCTAGGGAACAACCAGAAAGGAAATTCCTGCAGTTGTCCATCACCATGGCAGGAACAAACGTAAGCAGCAGTATGGAAAAATATGGAAAAATAGCGTTTAGAGCCATAAGTAACAGTTGGCTGTGTTGGGAAGGGATGGTGCAATTGAAGATGGGGAAATCTTCCCAATATCCTTGCAGGGACATCAGCCAGAAGGCCAAACTTACTGCAAAAGTGAAAACCAGGGAGTGAGGCTTGAAAGTCCCTGGTCCCATGGGTTTGCTTCTGATTTTGCAGGTACTTATTGCTAGGCAGGAATCCCTGGGCCAGTGGTTTTTCTAGCTGGGCATCCTAAAAACCAAAGCCCCTATAATTGCCAGGGTACAGCAGTGCTTCCAATTGTCCCAAATTTCTGCCAAGCACCCAAGAGAAGCTGCCAAGGCTCCACCCTAGAGTCAGTAGCTCTTGCCAGGGAAGATGGGGTCTCAACACTTGTGAAACAGCTTGGGATGAATTAAAGAAATGTAATGATTCATTTGATTCTGGGGAAGATTTCCCAAAGCTCCTCACTGATCCAGTCCGGCTTCAACTCCCCTTCTGGCTGGCAATCAGCATCAGGGTGCTGATGGTGGGGTGACAGGGCTTACCTACCTTCCCCACTCAGGATTAGAAAAGAAAATCAGACATTTTAGAAAGAAAAAACAATCCTAAAAAGAAGACAAACAAGGCACCCAGCAGCCCATATCAGAGATGTTATGAATTGCTTTTGAAGGTGCTTGTTTGCCTGCATAAGGACAGAAGTACCTTCCTCTAACAACGCCTCACCAAAAAAACCCACTGACCCCCATGTTTGGGGTGCTCTGGAGGGCAGCCACGCTAGAATTGTGATTAAGTGTTTTGGGCCATGCCTTTCACTGCAGCCTGCCAGATAAATATTTACAGCTGACCACGGAGAAGCAGGGGGGGAAGGAGAGGAGAGACATCTGTAAATTCTTTGGAGCCTTGCTGTGTTTTAATTTTAAGTTAGTTCTTTTTTTGTTGTTTTTCCATCCACACATGATTGTCTCTCTTTCTCAACCCATGGATAGCTAAAGAAGAGAGTTTTGAGAGAAGGAGGTTATTTCTCAAACCTCAGGAGACAGATCCTGCCTGCAGCGACTGTGGCATTAAATCAGGAGCCATGATAAACCAGTGCTGCAAAGAGCAGACTGCAACCTTTGGTTTACTAACTGGCGTAAATCCGATGTAATGTTATTGATCTCTGTGGATTTACTCTAAGTCTCATTGCCTCCTCCCTTGTTTTCCTCACAGTTTTTCATATCCACAGTCAGTGCCTATGTGGCTGTAATATATGCCAGTAAATTTCAGTGTTACACCCACTTCTCAATGTGTAAATGATTCTCTCAGTTTGGCTTCTGTTTTTAAAAGAAAGCAGTTCTCCGTGCCCAGTGGGACAGCATCAGCCAGAGCATCTCCTCCCACTGGCCCCAGCGTGCCAAGGTGCCCATAGCTGAGCCCTCCAAAGAGAGGGCAACCTAGAATGACTTACATAAATGAGGGCCCTCAACCCTGTGGGCTTTCTGCATTTTTATGTATGAGCATGTATGTCCTGCTCAGAAACATATGCAGGAATCTGTAGCTATAAAAGCCGCTGCACCACCCTGTAATCCAGCCCAGATGTGCCTCTCCTTTCATGGTGCGCTCAAGGGACTCCTCCAAGCTGAGGCAGGCAGGGATGGAAAGCATTGTTCAAATTTATTCACCCCAATGAAAAGTGACCCTTGCGGAGGTCCAGAGCAAGAAGGCTGGTGGGAATGATTGATTTCAGGATGTGGACAAAGTGTGAGCCAGCTGATGTTGGCCCCTGCTGTCATCAGATGCCTTGTGAGGCCATCAGCACAAGCCGGGAGGCTGGTGAGCTCCGGGCCTCTCTGAGACACAAGCATCAACATATGCAGTGCAAACCCTGGTCTCACTTGAGCTCCCAAAGCTTGGTGCAGAGGTTGTGCAGGCAGCTGAGCCTCTGGTGATAATATGATGGGGCTACTCACCTCCTTAAAGGCTTTAAACTTGGGAAACAGAGGCCAAGTATTGAGACTCTGAGGTGGAATTTCATGCTGATCCATTTGGGAGAAACAGGGCAAAGACTTTATGGTTTGTTGTAGGTTTTATTTGCAAGAAAGTTATCAGGATCCCCTCCTCCCCATGTGGTAGCAGCTTGGGCTTGAGATTTATCCCTGCTCTTATCGGTGACCTTCTAACTAGCCAAAAAGTAGCATTTCAAAAAACTTCTGCGCTGGCTGCAAAGTCAGCTGGGAAGTTACTCTTTCTGTTAGTGTCATAAAGCTGCATGGCCCTGAATAGAAAGTGTGGAGGCAAAGGTCTTGTCCCCAGGGCTTTGTAGTCTCAGCGCAAAGAGTGTGGTTATAAAGCAAGTCACAGAATCCAGGAAGGAAATTTATGGCTGGGAAGATGGATAAATAATTCGCCAAGATCAACAGAAGTGGTAATGTCAAAGTGTACCGAGTGGAGTTGCTCTGCTATTACAGAAGCCTTGGACTGAAACAAGCCAACTGATGGAAAGCTGCTGCAGCGTTGAGGTCCTGGCATGGGCACCACCAACACCTGACAACCTGAAAAGGCTGTTTGGGTGGAAGAGAACAAGTGCCATGTACCAGTGATGTCTTTCCCAACATGACCTTACTCCTTGGGTTAGTGCCGGCTTGTGACAAAGGCAGGGGTTTTATAGTCACAGTCTCACGCATCACCTCCCAGCAGTGATGTGATCCCATGGCGTGCTGATGTGGCTCTGACTCTTCTTTTGCAGACCATCTGGAAGCCTCTTGGGCCTCCAGATGTGGTGAGAAGAGGACTGGGCTTTGTGCAGCTTTTGAAGGTTGGAAGGAAAAGAAATTCAAAATCTTTGCAGCTTTTTTTGTGGCTTTTCTCAGCTTTCCCATCCATCTCCCTACTTCTGTTTGACTTTCTTCTCTTCTCTTATCCTGGAAAGTAAAGTCACTCCAGTGTTTATGTTCTCTGTTTCCCATTCAAGCTATTAAGCATGTCCTAGGTCATCCCTGCTAGTGGATCACATAATAGTGGTGGAAATCCATTGGTGGATGGGTCTTAAGGAAGAGATTGGAAAAAAAAGTCCAGAACAGTGCAGGGACAGCCAATATAACCTTGGGACTGGTGTTGGACTAAACAGTCTCTTGTGGTCTTTTCCAGCCCTGATTTCTGAAATTATCTGACCCTCAACAGAGAGCATGAAAACAAGGACCTGAGAACGCTGTGATCTTTCCAGTGACAACAGCCCACCATGCTTAGACATCTGCTTTCTGCTCGTGGGCTTTATACACTTGGTTGTGTGACAGTCACTGCTGTGCAATGTCTTTGTGTGCTGGGAGGGCATCTGGGGCAGGGGGCCTTGCAAAGTGTGAGTGGAGGGGGTAAAAAATTATACCTCCCTAAATTCTCTGCTGTACAGAGCATGTAGCCAGTGTTTAGTCCCACAATTTTTCTCCATGTGAACTGTCAGAAAGCAGAATTAATTGTTTGGGAGATCATACAAACCAACCCCAGTCACTCCCAGGCACTGTACAACCAGCCCCTATATATGACCTGAGACACCAGAGACAAACTTATCCTGCTTTCCTAGCTTTTGCTCTTTGAATACTCTTGAAGCTCCAGCTCTTGGAGCACTGCGATGACACATGGCTCTCATCTCTCATGTCTTCAAAGCAATGACAACAGGGCTCCTGAGGGGAAAAGAAAGCTTGTATGTAGCCTTCACAACAAGAAAGCAAACCAAAGAATTGAACCCTTTAAAAAGAAATCTCACATTTTAAGAAGAATCTTCTGATTTTGGTCACTAGAGTTGACTGAAACTTGGCTTTGACAATCCTCCTGGTTAAAAGACCTAGATCATGGTCTGGACTTCTCTGCAACTTCTTGGGTGATTCACTACTGGGGTATACTTGGGATGTAAAACTCAGTGTTTGAGCCCTGAAAACTGTTACTTCTCTGGACTGAAAACAAGACAGAAAAGCCTGAAATGTATTTCTTTCAAACTGTCTGTAGCTCCTGTTCAGAGGCCAGTCCAGAACCTGAATCACTGTTTGCTGATTCCCTGGAAAATCAAGGATGTCCTCACTGACATCTGCTGTGTCACACCAGTGTGAGTGGGACCTAAGAATCAGCTGGACAACAAGCTCTTCTGAGAAAGATAAAAGGAACCTGGAAAATTATTATGGAGGGACCCATAGTGGGCAGCAGGGGATCGGGGTTTTTACTCAATCCTTCTGCCTGTGACACAGACCTGCATCTGTCCAAACACTGGCACTTCCTTCCACTTACTGACTCAAGCCAGCAAGGAACAGCACAGTTTGCATTCATCTCCTGCAGGGATGGAGAGCTTTCTGGATCCCTCCTGTGTCAGGCTTGCTCATTGCAGCTTGCACTGGGTCAGATTTCAGGGTCTGGGCTCTGTGTGTGTGCACTTGTGTGTGCTTTTAACTCACTCTGAAGTCTTTGCAGGAAATTAATTTCTAACAGTTGGTTTTTGTCCTCTCTTTGGTTTTGGGAGGGCAGGGTTTGGAGGATGCTGTTGATTCAATACACTGCAGCTATTGCCCTGCTCTTCTGGCCCCACAGCTGTGTGTGCCTGGTGCAGTTCTTGCCCAGGAAGCAACTAAGTGAGGGGAAATCTGGTGACAACCCAACTGTTTTGGGCACGGGTGTCAGGAATGAGCCCAAAGGGCAGTAGAAGTTGGTATTCTGGAGTTTGAATTGCTGCTTGCACAACGGTAGGGTAACAAGAGACTGGATTATCAAGAAAATGAGTAAGAATGACAGACCTTCTATCTGTTTCCCACGCTTCAATCTCCAACATACACATCACACAGCAAGTGCTGTAGCTGTAGCAGCATAGACAATATGCTTATGGACCTCCTCACTCCTACTGTGATTCTGTCAGTTCATGTAAGTCAAAGGGGTCTGATTCAGGTCAGCCCTTGGTTGACAGACCTCAGAGGAGAGGCCAGGGTGTCTCCAGATGTGACAGCCTCTTTTCTGGCTCAGTAAGATTGAGCACCCTAGCCTATTATGACAGAACTCTGTGAATTGATTCCTGGAGGCTGATCTGATGAAACAGGGATGTCACATCACTAAGACCAGGAAATATGAGCATAGGCCATGCATTCCTCTCACACCAGATTTCACTCTCTTTCTTTGAGCTGTGGATCTTTTTATCTCTTGCCCCAAATTGCTGTGCTTAGAGATCATGTTTTCTTGCTATTCTACAGCAATATTGCTGTCCCAGGGGATCTGTAATTGGGAAATAAGTGGGTGATGCACTGGTGAGTAATGTGCAGTTCATAAATGCTTTGCATCCTTTCAGCTTGATGGCTGTGGGAGGCACACGGACTCAGCTATACAGTTACTAGGGTGGTGAAGTGATCAGTGCCTCATTTTTTTTCCCCACTGTCAACAATTGTCTGTGAAACCCACAGGCAAAGTGTCCAGAGCAGGCTTACACAAAGGATGACAAATAGCTACTGCCCTCTCACTTACTCTGCTAGTTCAGGGGCAGAAAGCTGCATAGTAGATCTCATGGACGTGACCCTGCTGACGGTCCCTGCGGGTACAAGGAAGATATCATGCATTAAAGTTCCTTTCCTTTTCTCTCCTCTCACTGTACACTTTAAAAACAAACAAAAGTCTATTGCTTGCAACCACTTCCTGTCCCTATCACTGAACAATTAATTCTTCCGCTGTGATCTTAAATTCTACTGTTTACTAATATTGGAGTGGTCACATCTCCTATGGTGTTCTTTTACCAAGAAGGCTTTGCTCATGTGTGTCTCTGTGTGGTGTATATTGCAAATTATGGCCATCCATGGTCTCTCTGATGTCCCTTGGCAGTGGTGGGACAACAAACGATGGCAGCATGGTGGGTTCAGCAAGATGTGCATGTGTGTCAGGGTGTGCATACGCATGCAGTGGGGATACCAAGCTGCAGATCAAAGGGAAAATTAATCTCTAAAATATTTAGTTTGTAAAGTGTATTGTTGTTGCACTGCCTCCCAAGGTCTTCAAAGGGCCCCAGATTTATTGTCTCAGCACAGTTCAGAGATATTTGTTGTAGATTAAAAATGGAAGAAATAGGAAGGGGGCCAGGCATGTAGATTACTGAGTAAAAATAGAAGCTCTTACATTTGTTTGCTGTATGAATTTGGGTTTTGTTGCTTTCTTTCCCCTTGCTAGTGCTTTTCCCCCCTCCCCCTTACATTTGTTCCTAAGAGCCAAGGGGTCACGTCTGTGCTTTCTTGTGTGGCCACATGCAGTATGTCCTGACAACTCTTCTATCTCTTAGGTAGGAACTGAGAATATCCAGGCACGGCTCTTGGAAAGGAAAAATCACTACAGGCAAATCTGCTTTGCTTTTATTACTGAAGGTACCGTTTAATCTCAGCCCCTGACTGTTTTGCTCCCCACTGCTCCTCTGCTTGGAGGAAAGTCATTGACTCAACACATGACAAAGAAATTAACTCTCCTTTGTGGCCACAATTTTTACAGAGAGGAACAGTCATTTGGATCCTGCTCAGCTGGTTGTGCAATACAGCCCAGAGAGCCTGAGCCGTGGTGTCCAGTTTACTGGTGTGGCGAAGCTGGTGTGTCCCCAGCAGGATATGACTGGGCACTGGCTGTGATGGTGCCTGTGGGCAGGCACAGCTTGCACCTACACTGCCTACATGCAGGAGGTTTGCCCAGAGCTTCAGCCTTCACTCAGACCTTGTGCACTGACCTTCCCCACCAAACCCCTGAAATGAGACTGGTGGAGGACACCACAACCAGGCAGTCCCCAAGTCACTGCTTTCTGCAGTGTGGCTGGGGTGATGCTGGGAGTAGAAGGGAAAAGCATGGGCTGTGAGAGATGTAAAACATGAAAACATGACTTCTTGTCACCTTTACTTGACTGCACTGAGCTTTTTCTCCCAGTTCCAGTGGGCAGATGTTCACACCATCATGGTCTGACTTTGCTGTGGAATGGGGCAGAGGTTGTCCGCGTTCACAACTGAGGGAAAATAGAAGATCTCAAATACTATTCCTCACCACCTCTTACTTATTATCTCCTAGGCTAAATGTGCTGGCTGTGTCCTCACTGGGGCACTGGCTATGATTTGCTAGGTAAAATCTCTGGGTCAAGCATTCAGTATCAACAGTGTCTTTCTCCAAAAGCTTACACTGCAGGTTAAGAAGACAGCCCCAATGAGGGAGATAGAAATCCAGAGAGGGAACGTGAGATGCTGAAGGCTTTTGAACCAGAAATGATACTGAGTCACTTATGTTTGATTTGTGGCTCTTGTTCTCCAAAAAGCTTTACTCCAAAAGGTAAATTCCCCTTTGCAACCCTGAGAACTTTCTGGCAGGCCTAGACAACTTTAAAGGACTAAGATTCAGGATCCTACATCCTGTCACTTGAGGAGAGCATCATCTTCATGCTAAGTGTGAGCCCTAGCGGTGCAAATCTTATAGCCACAGCTATGAGGATAAAGGCTTCATCCATGCTGTGACCCTGTTGGGGGCAGCCCAAATAAGTCTCCTGCTAGTGCCCATCTTTCAGGGCTTTCAGCTAGCCATCTAGTAGCTTTCAGCTGAAGAGCTGGAAGCTGTGCCCATCTTACGGATACCAGTGACCCCACTCAGCTCTGTTTGTGGTGCTGGGAAGTCTTATGGGTACTCACCCTTCATCCATCTTGCCACCTTTTACCTCTGCATCCTGCTGTTCATTCCAAAGGCTGCTGTACATTAAAAGAACATTGTCTATGGTGAGGTTTATGGGCAGATTTTAATATCATAATTACAGCATGTAAACAAAATACCACTTGATTATTGAAACCATATTCAGTGAAGCTGAGCTCCCATGCAAGAAATACATATGCATTTAATTGCTGTTAAACCTCTGCAAATGTACATTTAGTAAGGCACTGGTATTATTTAACACACAGATCAAAACAACTACTGAAATCTAGAGCTGATGCTGGAGATTAATCAATGTGGACTTTGGCCATTTCACTGTGCAATTGATTATTTGTGGGACACTTCCTGCCTTTTGGCAGCTGGGGGGACTCTGTCGTTCCCATGACATGCAGCTCCAACTCAGACTCATTCAGTGATGTGCACTTAAGCTGTCCTCCTTGTGGGAGATCAGATGAGACATAGCTGCTCTTAACAATGAGTGGCAAGGCTGTCTTTCATGCCCACAGTGTCAGCACTGGCAATAACCTTGCAAATGCCAGTGAGGCTGGGTGCTGCCATGGGATAGTGAGGGTGATGCTGACTTGGTGCTGGATGCCCATTGGCTGGTCAGGGAGCCCCTGACACCTTTTACCAGCTCTCTTCTGGCTGCTCTGTCGCCTGCAGCTTGACTGCTCTGTTCTGCTGCTGACATCTGGAGCAAAAACCTATACAAAAGACTTTACAAAGCAAAAACATACAGAGAAGAACGAGATTAGGTTCTTTTGAGCCTCTTCCAGGCCCAGCCTCCCCCAGAGCTCTTTGCTATGTTTTGTTTTGTATGCTGGGAGGAGAAGAGCTTGGGTAAAGAAAAAAGGACATTTTACAGATTAATAAAGCCTAGATCTGATCCAGGTGTTGTTTCCCGGGTCTTTTCAAACTCTGGTGACAACTGAAGATGTTTTGCAGAGCCCAGAGGGTGGTGGGGAAGCTTGGGACAGCTTACAGATGTGTGATTTCCTTGGCCTTTCCACCCTGACAGCCCAGTGATGGCTGTCTTTGGTTCATTGCAGCAGGACCCTTGTAAAAGCAGTGAACTACCCAAGTCAGAAGTTTTGCAGCTTGTGAACATTAACAGGAAGTGCTCTGGATGGCAGAACAAGCAGTAGTGTGGTGGCACAGAGCCTCCTGTGCTGGTCCTGGCTGGGGAGCTCCTGGTGAAGGAGGGCAATGCCCCTCAGACATACATTTCTGTGTCTACTGCACACTTCACCAGGTGGAGTTTCTGTCTCCTCAAAAATACCTTTGTAAAAAGCTGAGGTGCAGTTATTCTCATTTTTCATACAGATCCTCAAAAGTGTTCAGACATCTGACTTCCAATTAAATCCAGACAACTCAGTACCTAAATGCCTAGTTGGATCTAAGTGATTCTCTCATAATATGTTGTAAGTGAAATTTTGACCTTTCAAACCTTTCTCTGGTGCCCTAGCCCCAAGGCATCTTTTGCTGCCAGAGTGTAGGTCCCTGCTCCCACACCAGGAAGCCAGACAGCTTGTGGCTTCTTGGTGGGGCTTGCCTCTGCCTCCAGTTCAAATAGTGCTCTCCTGTGGCACTGCGAGGGCCTGGGAGATTGTGGGGATGGGCTGTGTCCAGAGGAGGTGGGACACCAAAGTCCTGGCCATACAGAGCAGGAGATGTTCTACAGTTCTTTTTTATTATTATTTTTTTCCCCTTCACAGCAATGGAGTGACACCCTTGTTGGTTTTGGCAGTTCCCAGTGGGAATAATTACATTGTGCATGCCTTAAATTCCCTCTTTTGCAATGACAACTGGATGCAATTTCCTTAGGAGTCTCACAAATAAAGCTCTCACATTGTTGGAAGCCATTCAGTGAGTGCTGCAATATGTTCAGAGGTGGCTGCTTCTCAGCAGGACCCCAGGTGGTGTCTAGAAACCTTTCCATAGCCTGTTGTGCACCTTGGCACCCACTCAGTGGGTGATACATGGGAACCCTGGGCAGGGTCTTTCAGCTGAATGCAAGCTTGTTAATCCTACAGTGCAGAATACCAAGATAGCCTGGCTGGAGGCACACACTTACATGAGACTGAGTGTGAAATGTAAACCTGATGGCTTAAAGATTTCATATGTTGTTGGGATTTTGCTCAGGAAATGCCAGACCAGAACTGAAACCTGCTCTTGACGTTTGATTCTCATTCATGCTTAACATAAATATTACTCTTGCTAACCAAACGTTCCCCAGAAATAGTTCCATGGAGCTAAGGGTAAGGCTTTATGACCCAGTTGCGGGTGACAGGAAAGGACTGGATACAGCTCACCAGGTCCCTTCCATTCGTGTTGCCTGTGATTAAAGAGAGACACTCACCAGATCAGGCTGCTCAGGGAAATGACTTGTGAGAGCAAATGTACACACATTAAGATGGCCTGTTTGGCAGGAGGGGGCAATAGTCCTTTTGATCTGGAGACATGGAGGAAAGAATAAATATTTCTCCCAGCAAAAGTCTGGAAGACATGGATGAAAATGCTTTTTTGACAACATAATACTTCCCTCCTGCCTGCTTGCTGTGCTGTGCTGATGATGGCCAGCATCATCCCATCAGGCTCAGCACCAGATCAGGCTCATAGCTACCTAATCTAGTGGAAGATGTCCCTACTCACTGCAGGGGTTGGACTTAGGTGACCTTTAAAAGTCCCTGCCAACCCAAACATTCTAAGGTTTTGTGCTACTTACATTTCAGACTTCTTCTGCTGACTTGTGAAGACCTTCATGCCAACACCGAACCAAAGTCCTTGACCATGGAAGGACATCCTGAAATGTGCTTCCAGAATGTCTCCAGGCAGCTCATGAAAGAACAGCTCTAGAGACCTTGTGAAGGCCAGCTCCTGCCAGGCATGGGATCAAATGATCTGTACAATGTATATCAGGAGAGGAGAGGAGTGAGGATCAGGATAAAAGAATGCCACTAGGACACTAAAAGCAGGGTCCAGGGGAGGTAGATGACAGATAAAGGAAGAACAACTTGTGTTGTGGTTGGATGGATGGGGTAAAAGAAAGAGCATGCTTGTGTCATTTGTAATCTGGGAGGGAGACCTTGTGCAGATATTTTAATCCAAGTGCCTGATCTTTGCCCTGTCTAGGGAACATAGGAATTAACTCAGATCTTAAGCAAAGGCTTTGCTTTGGCTGGAAAGCAGTGTGCAGTTATCTGGAGCCAGTGAGGAAGGAGCAGCAGACTCCCCTCCCTTCTGCAGTGGGAGGTAGGCCAGTCACAGGCATGGCATAAGTATCTTTTTCCAGTTCTCTAATTCACTGGGACCAGGGGATGTTGCTGTCTGGCTTCCCTAAATCCCCAGAGGCACCACAGAGGTCAGAGGGGAGTAGGAGCAGAGACCTCCTAGGCCTTGGGTAAAAGCCCTGGTCAAATAACACCTTGAGGAAACTTTGCAAATGGTTCTGGATAAAGAAATGCTATCCCCGTCCTTGAGACGGCTGGAAAGGAGCTGCCTGGAGGGCTGAGCCTGGAGGGGCAGGCACAGCCCAGTGAAGCAGTGAGGGCATTTTGGGAGCTGTGGTGGGCTCTGCTGGCCTGAGACGGTCAACTGTCCCATAATGCTTGATAAGCAGAACTTCTATTCAGGACTCTACAGCACCTAAGGACTGATGTTGGCCTTTGAGGAGTTCACCAAGGCCGTACTGCATTTCTGCAGGCATTGCAGGGTCATGTTCTGCCCAGCATTGCAGGCTGGTGCCCTGGGACACTGCTGGGTAAGGACTTATGGAGCACTGGGGACAACGGAAGAATGTCTAAATCTCAATACATTCACCTTCTGTATACAGAGTGGAAGATGAAAGGTGCTGGCCACTCTCAAACCCAAGAACAGCTACAGGTTACAATGGTTTTCCAATATCTGCCCATATTTCTTTCTGGCTTGCTTAGTTACTCTGGAAAGAGGGAATTTTCTCCAAAAGGAGGCAACCAGGGGTTTCTCTCTGGTTCTGTTTTGTATCCCTCAGTGGTTGTTTATTCTTGGGGAGCATCACTACTCATCCAATCATCAAAGCATTGGGTACTCATAATCAAAGTCCTGGTCAGGGACCAGCACCACAAAAAATGGAAGAGTTCACTTTGCTGTGGACCTTTTGGGGGTTGGAAATGTTTGGCGGTACAATCCCATGCTGATGGTGCCTGTGTGGTCTAATTACCCTTTATTGCTACTCTTGCCTGCCTGCTTACTTGCAAGTTAATTTATTTGTCCCAAGATGTGCTTGTGCATCTGTTCCTTATTTCCTGGGTATGCATTTGTTTTCTTGATAAATACTGAAAGGGAAGGAGATGAAATGCATTGAAGATCTTGATTTACAGCTTCAGCCTTTCTTTAAATCTGTTAAAAACTGTGTTCTCATCTCCCCCTCCTCTCTAACCCCTGTGATGGCAGGGCAATATCCACGAACAGCATAGAAAGCTGTAACATGGACACCAAAGCTGACATGGACCCCTGTGACTTCACTGACCCCAGCAGACAATGGGCACTATCTGCCCTGCACCCGATCCTGTGTATATTTGTTGTGATGTCTTGCCCCTCTAGTGCAGCATCGTACACTCACCATTTGGTTCTTCCAAGGACTCTCCTAGGTAATTTTGGAGTTGATGACTTAAGTGGTGGTGCTGATGCACAGGGGCTAGCCCAGGATGCAGCTTGTCTAAGGCAGGGAAGAGAAGATGGGAGCAGGTCAGAGCATCTTCCTGAGTGGTCAGCTCAGACAGCCACTGGTGTGTCTGCCCCCACAGCTGCCTGGCTTCCTTGTGATGCTTTGCTACAAGCAAGCAACTTCTGCAAGTGAAGCATACATTGACTGGCTCCACAGTGAATTTCTTCTTCACTTGCCTGCTCCAGCCAATAATGCCTCACATGCATATGTCAAAGCAAGCCTGTGCCACCAGAAGGGAGGGGACAAGTCACAAACAGAAGTCAGGAGAGGATGATTCCCTGAACAGACATGACACACAGACTGCTCCAGGATGTCATAGCCTGGACTGGACTTTCCTCTTCATTAAACCTTTGTCTTTGGTTTAATCAACCCAGACAGTATCATAAGGAAAAGGAGAGATCAATAGGTGTTAGTTGATCCAGAAGATTGGTGTGTCAGTGGTTAATGAGGAAAAGCTCCATCAGCATCTAACTGTCTCCCAATCCCTTGAAAATGGACTTTTGGTGGGAAATGTCCCTTCTGGTTCCCCAACACCACATACTCAGCAATCCATGCTGCTGTGATGAGAGGCACTTGAGTCAGCTGGAGAAGTACATCCAAGAGACGACACTGAGATAGGTCATACCTTCCCACTGCTGCTGAGGACCTGTATGACAAGTTGCAAGTTTTCCCTAGCAGGAATCATGCCACTCTAGAGTTTACTGAACCATTTCTTTCTGTGCTTCCTCAGGCCTTTTTTATCAATGACACTAAAAAGGACAAAGTCATGGGAAGAGTGTTTGAACAGGCTGTGCCCAACCACTCACCTCACTTCATCCTTGCCTGGGCTTGGACAAGGAAAAGAAAAACAGAAAATGAAAAGAAAATCAGCTTCTGCCCTTGCCTGCTTTGGGTCATCCTGCCACTGCATGGGTCAAACCCATATGCTTGGACTCTGAGGACCAGCAGAGGCAGGAGAGTTCTGTAGACCCCCTGGAAGGCCTCTAGAGGAGGCAGCAGAACTGGCATCCCTGGCCAGGATAATTCCTGAAGAGCAAACACCCCTTACCTTTCAACTTATAGGGAAAAGAAGATGACAGGCACCTTGGAGAAGCTTCTCCCTCACTTGTGGCACACAAAAATTGACCATCAGGCTGGCAGCCACAGCTGGGTTAGAGGAGGGACCCCATGCATCCCTGGTGTCCCTCCTGGCAAAGCTGGCAGGAGCCATTCTGATGGCACATGAGCTGAGGACCTCTGAAAGGCACCCTGGTGGCACCCCCTTGCCCTGGCTGGCCCGAGGAGGCTGTGCCAGCTGAACCCAACCTGCTGCCCAGAAAACCCCTGGCTGTGCCATGGGACTAAATGAAATATCGTTTCCGAGCTTAACGGACAGATTGTTAAGTATACAATGATTTACCAGCTCTTTCACTGCAATAACTGTTCACACATTGTTTCTCTCCCTCTTTCACTATTTCTTATGATTCATGCTGTTTGGTTTTCCAGTTGACATTTCCAAAATGAGGTTTTTAAGTCCCAGCCTGACCCCCCTCCTCTCTTCTCCTTTTTCTTTGCCTGGTTTATGGGCCCAAGAGAAGTGTTTCCAATCACGATAATATCTTCATGTTTTGTTGACAAAAGGTCAATCTAGAAAGAAGCCAAACTGTTTTTAGGAAAAATATTTGCTTATTTAGTAAGGGGATGTGTGTAAAAGATCAAATTTATGAGGGTGAAATTGAATCTGGTTATTTGAAAGAGTCTGAAATAAAAGCTTCCCACCCACTTACAAGAGGAAGAACAAGACCTATAAATTGCTTTAGGCTGAAGGGAATGTAGAAATAAACTAAGTTTCCATGCAAAAGGTAATAGGATGCAGAGGAAGAACTAAAACCAGAGCTTAAGAGACAATAGCCCATTCACTCCCTCACTCACAGAGCTCATTTCACACTATCATTGCTTACAGAAGAAAGGTCATCATTTTCCCCAGTATCTGCTCTTTGAGTACCACAACCATTCTCATCCATTGGTCAAACACTTGCTCAGACTCACAGAAGAAAGGTCTAGCAGCTTACCTGGTGACAGGAATCTCTTCTGTAGCATGATTTCTCTAGTTTGACTTTAGATTATAGTTCTAAATCAGGTCTTGTACACCCTTTCATGAGAACAGCCCATGCCAGGAACTCTACTCAGTTCAGGAGGAAATTTGCATGGATAACACCACTGAACATACATCTGGAGGGTCCTGCCCAAAAGGTCTTCTCTCCTTTCACTGAAGAGGATAGCGAGCGGTGCAACAGGTTAAGTCACCCTTTCCCATACAGAATATGAAGAGGGAATGTGCCACATACATGCATATATGCATCTTCATATATTTTTAAAGTGCATGTGTATGTATATACATATATATGAATTAGTATAATTCATGCTGAAAAACATCTCTGGAGGTGATCATGTTTAGTCCCGAGAAAGCCAGTCCAGCCTGGGTCAGATTGTCCAGGCCTTTGTCCAGTTAAGTGCTGAGCCCCTTCATGTATGAATAATTTTTCCTAATATCTAATTGGAATTTTCCTCCCTGCACGTTGTTGCCTCTGTCCTACCACACTGCTCCTCTGAGGACACTCTGACATATGAGTGTATGTCTGCAAACAGAGATATATGCACATAAAAAATCACACACACAGTTTCTTATGGTTCTTTCTCTGTGCATCCAAGAGACAACAAGCAAGTGGAGCCTTGGTCTGGCCCACTGCAGCTATTTCTATTTCTAGTAAATTCCAAGCAGTTGTGGGAAGGATCTGGCATTTTCTTCCTTCTCCTGCTGTTGCACAGCTCCAGTTTCTTCTGTTTAGACACATGCACCCCTCATGGCTTGGGACATGACATGTCTTTCCTCTTCAAATATGATTATTACAAAATACAAATTGGATCAAGAGCTATAGTTAAAAAAAACCTCTTTAATGAAGTCCCATTGACACTGGATGCTTGTTAAAAAACACAACAGAATAATAAGCAAGGCTTTGCAGCTATTAGAGACAAAGACAAGTCATTATTAAAAGAGTTTTACTGTTTTGGGTTAACCCTACTGTCATTCATGACACATGTCAGCAATTTCCAGACGAAGAGGAGGCAGGATACAACTATGAAATCCAGTTTGCTTTAGAGTTTATATAATTTTTAAACAAGATAACAATATTGGTTTTAGGCAGTCGATATTGTTTATAGATATTCTGCATCTCTCTCTGTATCGAGCCGCCACAGATCAGCTCTAAAGGACTGTGGATGAGCTATCACAAAGTACTGCTGAACACAGGACTTGCTTGGGCATAGCTGCATATGACTTGGGCTTAGAGCCGTAAGAAGAATGAAGCCAAACTATCTCTCAGTATAGAGGCAAAAATGATGAAGCTGCTTGATTGTGAAACAATCCTCTTGCTGGGGAAGTTGTTCCAGATTTAATAGTTGTTCTGTCCCACACCATAGGTGCTAGGACCTAGCCTGTGAAAGGATGATTAGAGATAAATGTATGGCCAGCGTTCACAGGCACAGAATCTACTTCTGATAGAGTAAAATAGACATTAATCTGTCTGTACCTATGGATCACAATCCAATTTTCTCCCTAATGGATGTTAGATGTTTTTTCATTCACACTTTTCTCATTTTATAAGATGAAAGTAATCATACAGTCAGCTGTAACCTCTGACCATTATGCTGTACTCTAAGAAAAACACATCTTCACATTTGTCTTTGGGGAACAACCAGGCCCTATTCTGAGAGGATATAAGTTACCCTGGTGCCACAACAGCCAACCAGGGTAATATTTTTTTGCAAAATAAAATTGTATCTCCTGCCCATTTGCTCTCAGTGGCACATCCAAGCATGTAGAAAGGTTTTCTGTAGTAATTTCAAACATAGCTTGAAATCTGTAATTTCCTACACAAGAGAGATCTGGTCATCCTCCCCTCTCCACCTCCCACCCCAAACACCAACACCATCTCCAGAGGCAGGAGACAGTTGGTTGCACCTTTCAATCCTGGCTAATAGAGCTCTTCACAAAAGCCCTACATGTACTGCCAGTGTCTTTCAGGGAGATCAAGGTTTCACTCACTGAGTACAGCTGTATTTCTGCAAAATTAGCCACAATTTACTGCTGTGCAGCAAGAGGTAATTGCCATAAGAAAGTCAGAGCTTGGGAGTGGGTCAGGGAGCAATCTCAGTAGATTCTGCTTGGATTGGAGTCTAAACTGTTTAATACTTGTCTGTGTGTTTTGAGCAGCAGAGAAGAATGTGCAGAGTAGCAGTGCTTCCAAACACGTCTCTTCGTCTGACTGCTTCGCAAGAGCAGATGACAGTTCTTGGGCAAATCTGCTAATTTGGAGAGAGAAAACAGTTTCATCCATCTTGTGGTGAGACACCTGAGAAGTCAAGGGAGCTATTTCAGGAGAAAGCACAGAGAAGGTCTGTGTACCTACAGCTGTGCTTTCAACACTGGAAAATAAATCATCTTTCCACCACAGACCCCATTATAGCTACCCTCACATGTAAGAGCAATTAGGATGTTACTGCCTTGCTGTCATGGAGTGGCCTGAACTGCTGTTTCTTGAAGATGTGTAATGGGATTGGGGTGATTACTTGTGGTGGGGGAATAATGACATGAATGAGTAACTTATGAGATTTCAGATCGATATTCCTCTGGCTCTCTGCAAAGAAACGTCATCCCTCCCATAATGAGCTAATGACTCTGCCATTTCCCATCCAAAATTTGTAAGACTAAATCTCAGACCCTCTCTCAATCCTCTCTGATTAGAGAGGACAAGAAGGGAGAGATTTGGCACTGGTTGCCTTGTGTTGTGCCACTTCCCACTGCCAGCTCATAACCCAGCAGCCTGCTCGAATGGCAAACGTGACTCCTGCCCAGGACAGCTGTCACTTTGGGAGCTAACCCTTTTGGCTGACTCCTGCAAGAGGTAAGGGCACAGCCTGCAGACTCAGACTGTGGATGGAGCTAACCAAGACTTAGCAAAAAATATTGCCCACTGTGTTCTGCACCAGATGGACCCCTCAAAGAGAAAGATGAGATGGATCCCAAAGAAAAGGAGCAGCTAGGGGCAGATACCCAACAAAAAAAATTGCTTCAGGTTCCACTGGGACGGGAGGCTCCACTCAAAATTTTTAAATACAAATTCAGCTTCAGCCTGGGGAGTGGAAACAATCACCGTTCAGGCGGATTTCTGGTTAGGTTCAATTCCCAGCAGAACCACTTATGCAACTCGGAATAGGACAAAAGTATGAAAGGGATGTTTTGCCATGTGGACAAGTGGAGTTGGGCTTGAGGATGAAGATGAATAAAGGAAGAGGCTAAGCACAACGATGTTCTGCCCCATGGGGGACAATGAAACCTGAACTGGATTCAACATACAGGACAAGCAACAGAAGAACAGAGGAACAGCAGCAGCAGCAAAACAGATCCAAGTCTGGTGTGAGAAAAGATAAAAGATCAAATTAAATGAGGAAAAGCTATTGTCAATGGATGGCTTCAAAAGGTGTCTCCTCCTAGTCCCTGGCTTCTGCATGAGAAGAAAATGATTGCTTGCCAAACAGAAGGAAGTGTAAGGAACCACTGGATAAATCTTCCCCTTTTGGAGCAAACTCTGCTCTGCTTGTATTACACATGCCAGCACTTCAAAAATTATTTATGTATGAAGATTTTTGCAGTTCATATGAACATAATTTTTTGTCAGAGTCCATGTGTTGCATTTAAACCAAAGTACTGCACACACTGCCTATTAACCATATAGTCAAGGCTTCAGCGAGTATATCTTTATATATAGGGGTATAAACATGATCCATACAAAAAAGAGCAGGTCCTTTCCTGGAGTCTGGGGGAGTGGATGAGCCTTCTAGTGTGAATCCAAGCACCCTCATTGCTTGTGCCAGCACAGATGAGTTTTGATCTGCTGTTTCATTAGACTAATCTCCATTAGCCTTCCCTTGAGGAATCACCTGCAAGTGAATTCACATCATATGCTGTTTTTAGCTTACATATCTCATTTCTAGGTGTTACAAGAAGCTGGATTTGAAACAGGTACTCAGCATAAACAGGTGAGCCACTTGAAATGCCCAAAGACTGCAATTTCAGCAGGCTGCATACAGCAAAAGAATAAACTTGAGTTTCACGTGGTTTAATAGGTCAAAGCAGAGGAACAAAGTAATATATTCATAGTTGAAAGAGTGCATACACCTGCATATACATCCACACAGCTGCACAATCAACAGAATACTTCCATGATTTAAAAGCATATTTAAGCAAATCAAGCTGATATATAGATCTTTCCTTTAACTTAAAGAACATTTTTCACATCTTACCTCACATTCCCTTTGAAAATGTAACTGAGAACTTCTAACACAGCATTTCATTTTCAGAATGTTAAAAAAATAATCCTAGAAATGCCCCCTTCCATCATGTCTACAGCTATGCTGAGTGGGTATGTACTGTTCTGTGCTCTAGAACAGCAGAATGTGATGCTATACAGGTATTAAAATATGTATTCTATATGCATAGAACTGCAAAGCAAAATATCTTGCAACCAGCTGCCCAAATATTAGGTGCTCAAGGGCCTTAGGGCATTGATGCCTCATAAATTTAAGAGTATTTATTAGGTGAATACAGAACTGAAGTTTTGTAGCAGTGGAAAGTAAGTATGATAATGAGGTAAACACATGTTCCAAAGAAAATATGAACTAATAGTGCCCTGTGTGCAGGAAACAGCAGCTTTAAACAATCACTGTGTGAATGCTGGAGCAAGGCTTGTGAGCTGCTGCAGGATGGGCTGCTTGTTAATGACATCGCTCTGTGTCCTGTAGCTTTTTAGCACTCCAAACCCCGTTTGACACATAGGTAACCAAATAGGTGTTCTGCTCCTTTGAATGCTTTGAAGGACCGTAGGAATGCTCCTTTCCATTACAAAATGTAGATCGTTACAGGTAGCTTCACTTTTCCTTAGGTAAGAGAAAGCATCCTTCAGGGGACCATAAGCACAGCTACAGCTGGGATTCCCTCCTTGGGTTGGAGGACACCTTGGATGTGCTGAGGTCTGTGCATCATGAGCTCCATCTGGAGGTTGTTTGCCCTAATCTGTGGTTTTGGAAGAAATTTAGAGAAAACACAGCAGTCCTGGATCACAGTCACCAAGACCCAGAGTCATGTCAAAATAAAAACGACCTTGCAAATCAGAAGAGCTGGATGACTTGGAAGTGTCATGCAGAGAATGGTGAGTGGTGGAACGAGCTCCATTCACCCATGGTCAGGGGGATCTTACAGCTATGCCTGAGATGCAGCTTTGCTATTTCCTTATCCATTGGTCAATGCAGCAAACATGAGGCAGAAATTTCCAGATTTTCCTGGTAGACTGTTTATGGTGCAAGCAGCTGCTCTCCCAAGTCTCCAGGGTGTGTATTTGCAAGCCTGTCTTTACCCTTGCCTGCAAATGGTAAAGGAGGTGGTGGAAGAGACATCAGCCCAATTTGTGGCTTCCACAAAGCACACACAGCAGTGGAAATGGTAATTCCAGAGGTTCAGGGCTAGGCAGCATGCAGAAAAGTAGAGGTTTGGTAGTTTGGATGAGGTATTGCTGCATGAAGCTCACAAAGCACTTGTAGAACAAATTTCTGATACCAGGTGTCCAATCCCAGTGGTTTGGTCTGTCCCAAAGCTGTCTGCATGCACAACTGCAGTCTTCCACTCTTAACTTCAGTACTATGAATTCAGAAAAAAAGTTTCATGCTTGTTTGAAGTCAGAGAGAGCTGAGATGTGATCAGAGTTTCTGCCCAAGTACTCTGACAGTAAAAGCTGTTGGGAGTGGAGTACACAGGACCCTGTAGCCTATCTCCATCCTAATGTTACAGACAAAGATCAGTTCTGTATGGCTGAGCTAAAACCCACCAGTGATTGTTATTTCTGTTGTGCCAGAGGTCTTGCACCACTTGCAGCAGTGAGGGGTCAGACTGATGTGGAACTGTTGAGCAGAGCAAGAGAGCTCTATGAAAGAACAGTGTTCTGTGCATAGAAAAGTCATGCTGAGCAGAATCTCTTTGTTCAAGGACCTGCTGTGTGTTAATATGCACATCATCCTCCTATCTGAAGGGAAAAAACTGCTGGGGGATGCTTAAGCCAAGGAACAGACCTAGATATCCCAAGAGCCCTTTCCTCTTCTGATGCAGTGAACATCATTATGGGGTTAGGGAGGTCAGGAAAAGTATTTGGGGTAAGAAGTGTTTGTGAGATTTGCCATACACCCTATAATCACATCCATAGCTGTCAGTATTGCCAACTCTGCTTGCTGTGTGACTGCACTTACTGCCACAAGAAGCAGGTGCCCCAGCTGCAGGCTGCTGCACAGGTCTGGGGAACACAGATTGTCTGGTTGTGATTTTATGTGAAAGAGTGTAAGCCCTATGTGGAAAAGCATCTCAAACACAGAGGCTGGAAGTGCAGTCAGTGCCATGAACAGGCCTATAATGTAAGCCAGCAGCAGCGCTCTGTGCCTGTGACCAAAACCCCAGGTGCAGGACAGGGTTCTCCTCTGGAGAGAGGACACATGCAGGAAACTGGGTATACAGGCCAAATTACATTTTTTGCCATGGAGTTAGTGCCAGATGCCCTTTGGGGTAAAGAAGAAGTGGAAAGGAAAACTGAAGGAGAATGGGAGCTTAAGGGGACAGGTGGACTTTTTAGTCAGCCGCTTAGTGACACAAAGTTTCAGGGCTATGCTACTCTAACAACAGAGGCTACCATGGCTGCTCAGCTGTCACTCAGCTTCTGAAAGAAAAAAAACATGTCTGCAATTAATCACCCAGGGTGCTACACTGATGTACAACCAGAGTTTTCATTTTCATAGACTCTTTACATTTTTTAACCATGAAACCGAGCAGTCTTCCCCAAGTGCTGGGTATCAATGCTGCTGAAAATCTAAGTTATGTGGGCCCTCTTCCACAAGATGATTATGACAGGGTGCACAGCGTGGCAGTTAAGGAAAAAAAAGCAATTCTTGACATGTACTCAGACCATCAGGAGGTCTTTGACTTGCAATAAAAACTGAGTTACTGTTGACAGCAAGATATAAAAAGGCCTGCAGATCATACAGAGATAAGATTATGGTGATGGCCTGTCACACAGTGGATGAGAAAAAAAGCAGTGAAAAGGTGAAGGTTTATTGCTGTGTAGATCCCTTTCTGTGTAACATGGTGACCTCTACTTCCATGCCACATACTAGTTTATAGCTACTACTGGAGGAAAAAGACGTATTTGACCAATGACATATATACATGGCCAAAAAGGAAAATACTCAAACCTATCATGTGTTAGACAGCCCAATTATCAACTGGGAACTTGCTTCTGGGATGGCAAAGTGATCATTGATGGGAGTACAACAACTTTCAAATATAATGGGTGTTTTTTCCAACGTTTTATTGAATACCCCCATGAAAATGACTGGAACCATGTAGTGGGGACCAGCTTTGGGTTTTCATGTTACACAGTGAAACAAAAGATGGACAGCCTAAAGAAAGCAGGTTTTACCATCATGTCCATATGGGAACACAGGGGAGTGGCTGTGGAAAGGAACAGACGGGGAGCTCACAGTCTTAGGCAGGACCAAACTGCTCAGGCCCTGATGCCCAGAGATGTGCTTTTTGGCAGCAGGTCAATACCATTCATCTGTACTACAAAGCAACCTCTGATGAAAAGATATACTTACCCCCTACTTTCGGACACCTACTTGCCCTTTGCTTTTGTTTAATTACTCCCATTCACACTGACATGAAGAGGTTGCCCTTGCTGAAGCAGGAGGGGAGTGCCTGCGCTGATGGATCCTGGGGTACAGGTACATTATTAGCTCCTTCCAACAAATATTTGCAGCTCTGTCACCTCTCCATAATGATGCCTGTTCACTCTTTGAACCTGACTTTATTTGTAGCTTTAACAACTTTTGATGGCAATTCAAAACTGTATTAGCAATAAATTAAGAGCAGGCATGCCTTAACCTGCATTAAGATGGAACTTTGCTCATGTTGTGACACTAGAAGAACAGGCTTCATTATAAGCTCTTCTAGGTTATCCTTCTATAGTTTTATCTGTAAACCCCAGATTGAAGATAAGCAGTGCCAGCCTCTTCAGTTCTCCAGCATTTCTGCACCTTTGTAACATCGTACACTCACCATTTCCTACCACTCCATACTAAGTATTCCAGTAACTGCATGAGGGAGAAGTGAAAACAATAGGAAAGGAAAATAAAAGAATCCTCAAGTTTTAGGTTGTGTTTACCACAACAGTAATTTCAAACAGCAGTCACAGAAGCAAACCAGTAGTGTTTCTTATTTTAATTGCATATACTCAACAAGAATAAATTTTACCAAGCCTATAAGTATACAGAGGTGTGTTATTTTAATAATTTTGTATACTTTTATTTACAAAAAGAAAAATGATGCTACAGTTTCAAGCCAAATAAAAAAGACAAGGCTAAAAAGTGGAAGAAGAGGCAGAAACTTGTTTGGGTTTTTTCTTTACAAAAAGTATCTGAAAGACAAACTGAGGACACACAGGGAAAGCTAAGAGCTAGAGCAGCTGCTGATGCCCTTGAATTTGAAACAGCGTCTGAAAAACCGGCTCTCTTATCCCTCACTTCACGTGTAGTGAAAGAGTCCAAAATAGAGCAGTGCTTTAAACCTCAGACATACTCTGGCACACTTGAAGCTTAGTAGCCGTATTTTTCATTGAGATGAGTCTTGCCATCACCGCTTTGACCTAATGGACAAAGAGGAAGAGGTGCATTATTCCTTTTCCCCTCTCACCTAAGAGAAATGTGTATCCAAGTATGAGTCTCTAGGTAGCACCAGTCATACAAACACAAAGAGGATAAAAAGTCAGACTGTATATTGCAATTCAATGGGTCTTTTGATTTATACTTATAATTCATTTTATCCTTACTGACAGTGTTAAGATTGCATCACGTATCACTGTTTTTGTGGCTGGTTTGTTGGGATTTTTTGGTGTCCTCTTTATGCCAACTTAGAAGGCAAGTTTCACTAATAGCAGGCAGAGCCAGAAAACAGAGCTCCCTCTTATGGACAGCCCGCTTGGCTATCCCAGATCAGACCTCTGAGTTACTGAATCCAGTATTTTCTTCCAGTGGATTCATACGCCAGAAATGTGCAGTCTTTTCACTAAAGGACAATTCATCAGATTATAGTTTTCTTCAGTGAAATTTATTCTCGTTTTTCTTATTCCTTCTGGAGCCTACCTATACTATAAGCCTGCAACAGCCTTAAAAAAAAATTATTGTAATGAAACTACCAAGGGAAGGCTCAGCTTTGAACTTACTATGAAAATCTCAATGTATGAAACTGAATTCTCTGTTTTACAGAAATTGAAAATTCACTATACTGTTTAAGAATAACCTCACTTAACTAAAAACACCCTGGAACTAAAGTAAAAAAATGATTCAAGTTTAACATATGTCGGATGCATGCATCCATTATTCAGTGCCTTCACCAAAATATTATCAAGACTTCTCTCCAAAAACCTGACCCACTCTTTGTATTCCAAAGAATTTTCCAAAAAACTGCAAAGAAGATTTCTGGATTTCACAGACTTTTATGAAAACTGAGAATACTAACATTGCTGGAGTATTTATCCCTAGTGAAGGTCTGAGCTTGCCTTTCAGCTGGATCATCATACCACCATGTGTGAATGGAGTTGGTACTCTCAGGTGCTACAAAACTGGAACACAAATTCCAAGTGTATCTGTCCATTGAGATGAAGCTACTACAGATATGGTCTGTATTTCACTGCAAGAGTTGCATGGCCATACAACAGACATGGAGTATAACATACCAGAAAGCATCAGGTTCTGAGTAAAGTATTTTCCTGAATTGGCTCTTTCTCAAAGACTTACAAGGACACCCTGACAATGTATTAGGTTGATTCCTGAGTCATTAGCACTAAAACCAGTAAGGAAAAGGTTAATACCTGCAGGAGGAATCCATATGCAGTAGTCTGGGTCATCATCTGGGTACTGTGAGGAAAAGAAAGGTTGCTGGCCCTGCAAAAGGAGAAAAGACTTTTAAGGTGCTGTACCCCTCCACCAATGTGTCACAGCCACTAAATCCTCATTAATTCAGAGACAAATACAGAAAGGTTAACGGTTACTTCCACAAGAGTCAGGGATAAGAACAATAACATAGAAGAAAGCTCAAACCCTCAAACAGATCCAGTTTATTCCCAGCAGAGTCACAGACTAAGAAATGCTGATTAGAGGGGACCTCTGGAGGTCATCCAGCCCAATTTCCCCCTCAAAAGAAGAACCTGTTCACTTTTGGGCAGTTTAATCTTGTCATCCTGAAGTTTAGCTGTGCTGTTTGACACAGGATTTCTTTATGCAGCTTTAAAGTAGGATTTTCAAGAAATGCTTTACTGATTTCAATGCACAATCCCACTGAAAACTTTGGGTTTAAGGTGACTTTCAAGCTGGAGTATATAAAAGTTCATTTGTTATATAAGGATATCTTAAGTTTTCAAAAAGAACACTCATTTTTTTCAGGTCTCACTGGTATCCTGAAATGTTTAAAGAAAACCAAAACAGGCCACTTTCAATTTAATTGTTGACACAGCAATATCTCTTTGGCCCTAGATTTTTTAAGTTTTGTCACATCATCATTTTCTCAGCAACTTTTGTTTTCAACAACTGCAAGTAGCTATCAAAAAATCCCACACAGGTCTAGAATGCAAGACTTAAGAGCTCAAAATATAGCCAAGTTACTCAGCACTGAGTTGCATTACAGTATCATGACATGGTCTTAAATCATGCAGTTAAAGCAAGCTTTCATTCCCTCAAAAACTTTCCTTCCCAAAATTAACATCTAAACCAGTTATTTTGAAAGACTAATGTTTTCCAAAACATTAGACTGCAGGGCTGACCAGTTTTTAAATATGGCTTGTGAACAATCACTTGAAAATTGTTTTTCCAGTTTTACATGATTCAAAGCTATTGAAGTATTAAAAGAAAAAAAGAAAAAGCTGACTTCTGGTTGTTATTTTCCATGCAAGACCTGAGCCTAAAGGCAGAGACAGCATGTGGAAAAAGTGATTTGTGATGGGAGAAAGAATACATCTAAGCCATCTGGCATCTGGAGAATGCTCAGTGAACTCTCTGCTCATGAGAGGTGCTGACTTGACAGTCTCAGCACAAAAAACTGCCTTGTCCTCTCATATTCATAAAAGTGGTATAACTTGGGCTTTAACAGTTTTAAATATACTCGATTTCTTTAGCATCTTTAGCAGGCCAGCAACAAAGGACACTTCTAAAGACTGTGCCTACCCAATCCTTGGGTCCTCTGCCAGGACTAACAAGGCAGCAGTTAGCACACACAGGCTGCAGGGAGTTAAGTTTCTTTCAGTAAGTGCTGAGGGCTAAAATTAGATGGTCACCACAAAGAAACTGTCATAATGGTCAGAACTCATGGCCCACTAAGTACAGTCATCTCCTCTGATGGCAGCCAGCAGAAGGGTGGGATGTACTCTAAAGGGAAGAACCTCACAATAATCATTAGGCTGAGATCATGCTGTCAGAGAAGATCCTTCTCAACTCTAGGAAGGCAATAATTGCCCGAGCCCCAAAATGTGCAAAGATCACATACTTTACATTTTAATACAGATCTTATGCACAGGAGAAACATTATCTGGTACATCCACTCGAATTTGGTGATAATTTGATTGTGAAAGACGATAGACTCATCTCTTCCCACATGTAACAGAGAAGGATGAGGTTTGATATAGACTAGCTACAACTTTAGTACAGCTTGTTCCGAGTCAGCCAATACATGTTTCCCAGGCTATTCACTGAGAAAAGTTTTGCAATGACACTCCAAAGCCCAGGGAGCACCTCTGTTCTACAACACTTGTGATACAGGAGAAGCAGCACTTAGTAACTGCCAAGTGAAAAGGTGAAAAAATAAATCTGTGATCAGAGAGCCTCTAGCATGCCTGAAATGCTGTGCTTTACCTTTTCATTGGAGACTCCAAAGTCTGTGTCCAATGGCAGAGTATAGTTCTACATTTGGGTCTTAGCAGAAAAGCACTACTATCACTGAGCTATACTCCATCACATGGTTACTATTTCACTCAAAAAAGGGCCTAATACATGATTTCTTGAAAGTCTTAACCTACAGAAGTCATGGTGTTGTAACTGACCTTGCTTGAGCTATTGATTTTCTTAACTTTTTCAGATGTCTCTTCAGGTTCCTTAGTTACTACTTTGGATACTGGGAAGAAAGCAGATTTGTTTTATGACACATCATGAATGACCACTTCTATCAGAAATACATTTACAGGAAGTTCACATAAAAATTAGTATATCCATAAGGAAATCCAAGACAGCTCACTGCAACACAATTCATACTCAAGAATAATACTGCTGAACATCTTATTGCTTTTCATAGATTTAACTTATGCTAAACACACTGTCAGTCACTTACCTGAGTGCAGTTGAATACAGTCCTCTATCTGTGATTCTGTAGCACACTTTAGTTAATGGCAGATGTTTATTTTCTAAAAGACACTTGCTATCTGTAATCACTGCAGTGATGATTTAGAAAGGAAGGAGTAGGAAATGTGCAAGACCAATATGCTTTTTTAAAAAAAACACCAACCCACCTAAACATTAGAGTAAAATGGGTGAGAAATATTCCTTGGTTTTCTGCCACTTAGTCTGTGAAATACTGAGACTCTTAGGGCTTAAGTCTATGGGTGAGATGATGAGGACAACATTAGGAGTTCTAGAGTTATGAATAAATAGAAAAGTCATACAAATTTCCTCCATGTTCAGTTCACCTAAGAGTCTTCATTTTGAAGATCTGATTTTTGGGGTGTACACGCAGAGGGGTCATCTAGGTCGTTATCAGATCATTAACTAATGTTATGCAGTATTTGTCACTTTATAAAAGAAAAGTCTGACCTTCTGTAGTGTTAAGAGCTACTGCAAAGAATAAGGGAGGAAAAAGCATTATCCTATTCTCCTAAATTAAAACATTTTTATTCCCATGCTGTTTTTTAAAAACAAAGGATCTCAAAGCAGGTAATGACTATGAAAAGCAGGAACTGAAATACCGTGGAAATAACCTGTCTTCACCATACACTTATCACTTTTCAAACAAAACACAGTCCTTCATTTCAAGTCTATATTCTTTGGGCTCTATATTAGGGTTTGTTTCCTTTGACCCATGTAAGACAGTAAGCCCTTTAGTCAGTTTCTAAGCCCACATGTTACTACAGAGCCTAAATTGTACTGCTTACCTTGAGATTTCTCTTGTGAAGATTCCATCTGAGATTCGTTCCTCAGTACCTTTGGCTCAGGCAAAAAATCAACCCCTGTAAAAGAAAAAAGAACGAACTAGGTGGGCACTCTGCAGTAACTCATGAGCAGAGCACCAACATCCCCAGGACAAAGTACAACAGGGAACTCTTAGCTACATTTGTCTTGGAAAGAACCCTTATCTCGAAAATCCTCCAAATTATTTCATCCACCAGGTCCATTGCAATACATTAAAGAAAAACCTGTGACATTTAAAACGTTTCAAGAGCAACATGTACAGAATTAAGCCAAAAAGTTAGAATTAGCTTTCTGTTATCAAACATATCAGTTACTAAGAAACATCATTACTGAGCTTTCAAAGGCATCAAGCTGATAGAGAAAAGGAGGGATATACAAAGATACAAGAGAATACCTCTCCATTATCACTTATTTTTCTTCCTTAGAAAGGGATCTGAAGCTTTGTACAGACATTTGTTTTCTTATTAAGTCACTTTCACTGCCAACAACGCATTGTAGTTGTTTTCATATGGACAATCAATGTAATGGAAATGGGGCCTATCAAAATAGGACCTTTTGAGCATCCAGGAGGTTTATTCTATTTCATAAAAATGCATGAAAGCAGAGTTTCATGCCAACTGCCAAGCAGAGTTTCAACTCGAACCATGTCACTTAGCTACTGTCACACAGACTCTGGACTCATGGCAAAAAAAAAAATTATGGAGAAGAAACGTGCTGGAGAACCTGTGACTCAAGTATTAGGAGAAAAATTCAACAGTAAAAGACTCAGCTTCATTACTGGGAAAAAAACCCAAAAACAATGATTTACCATCCTGAAGGGATTCTAGATTCCTGTTATTGCAAGAAGAACCATTAGAAGCATTAGTTTCTTGTCCTGTTTCTTGCTCTGTAATTTTCATTTCCACATTTGAAGCTCTGCTGTTTGCTGCATCTCCTTCTTGCTGCTCTTCCATTTCTTCCTCCTCCTCCTCTTCTTCTGGTCCATCATCTTTCATTTTCAACAAGCTTTCAGGGATGTCTGGACGCTTAACAGGCAACTTCTGCAAGGCAAAGACTTGCGCATCAGAGCCAAGATAAAGGTGGATGTCACAGATACTCATTACAGGAGAAAGTATACATGTTATCAGAAATAGCTGGTAAGGAAACACTCTCAGGATGAAAAATAGTTACATTTTAAGGAAAAGTTATTAGTAGAGATGAAATATGAAAAAATATGTCCAGTCCATACATAAAGAGTGCTCTCTTTTCATAAGAGGGACACTGGAACCTGAAGCAGTCTTGGATATGATCTTGACTGTAAGATCAAGAAAAACAAAAGGAAGTAAAGGACCAGCTGCTGAGGTATAGCAGTGGTTCAGCCTGATGTGCTCAGACTGACTGTACTTGATCCATTGCCTTTTGCCCACAGCTGTGCCCCAGGAGACTGGCTGGACAAGGGCACAGAATGACAACTGCTGGCAGCAAACAATATCCAGCAGCCACTGCTTGCTGCCCATGCACGTTCCACTGCCCCAGGCTGCACCTCCATGCTGTTTCCATGCATGTGGGAAGACATGGTTGCCACCTATGGTCACCACAACCTGAGCAGGTGTCTGAGAAACAGCCAATGACTTGCAGCACTGATGAGTCCAACTTACCCCTAGGCTTCCAGTTTTCAGTTTGAATTTGCTTCCCCCTTTCATTGCACCGAAGAGAGGCAGGTTCATCTTTTTAGGCTTGTTCTCTGTGCTCAGACTGTAACTCCCACCCCTAATAAAAATTAGATAGAAAGGAAAAGAGTGTACAAAGTATCAAACAAGTCTTTCATATAAAAATGCAAAAAAAACCCCAAACCCTGCAAATTAGAAGTGAATATATAAAAATCCGTTTATTTCTCTCCCACTTACAGCATCCAAGGAGGAACCTCCTCCAATCTACATACATGTTGTAAAATTCAGACACTTACTGTAACAGGAAACAAAAAATAAGCAAACAAGAAAAAAAAAGTCTATATCACACACTCCCTCAAGTTCAACTGCAGACATACTTAAATATGTATATATAAAAACACACTTGGAGGCCAAAACTCAATATAAGTGAATTAATTAAGTAATTAAATCCCTAATCAATCTGCCACTAATAAATGATGAACCCAGCACACACTCTCTTGCAGTAGCGCTGCTGGGCAGTAGTTGAACATCCACTACATTTGACTTCCAGATAAATTTCACACAGTGAAAGTGGGCTGCATGTTGTACATAGTATATGTAAAATTCTTCAGTTCCTCTGGGATGCAGGTTGGGAAAAAATTAAAGAAGCTGACACTATGCTTCCAATCCCTTCCCTGCCTCATCCTGCCAGCTTGGGTTCATCTTTCTCCAGTTTTGTGCATCTGCCTCAACCACAGATACTGCAATAGCCCAAAGGCACAGCAGCTCTTTAAAGAGATGAGCCACGTAGTTTGGAAGACTGTGCTGTTTCTGTGTTTGGAAAGCTGTCTGTTTACTGCCCATGGATAACACTTGTTTTAAGTTTTAGTTGACTTACTGGGGCTTCAGCTCAGGCAGTTCTGCAGGCTTGACAAGCTTTATTAACCCCTTCAGTCTCTGTTGCTCTTTCTTCAGTTCAAACGACCGCAAGTGAAGCTTCTTCCGTGCCACACTGTCTAAGGTGCATCCTGATTTTATTTCAGTCATGAATTCATCCAAGGAATCTTGAGCTGCTGGCTGGGACTGGACTAGGCAAAGTGAAGGGAAGATACATATTGTTATGGTGGGGAGATGAGAGCTGTACCCATCCAGGTTCAGGCTTTAGAGAACAAGGTCCATAGGAACAACTATCCTCTCTGCGAGTTTCCTTGAAACAATGGAGACTGTTAGCACTGGGAAGATGAACATGTTTCTCCTAACAAAGGCCTGAAAGTAAACTTCAGTCCACTTACACAACAAAGGTTCTACTCAAACTGGATGTTTCCCTGTAAGTGTCTCTATTCTAGGTTGTTCATCTCATTCCAAGATCTGCTCTCCCTAAAAAAGTGGTTTAGAGTTCTTTTTGTAGTCACAGACTAACTTAATCCCAGCTACAAGGAAACCTACACCACTGGATGGGGAATCCCACTTTGGCTTTCCAGGAATGTTTAGGTAGTAACATTTGAAAAGTTCAAAATTAATCAACATATGATGCTACCTCCTACCCCTGAAAGAGTGCATACAAAAGCAATTTCATATATTAGGCCAATCACAAAATTTACCTTTGCTTTGACTGAATCATCTAAGAAGAAAACACTGCTCTGTACTTGAAGAAGAGTAATGACTGTCTTCCTGCTCCACCTAATTTCAAGTATTAACAATTCTATGCGTATTTGACTAACTAAAACTCAGGAGGTAAACCTTAATCTCTAAATGACTAAGAAAAATACAGAATTCTAACATGGATTTCAAATAACCAGTCAAAAGACCCAGAAAAACTCCTTTCTTGGGCTTGAACCATGTTTCCTAAGTTTTTACATGGTGTTCAAAAATAACTTGGAGGCAAACAAAAGAAAATGTTCTTGCCAGGATCATAACAAGTCTTTCAACAGATAAGTCTTCTGCCTTTTAATATTCTATGAAAAGTGGCAAATCCAGTATGTATTTGCTGCCTTATAAGTGTTTTTCTATATATGCACAAGCATAATTATGTGATCAATGAGTTATTTTCAGTTCAGCTTGAGCTAATTAAGTAGCACTTGAAATTTTGAATGCATACAAATATGATAGTCTAAGTTATTCTAAAGAGTACACATTTGAGCAGTTTTACGTGACAGATATTTAGAGGAAAGTCTAGTAAGACTCATGCTTAATGGACTCAACTGAAAAGGATATTTCTGACATAAAACAAAACAGACTTTAGCATTTGAAAATTCATGAAAGCCGTAACAGTAACTATTCAAAGACAAACAGAATTGAGGCTTCAAAAGATAACAAACAGTTGTAGCACCCACCTCCACATAAGCATAAATGACAAAACATACCCTAAAAGGCATTCTGATAGAAATACTCCTCTTTTTCCTCATAACTATTTATTTGAACCAAGACAAAAACAATAATGAAAAGGTATTGTTAGCAATCAGTCTGAAACTCCTAGCAGGCAGGAGATAACTTGATTTAAACGTCAAATTACAAAGATGCAGTTTAGTGACTAATCACATAATCCAGAACAATTAAAGCTCCACAATTAAATCCACAGCTCGCTGCTTTATCTGCAGAACAGTGTAAGTGCTTCAGTCAGTGAGTGATCTTCAGTGAGTCAGATCACCTTCTTGCAAATTGGATTCTCTGCTGGATTCCACCAACAGTACAGGCTTAGTTAGCACTTGCTATCTGTTGCAGCAGTTTTCTACACTATTGAAGTAAAACTTAACATTACTAGGAGGTGAATCAATCATGTCTGTTATACTATACATCCCAGTGAAAAAAAAGCTATAGGGCTACTTACTGCATCCTCAACTTACTGACCATTTTCTTCTGAACAGGCAACCAAGGATGAAACTGAAGAGCTCTATGTATTTGATCTGCATTCAGCTGTATCACTGAATGAGAGGTACCAAGTCAGTCCATCAGTAATTAGTTCTGAAGAACCCCAGGGAACAATTTGTGAACTTCTACTGAGACTTTTATAGACAACTGCTTAATTTCTCCAAGTGCTAGGTAATAGGTGGTGTAATTTAGCCTGTCATTCACTCAGTGGTCTCCCCACACTCTTGCCTTTAGGCTACAAATAATCATTTAGAGCAAACAAAAGCACACTAAGGTTTCAGAAGTCTGTCTAATGCAGCAGCTTTTCTGGACAGCTCATGACATTGGTAAGAATCATCTGTGGTCAGTAACCCTGCTCCTGGCTTACTCAATATCTGTGATTAGCCTAAAGCATTCAAATAAGTAAGAGAAGACCCGAGGATCTAGAAAACACGCAAACAAGCCAACTGATGATGCAATATTTGCTATGTTTTATCCTGGCCTAAGTCTAGGAAGTTCCCATCCAAAACTGAATTATTCTGTACTGCATTAAGTGCTAAGACTGCAGTTTTTTTCAAGGCTCTATACTAGCTGTGCAATCACTTGCAACTTACAAAAACATGGTAACACAAATCGGCATTATATGGCATTAGCAGAAATGTAAAAATGAACTGACTCTTCCTTCTCCCTGCCTCTACTACAACGTGATTTAACAGTCTTGCTGAAAAACAGTATCAGCAGAAACAAAGGCATCAGAACACATGAAAGCTTGGGATTACATGTCTCAGACAATATAAGCATTAGCTTCTCTTGCTAGTCAATCACTAACTACTTACCAAAACAATCATGCCAAAAACAATTCCTTCAAACACACTGAACATCAGTTAGAATGCTCAGTGGAAAGGTACTGCTTTTTGAACAGACAACTAGTATAATTAATCACTAACAAAAACGTTGATACAAATGAGTGGAGTTGAATTACCAGAAAGAAACACAGCCATATAATGCACAAAGGGGAGCCCAGCTGTCATATTGTTGTTAGGCTCCTTGGAGAGAAACTCTTCTGACAAACTAATGCTGCAACCTTTATTAGTGCCAACTCTGTTAAAAAGGTTTCTGTATGAAGAACCAGTCTAAACACATTTCCCTTCTGCTTTCCTTTAACCCCACAAGACATCGTTAGTAACAAAAAGCAAAATACAGTTATTTGTATAGTATGCTTTTAAATCTAACTCACTAAGAGACACAATCAGTAGTCTGGAAAGGCTCTGCCTTTGTGCACAAGGGCATAATCCTAGAACCTGAACAGTACCTTCATTAGCTAGCAAGTTCACTGAACATACAGGCTAAGTGTCAACTGCTTTTGACTCTATATATCTCTTTACCCACCTTTCCTTTCTAAGCTGCAGCTACAATAAGAGAAGTGAAATTAAAGATACTACCTTTTCTGTCAGTTTTTCCTCTTCCCTTATAAATAGTTTTGAAGGGAGTGGAAAAGACAGTGTTCCTCAAATTGGGTCACCACTATGGGCAGATAAAGAGTAATAATACTCACCCTCCTAAACTCCAGGAGCTTGTACTCTTGCCACCTTACTTTAACTTAGATGCTGCTTGCTTGCTTTGGAAAAAGCTTTCATTAGCATGTGACTATACATGCAGAGTACATAAACTATTGGATGACGAGCATAAGTATTCTCTCCAGCTAACTCAGTGACCTGCAGAACTTCCAGTCCCTTTGTGAGAAGTGCACACTAAAAAAAGAAAGCACTGAAGCGAAAAATCTGTAAGATAATTTTAATCTCTTTATTTTTCTTTATCTATGATCAAATAAACTATGATCAAATAAACTTCATGCCTTACCTTTCCCCGAAGCCTTCAGCTTCTCTGTTATCTCAGAAAGCTCATTTTCAGCTTCCTTTAGCTTTGTGACCTATGAGACAGCAACATGCTTAGAGACTTTTCTATCATCTTAAAATCCCCTTTTAAGTGTTACTCAACTATCCTACCAAATTACTTTGATTTTTCTACTTCTGATCTTTAACCAGGACTTCCTAGGCTGAGAAAACTATAGTCCAGACTGCTCCTAAAAATTTATCCATCCTTTGACATATTGCTTAAACAATTTTCTTTCTGAAATATGAAAATATGTATAATTCTTCTGCAGCAATGTTATACCATCACTGTGACACTCCAACCCACCCTAGCCCTCACATCCTATTGTCTGTGTAGAATTTTTAGTTGTCATATGCCTGTCAGTTCAGGATGCTTATTCTCTGAAGCAGAGTAAGATTCTTCGTTGGGATGTGTCCTGCACACCTGAAAGCTTGCAATTATTTTCTGATGCTTTAAAACTATTTCAAAAGTATCATGTTCTAGCATTTCGTTCACTCACTGCCATGATCCACTAAGACCCCTTCTTTGTCATAATACAGGCATGGGAGAGTAACCCTGACAGTCACAGTAATTCTTCTTACCAGGGAGTCATAAGTCTCTGGTTTTTCTTCTATTTTACCAGCTTTTCTCATTCTGTTCAGTCGTTTCTTTTCCACAGCACCAGTTCGATCAAGGAAAGTGTCGTCATCACTGTCATAAAAATCCTCATCCTCCCAGTTCTTTGATTTCCTTTTTCGGGATACTGGGAAAGGTAAGGGAGGAGGCAAGAAATAGAATGATTTGCATACAAATCAGCAATAAACCAAATTCAAGACAGAAATCTCAAATCCCTAATTTATGACTTTTAGAATGGTCACTGCATTTGACTAGTTATTCACCTGCTTCTTGCCTCAGTACTCCCCGAGCATCGAGTAGCCTGCAAGCTTCCAGTGCACACTGTATCATTGCTTCCTTCTTCTTTCCTGAGTGGAGAACCTCTGCCACCAGCTGCTTCCCTGATGCATCATCCACAGGCAACCTGTTCAGTTTGAAGGATCAGACAACAGCTCAGAGACAACCAGCTTTTCAGGGACGCTACTCAGATATTTTATTTATCATGCTGGCATTTTAATTCCCACTTCATTCTCATCTTTTTCTGTTGATTAAATATTTTCACTTTTCACTTCATACAGAACCAATCAAAACACAAGCATGGATTTCCTAAAGCATGCAATTAAATCTGTATTTCACTAGTCCAAACAATACTTTTTCCTTATTTATTCCACTGGGAAAATGAGAAGTTAAAAGGTTAAGTATCAATCCCTGGATCATTTTAAACACCAGTATCTTGCATCCATGCAACACCAGTAACAAGTATTTTCCATGCTGAAGCAAAGGATTTTTAAGAAGTACACTCATTGCAATGTTGTACCTATCCACTTGAGACTTATCTTTTTGACTTAATTTCCAGCTCACCTTTTTCTGTCTTATAAGAGAATGATGTTAGTGGCCTCCAGCAGGAACCCATCAAAAACTGCCTTATTACCATAAAAGAACAGAGATTAAGCACACAGTAGAATTAATGTTGGTTTTTTTCTTCTGTCCCACTAGGAACTGAAATACATTGTTTCTTACTTTCTTCTCTTGTATTTCAATTTCACCTATTTCTCCAAACAAGGGGAGCTGAAAGAACCTAGACTTTTGCTTTCCCAATTTTCATCTCTAAGGAAAACCAAATGCTGCCAGAATGGAAAGGGGTGCAAACACTGAACTAGGCACTGATTCTTGAACTTCTGTCTCAGTATCAGGCCTTAGGTCTAACTCCAGCTTGCCAAGTGTGACCCAGCAAGTAATGCCTTCAGCTTTTGCTCATGAATTCAAAAAAGTCAGCTTCCATATACCAAAGTGAATGAAGGTATACATACTTGATCCTGCATAGCCAGCTATTGTGCCCACGATCATCATATTCATATTCTAACTCTTCTCCTGGGGAGGAAAAGAAAGTTGATGTAGAAACCAGAATTGAAATAAGCATGAATAATCTTTGCAGCAGAGAGGAACATCATGGCTAAACAAAAGGCATAAAATGCCTTTGTTACATATCAAAGGACTGATGTTGCCTTACTTCTTTTTAAAGTACTGGGATCTTCAGTTGGTATTATCCTCATTTGTTTTTTTTTTTCAAAATCAAGGCTTTTTCAGATCAAAAAATCTCTGAGTGGCCTGTTAAGAAATGTGTAGTTCAAAGAAAACCCAGTCTTGTCTCTGTATGTATTAAAGCAAATGACACTAAAGTAATGATACTTTGCAATCTGAATTCACAGATACTGTTAATCGTATTGCTTACAGATATTGTTCATCAGGTTGATTTTTCACTTTAGCAAGTAAATGAATAGTCTTTAAGTTTCACCAGCAACCACTGAAACTTTAGACCACTTAATTATTGCCTTTTGTCTTTTTTATACTTTCCAATTCTATCTCACAATTGTAGCTATCCCCAAATCTAACAATTTGATGGGTTTTGATTTTTCAGCACAGCTTCAAAGCACGGATGATGTTTGAGTGTCACCCCAGAGGAGCACAAGGTGCTCACTGCAACTCCCCATTTAGGAATTAGTATCTAAATCTCAGACATACAATGGTTAGCTGAGTCTTAACAAGAACCTCCAAACTGAACCCTCAACAAAATTTGATCAAACAGAAAACATTACCCACAACGTAGCAGAAAAGTTGAGCTCCCACACCACATCTTAAATCCCACCCTCAACATTGGCACAAATGTAAAACTTTGCTAAGTAGAAAAAAATCACATTTAATAAAAAGAAGAAAAAAAGCACCTTCTCTATCAAAAAAGCCCTGTAAGGCCTTCCTAGGATCTTTCATATAGAAGGCATCTTGAACATCCTGAAAATCAACAGCAATAGGGTTTTCTTCAACCTCATCCTCCTCAGCATCCTCGCCTAGAGGACAAAGTGCAAAAAATAAAAGGTGAAAAGAGAGCACCAGTATATTTCAACTTTCAATAGTTTGAAAGAAGTAGCAGCTATGTCACTCTAAAACATCTTCTCTTAACTTCAATATTATTGCTGCACCCAATCTGAAAAAAAAATCCCACTTCTTTTTTTTTTGCTATTAGTTATTCCAACATAAGATACAGTTTTGCAGATGCATGTCCCTGCAGTTTGGTACATTCAATGATTTATGTGCTTATACATTTCCATTCAAAAAACCCCAACCGACTTTGTTCCAAAAAGCTGATTAATCTAGCAATCTAACTAGCCTTGAGATGTAGACTTCCTGTTTAAATTTAAAGACAGATATACTGCATAGAAGCCTCAAACAATGAAATTTCGCCTCTGGGGAAAAAGTGTGGACACCATCACAGGAGCAAAACAAACAGCATTAACCTAAACTCTCAGTTTCATGGCCTTTCATAGGCATAGGTGAATTACCTCTCCTGGTAGGAGCTGTTGCATACTTCTCACCAGATATAAGCTTGTCTTGTCAAATACCCTTCTTTTTAACAGGAAAAGGATTAATTTGTACTCATGAACTTCGACTGGATTGTGACTCCTGGCAGCAGCTTGAAATTCAACCCCAGAATTCACTGAAAACTGGCTTAAAGACCTTCTAATGCATATCAGTCAATTTATACATTATCACTTACCCATTCCCCATGAGCAGCTCATATCACTATTCTGACTCCTTTCACTTCTCTCCTCTTTTTCATCTTCCTCATCAGAGTCCTCTCCCAGCATTGTCTTTTCTAGTTTGGCTTGCTGCTGCTTACGCAATGCCTTCAGTTCAGTCACAGTTAGCTCTGACTCAGACTCCTGGTCCTCTTTGGGTCCCTATATCACAAATAATAAATTAACAGAAGTGTTTTTAAAAGAAAAAAAAAGCCCAAACTCAAGTATTTTCAACACACATGCAGATTACATACAATAACATAAAAAATCGTTATAGTGCTCTTCAAAAAGTGGAATTACTAGACTTATGGCTTGCATTCCAAATTACATGAGTTTTGATGATGATTTCAAAGAGAGGAGGGGTGAACAAGAATTATTATCAAAAGATGTTGTCAGCGTCAAGCATTATCAGACGTCAAAGATTACTGTTCTAAAGGCTGAAGGCAAAAATTCCCATCAGAGCTACATGGGTGAATTTCAGGAATGAGCAGCTGCCAAAGTGCGTGCAGAGCACGTGAAGTGCTGTCAAAGTTCCTACTAATAAAAGCTGTCCTTGTTTACAACGAAATGTTAGTTCTTGTCAGAAAGACATTCCTAACACACCTCACTGCTGGAGAGAGATGCCTTTGGCACTCCTTGTACATCAGCAGCAGCCGCGGGGGACCCGCTATCCCGCCCCATCCCTGCGCCCCAAACCTCCCCGCAGAGCCGGGAGCGGACACCCACACCCACCGCTCTCCTCCCGGTAAAACAAACATGGGCTGTCCCCAAACCTCCTCACACCTCGGGAGCTGCTGCCACCCCGAGAGGTGCGGATGGAGCCGGCTGAATTCCCGAGACTGGCCCGGGGGAGCCTTTCCCTGCCCCGACCCGCCGAGCCCCGACGCACCTGCAGGAGGAAGAGGCGTGAGCTGCCGCCGAAGCGCAGCCCGTGTCCCACCCGCACCCGGCAGTAGGTGCGGGGCGGCACCCGCGCCTTGTTGAGGAAGGTGCCATGGGTGCTGCCCAGGTCGTACACGTAGAACCCGGCGGCATCGGCGCTGCCGCGGCCGCGGTACTGCAGCACGGCGTGGTGCCGCGACACCGAGGGGTGCTCCAGCGACAGGGCGCAGCCGGGCAGCCGCCCCACCAGGAACCAGCTGCCGCCCTCCAGCCGCACCGAGCCCAGCGCCACGCCGCCCTTC
>JAWWEU010000111.1:28400921-28426229 GCA_035583155.1 Acropternis orthonyx
GGCGGACGCCCCACGGCGGCTCCTCGTAGCGCGGCGCGGGCGGCGCGGCGGGCCGGGCGGGCCCCGCATCGCCGGGCCCGGGGGCGGCGGGCAGGGGGCGGCTCGGGCGCTTGAAGGCGGCGGGCCCGGTGGGTTCGGCGGGTTCGGTGAGCTCGGTGGGCTCCGCCGGCACCGCCGTCTCCTCCACCTCGGCCATCTTTCCCGGTCCGCTCCCCAATGCAGTCCGCCGGGCCCGAGCGCCGCGCCGCTGCAGGGCCGGGGGCAGGCGCAGCTCCTGCGGGCCGCGCCGCGGCCTCGGCGCGGGCCGGGGCGGCGGGAGGGGCGAGGCGGGACAGGCGGCGGCGGGACAGGCAGGGGGACAGGCGGCGGGACAGGCGGCGGCGGCGGGCGCTTCCCTCCTGGCGGCGCGGAGGGGTGCGGGGGACGGGGGAGCCGCTCCCGGTGCCGGACCGGGGCGCAGTTCCGGCGGGGCGGCCGGGAGCGCAGCGGTGCCCAAGGGAGCGGTGCTGAGGGCAGCGGAGGGGACCAGGCGCGCCACGCGTGTGGGGTGCGGGGGCAGCCGCGGGCTCCGAGCTGGACTCGGGAGGGAGGGAGGGAGGCTCCCGGAGTTTCTCCACACAAGCCAGAGCACGCCGCGCGTCCCGCTCGGCGAGGCCCAGACG
The DNA here is from genome assembly GCA_035583155.1 of Acropternis orthonyx. NCBI lineage: Eukaryota > Metazoa > Chordata > Aves > Passeriformes > Rhinocryptidae > Acropternis > Acropternis orthonyx. Next base: position 28,401,584 of record JAWWEU010000111.1, read on the forward strand.
GACCCACACCAGCCCCTGTTATACACAGGAGTAATTGCCGCCTCACGGGTGCGTTTGTTCCTACCCCCTTTAGGAGGAGCGGCGGTGCGATCTGTTAAGTGGCAGAGTGGCGGCCTGACGCTGTCGGGGACACCGCGCTGCTCAGCGAGGCACTGAGCCTGCTGTCATCCCACTGTCATCCCAGCTCCGGTTTCTGTTGTGCCAAAAGGGCTCTCCCCTGCAACAGGGCTCCTTCGCACCACAGTATCAGGTGGCCTTCTCCTGGGCTCTGTGCAGAAATGCTGCGGTACTGGGGTGAGATCCCGGTGTCCTCGAACCAGGCCAACCGCAGCTCCTTTGACCTGCTGCAGCGCGAGTTTCGTACCGTGGAAGTCCAGGACCCTCCGCTGCACCAGCCATCTGCGAACAAGCCCCGGCCGACCACCATGCTGGACATCCCCTCCGAGCCCTGCAGCCTCACCATTCACACCATCCAACTCATCCAGCACAACCGGCGGCTGCGCAGCCTCATCGCCACAGCCCAGGCTCAGAGCCAGCAGCAAGCGGAGGGCATAAAAACCGAGGAGAATGAACCTCTGCCTTCTTGCCCGGCCTCTCCACCTCTCCCTGATGACCTGCTTCCTCTGGATAGCAAAACCCCCAAAATGCCGTTTCAGCTGAGGCACAGTGACCCAGAGAGTGATTTCTACAGGTGTGTTGGCATTTCTTTGGGTTAGTTCTTGGCTGAAGGAAAGCTGAGTGTTTTTAAATATATATGTAGTTATGTTGATTCCCTTAGGCTGAAGGGTCAAACAGTTGTATGTAAAGTATAAAACAGGCTTCTAGAGGGAAATACTTAGATTTTTCCTGTGTAACATGCAGGTTGTTTAACATAAAGATGCGGGGTTTTTTCCTATCTGTAAAATATGGATGTGTAGTGCTGATTTCTGTATCGTTAGTGCTACACTAAATGTGAATGGTTTTGGTATCTTCAGTGGTTTTTTGACAAGTTCAGTTACAGGATCTGAAGTCTCTTCTACTTGTGTCACTTAGAACTGAAGTATTATTGTAATTGAAAATCCAGTAGACATATGAGTAGTTTTTGGCTGTTTAGCTGTAGGTTCTGAAAGGATAACTTGATAATATATTTGTAAGATTTCAGTGGCCAAGGAGCTGTGACATAGTAACTATGACGTTTCACTGGTGGTCTTCTGGTCAGAGGTGGAAATGAGAATGGGTGAGAAGGGAGTTCTTATCTCTGGTACTGACTCCACCAGCCAAGGCTGGAGGAAAAATAGTATTGCCACCACCTCCGTGTCTACCCCTTCAACAAGCACTCAATTCACAAGGAGGTGTTGCGTTTCTTCCAGGATCTCAGAATACTTTGTGGGTTATGTGCATTTAAAATAAGGGATTAATCCTCACTAGTATAGCTCTCTGTTCTTAGATGTGCACTAATGAACATTATATGGGAGAGGATAACACATTTTAGTTTTTAAAATGGATAAATGTGCATCAGCAAAAGATAGTTCATCCATTAAACGCCACTGAGATCTGTAATGGCCTGAGGTTGTATAAAATGCATTTTATTGGAAGATGTTGCATTTGGTAACATAGTCTCTCTGGACAGTAGGATTATTCCTTAGTGCTCTTTCTGGAGGAACGCCATCATCCTTCTGGGAAGATACAAAGTTAATTAGCCAAGAGGGGTGAAGGGAAATACAGTCCTGTGAGAGTAAAATCAGGGCCCTGTGACTCCTGCTCAGTGGTCCTGTGGTTTGTAGAACTGAACAGTGTTCTGCTCTGTCCTCCCTGGTGGCTTCAGCTTGAAGTTCAGTTTTCTGTGGCTCTGGCCATGTTTTGGGGGCTGCTTTATCTTTCTCTTGTTCCTTTTGAGCCTCTGGAGTCCGGGAAAAGAACTGTTATTTAGTGGTTAGCCACATGGGGGAGTTTGAGGACTGCGTTGTGAAAACTGGAGAGTTTTGAAATGAAATCTTTTGTGGCTGACAGAGAGTGGATTTACAACGAGCTGAAGTGTATTCTAGGTTTTAATTGTGTGCTTGCTAAACCAAACACATTTATGCTTTTCCAGGAGGAAAGCTTTGAGTTTGTTGTTGCATGTTTGTTCTTAACTGTTTTAAGACACATGAATTAAGAGTAGCAGGTGCTGGTTTAGTAGAAAAAATGAAGTTCTGTGATTTACTGACGTTACTTAGTATGTAAAATCAAATTAAGGGAAGAACATTCTTCTTCCTGGTTGACAGTGCATGGTAGCACTTAATTTTTATGCTGCCTTCTGAAGCACAATTGTCAGAATTACAGCATTTAACTCAACCCATATTTTAATTTCATTTTTTTGGCAGTAAGCTGTGTCTGAGAAGTAGTGTATAGCTACATTTAGATACAGGAAGAAAGGAAGATGAGGGTAGCCAGCCTGAATCAGACCACAAGTTTTGTTATTACAGACATGTCCTCTTTTATTTTCCTGTTATTCGTTTTCATCCTTTGACATGCCACCCCCTTGTCTTTTATTTTGTTATACCCTGGATTCATTTTGGTTTTCCTCTGCCCCTTCGCATACCTGTAACCCCTGCCTCCTCATATGATGAGGAAGAGACAGAACCTAATTTACTGCTATTTTTCAGTTGATTTGGTCTTTTCAACTACCCAAAATCTGTACTACCAGCAATTATATAATCGTGGTGCTATTAATTTCCTGCAGTTTTCCAGACTGTTTATAAATATGTTGAAACATACCTTGAATCTGGCAGAGATTCCCAAGGGAAGACCTTGACTCCACAGTGCAGTGGACCTACTTGCTTGTTGATAGATTTGGAGAACTAGGTTTGTGAAGCAGGTTTTCCAGTTACAGAAGCTCCCTGCATTCTTTCTGAGCATGACATATTTACTGTGTGTGCTCTAATTCTTTGAATTTCCCTAATGCACCAAAAATATCAGGCTTCCCAGCCTGCAGTTCTTCACATCTCTTCTGAGACTAATAAAAGAAAATGTTTTCACATCTTCTGTCTTCTAGTTCATGAGGACCAACTCAGTTTGAAGCAGGTGGTGACTCACCACAGCTATTCAGCTATTTCATCCTTGGAATTCCTTTATTATTCCTGGATGAATTACCATCTGGTCCTGGTGATTTGCAAGTGTTGATACTACAGTTCTTGAAATGAACAATAAGGAATTGATGTTTGGTTTTGGTTGATATAGAAACTGAAGGTAAAGCATGATTGATGAAGAATGAGTAAGAAACTGTAGACTTGAAACTATAACTTCAACAGGAGACTCTTACCATAATACAGCTTTTCCTTCTTCTCTGTTCAGCTTCCTCAGATTAGCACGGAACCATCTTCAAAAGAAACCTCATCTACTCATGTGCTTCTTCAGATGCTTTTTCATGTGTGTACATGGTTGGTTTCTTAACAGATTTCTCAGTCAATCTGTCATTTGCATTCCTGACCACATTGGATGTGTGCTTTGCATTGAAAGATAATCTGTAAACAAAATTGGGAGCTTGCAGTGTGAAGACAGTTCATGACAGAAAGACTTGTAGTTAAAAAAATATCTGTACATAAGTAGAGGAGAATGTGTTAGTGGGACACCAGGTGTAATGTTGGGAAGGATTTGGAGCAGTGGTAATTAAAGCAGGCAGAACACACTTCCCCTGATGAACTGAGCACTGTGACTTAGTCCATTTCTAAACTAACTGGTCTTCTGGGTTATGCCACTGGGAGGCAATTTATTTTTGCCATTATCTATTAAGCAGTTTCTTTTCATCCCTGTTCAGCCTTCTGTAGATGTAGCATAGGTATTTAAAAAGAGACTTACTCAAGCTGAGGTATAAAGAGGCTCTTTTCCAAAAGGAAACAACTTTCTCATTTGAGTTAGTGTGTTGTGTTCTTTGATGTACTCTCTGATTAGTATAATCTTGTTTTTCCAATATTCTCCTTTATTTTACTGCTTTGGAGGGAATGGCTCTGAAGCGGCATTGCTGCACCTCATTTGGTATAAATTTAGCTCCACGGTGTAATGTTTCATGAAATTGTCGTGTTCATAGGAAAAACAATCCCTCCCTCCATCTGCTGCTGCGTATGCTCACCTAGGAGGGAGCAGAGCACTTCAGTCCATTGCTGCAGTTGAGTGAACCTCAGCTGGCAATCCATGTACTGACAGCCCAAACACTGTCCCCTGAAGACAGTTGCATGGAAAATGAACCATGAGTCTCCCTTCCCTCTAAGAAAAACAGCGTTACAGAAGAGCTTGGGTGAATGGATTGTGCTGCCTTTGTGGGGTGGCTTGTTGTCATTTAATTGACTGACCCAGAAAATGGGCCTTTTTTTAGTTTTGAGAACTTATTAATTCTGAGAATAAGTCCGATTGGTATAAACAGACACTATTCTCATGTCTTCTGTTGTGAAGTTCTGCGTGTTGCTGGTAGCAGTGGGAGAAGGCTGGGCTCTGGGTCTAGTAAATTCCTAGGTTAGCAGGTAGATGTTCGTCTGGAACATTATCTAGTGTTGGTGACTTTGTTAGAAATGCAAAACTGAAGAGTGGGAAGTTGGCCAGTATTTGTGATAAATTTTGCACTATATGTTCTGTAGAGGTGATCACCTCCAAGTCACTGACCTAATTTCTGTTCCATTAATCTCTGGTGATGAAACTTGAGGACTAAAGCACATTTGTTTCTTTGTAGCTGTATCACCCTGCTAATATGTTAGGTAAGTTTGGCTTTGGATGGTTGCTGGATGGAGAGCCTTTCAGGGAAAGAACTAAATGCTGCAGATGGTGGCATTTTGCATAATGATGGTACCTGGAAGGGTGCTTTTGTAGGTGCTGAGTATGTGCCTGAGATCTAAAACCAAGGCTCTTTAGCTATGATTATCTGGGAAAATAAGAAGTTTTTATTTCCTTTTTGTGAAGTTGTGACATTAGATAGCTGCTCTCGACATAAATGTGGCTATATGGCTGTTTTTGTTTATGTGTATTCTTACCAGTGAGTACCTGGAAGTCAAGGGAAGATGAAGAGAAAATATTTTCTCATTTGTTGTTTTCTGTTAACATCTACAGTAATATTTCAGTTTTTGTTCTCAGTCCTGACTTTTAGTCATATTTCTCTATTGTTTATTGTGGGAAAGAAGAAATCAAGAGAACAAAAAATAGGAAAAACCAAAAAAATTGACTGACCTTTCCAAGAGCAAGAGGTGGAGATTTGGATATGAGTACAGTACTGAAATTTCTTTTATCTCTGTCTTTAATTGATTGGATTTCAGGTTGATTATATGCCTTTCGGCATAGTAACCTTGCTGCATTTAAATGGTCGCAATTAGTTTCTTTTCCTCTAGGAGTTTAAAAGAAATATAATATTCTCTGCTGCTTCTGAGCAGTGGTAAGCATTGCTAAATGGCTGTTGTGCTCTACTTTGCAAGTGGCTAAGTATCCTGCTTGCACTTGCTGAAATCTGTGTCCAATTTTTTTGCCCATAGTGTTTTGAGTGAATGTCTCTGTATTAATAGTAGCCTGGTGTTCAGTAGTTTTGGTAGCATAAGATGCTCTCAACTGATGGCTGCCAAACAGCTACATATGTCCTTTACATGTACTGGAAAAAAAGAGATTCTTTTTTATAAGCATAAATTTTGAGAGTTGTTTTCTGGCTTGTTTTCTTCAATGTTTATTTACTTCTGTTGTAACCTCTTGGTCCAGGTGTTGTATGAGACATATGGCTGCTTCTGAACTTCAGAAACTGTCACTGAGGTGCAGGGGGGAATCAGGGAGATGTAAAAACAGTATGGGTGACAGTTGATTTATAAAGGAACTGATGATCTTTTAATTCATCTTGTCAGGGTGCCTGCTGTCTTCTTAACAAAGTCGTTACATAATTGAGTAGGAATCGGAACGTGAGTCATTTTCCATCAATTAATGACTGGGATGAATCCATGACCTGAGATCCACATGCTGCTCTTAATATCTACTTAGAAATATGATCATATGTAGCTTTTAATATAGCATGATTACCCCCTTTATTTGAATAGTCAGAAAGTGCTGAGCTGGTGTACTTGAAAATGAATGATTCTTGTCCTGATAGCTCGAAGTTTCACCTTCCATTTTCACTCCTCTGAAATGTTACTTTTTTTACTGCTATGTTTCAGTGGTTTTCTATGGGTCAGTTCTGAGGGTCAGAGGAGCCTAAGGCTCTGTGGCCCAACTTCTCAGTGAGACTGAAGGGTACCTAACACTTGCTGGAGACACAGAGTACTGATAATTTTATCAAGACATCAGTACTGTCTGTGTACTGTTTAATCAGGTCCTGTTACTGGAAGGAGTGTATGGTGATATGCAAGTAATGTAGGGTGAGAGGAGGAGAATCTCATGGTGGGCTGCAGAGGATATTGGGAGAAATTGATCAGAAACAAATGAAGAGTGAAATTGTTAGCTTAATTCTGCCCTTGGTGGTGAATGGAGTGTAAAAAGAGATTGTAAATACCATACTTAGCAGAAAGGAAATTTTATTTTTTTGACATCAGCATTTGAAGTCTGTGTTACTGATATGAGCGAATAGATTACATGCTCTTAATTATGAGTTGAGAAATCTGGTAGATATGTTTCCCTGTCAGAGGCCTTGCCTTAAGTCCTCTTTTTCCTCTGTAGAATTTCTATTTGTTAACTCATGTTGATGAAAAATTTGGTGGCTGACTGTAAATGAATTGGTGTTTGAAGTGCTCATGTCAGTTGTTTTCCATGTCCTCTATCCAGCATGGTCACTTTTTCCTGCTTAGCAACTCAAAAAAGAGAGGTCTGAAACCCAAGGTCAGAGAATGCTGCTTTATGGCAGAACCTCTCCAGGCCTCCTCCCAGGGCCTTGTGTTCATGCCTTAGGTTGCTTATGGGGATACTTCTTTCAGTGTTGTGCTTAGTGACTGCTGGAAACAAGGGCAGGGAAACAGTCTTTTTGGCTACAGTGTACCTGTATGAAATCTATGTGTATCTCATTTCTTGCTTTTTGATTTGTGTCTTTTGCATTAGAAATTCTGATCTTGTCTATCCCTGAAGCCTTTGTATCTATTAGACCTGTGACATCAGACATAACAAGGAAGAGAAATATAATTAACCGAGAAAGGAAATGATTTGTATTCAAGTTATTTAAAATGCCTTTTTTTGTTTGTGTCAAGGACCCATTTAATTCACTTCTCCAGGAGAAAAGCTCTTGGGTGAGAAGGGAGTTGCTTAAGGGTTCAGAAGATTTGCATCCCACATTCATGAATCACTCAAGGAATCTTGCAGCATTAGAAGGGAAAATGAAAATTGCAAGTGCTGATTTGGAGGGAGGGGAAGAAGGAAAAGCAGATAAATATGTACTAGGTAGTGTTCGTATGTAATGGAGAAGCTGTGGAGAACTCCAAACCCTTTGCTTTCCCTTTGTACACCACCTTATTATTGACAGTATCTTTTCAACTGATACAGTCCTTTCAATTTTTGAAAGTGTGCTGTTTTTGTCTTTTCCGGTTTTCAGAGGAAAAGGGGAGCCAGTGACTGAGCTGAGTTGGTCCTCCTGCCGGCAGCTTCTCTATCAGTCAATGGCCATCATCCTGGCTCACACAGGCTTTGAGTGTGCCAACGAGAGTGTTCTGGAGACCCTGACAGACATTGCCCATGAGTACTGCTTGAAGTTCACCAAACTGCTGCGCTTTGCTGTGGATCGAGAAGCTCGACTTGGGCACACCCCTTTTCCTGATGTCATGGAGCAGGTCTTCCATGAAGTGGGCATTGGCAGCGTGCTGTCACTGCAGAAGTTCTGGCAGCACCGCATTAAGGATTATCACAGCTACATGCTTCAGGTGAGAAGAGCTTTAGGGCCCTGACAGCACTAAGAAATGTACCCACAGTACAATTGCTTTTTCCTGTGGCAAGCCCTGAGTCTTACTGAGGTGAAATCTGATTAGAGAACTTCCTGGGTGTGAAGGGGAGTCTTCAAGCAAAAGAGAAACAGGATTTTTTTGACTGGAAGATAGAGCCCCTTATTTGTGTCCCTACTGAGGTGAAGGATGCTCTACTGATGATTTGCCTGAGTTTAAGAAGAGTCCCCCATCTCTTGAATGGTCCAGACAAAACTATCAGGTAGAGATAAAATCAGAACTGACTGATTAGCTGAATTTTTTGCTTTAATGGGATATTTGGCTGGTTAGCATTTCAGAAAACAAGTAAGCATACAAAAATTACTGAGCTGTACAGAGGTGTGTGTTTGCTTAAGCAAGGGGTTTTTTAAGCTTTAGTAGGAGTATAGGGTAGTATTGTGCTGGTCTGTCACACAAGTGCTGCTTTCCACTCTAGAGGAGACTGCTTCTGTGGAGAAAGAAGAGGAATTGTTGAGTAAGAGGCATCAATAAATGTAGGTTGTAAGAATAAGGGTATGGTTTCTCTCTTGGTCCAGGTATTCTAAGAAATTAAACATGCATTTTATTTGAATGATATAAGGCTGCCCGTTGTGGACTTAGAGAAATTTGAAGTGGGAATCTTGCTTCTATTTATAAAAAACAAGGCTTGAATCAAGAAGATAGCCTGTGACCAAAGACAAAACCTGCCATTCTTTCTTTTCATATTATCTGAGTGCTGGTTGATTTTTTTTTTTTGGAGCAGCTCTCTTGTGCTCCTACTTATCCCAGGGCTGACACCTTGTGGCTCACAGAGGCAGTGTAAATCAGAGACACCTGTAAGTGCACGTAGTATGTAAGTTGTGATGAACTGAAGTTTGTGCATAAAAATAACATCATCAAGATCTGTCTTCATTAAAAACTTTTGTGTTCGAAAAAAACCATTCTGTTAATTTTTGTTGAAATGTTTTTGTTCGGATATTGTGTCATTTTGGAATTTGGGTTTTCCACATCGTTATGCTGATGCAGTTTTTTCTCATCCTGCAGCTGGTAATTTTCTTACTGGTTTTGTTCTTTATGCAGGTCTGAGGTCCACAGTAGCCTCCGTATGTGGAAGTTTATTTAGAAGGTGGAAATAGGCTTTGTTATTCTCTTTTCTGCTTGCTTCTGATGTTAAAAAGCCCTGGGATTTTCCTAAGCACAGTCCACTGACTGTTAGGATTTAGTTGTATAAACAAGCATTTTTTAGAAGCAGATGAAATCTGAAAATTTTAAAATTAAATTGCTTACTGCTGTTAAGTTTCTGGAAGTACAGAGTAGTTCTAAATCTCATTCCTGTATTTGTTTCACTTCTTTAACTGAAGAAAGCATTTGTGTTTTTTGCTGTGAATCTGATAGAAGGTACTCAGGGTTTGCCCAGTGGTGATTACAGAGCTGATGAAAATCTGAGGTGCTTAGTTTTTATTGCTGGGGTAAATTTGTTACTGGGGGATGTGGAACAGTCTTATAGATAAAACCAAAGCGTATGACTGAGACACTTTGCTTTTGTTTCATACTCCGTTTAAATTTCTGGGCTTCATTATCTCATCGTCTCTCTCTGTGAAATCTTTATCTATCAGATGTTAATGGATTAAACCTCTTATTAAAGGCCCTTGTTACAGAACAGAAGGTGCACTTAAAGGGGAAAAAAATCTTTCATGTGTATCTGGTAAGCTGTTTACTTGTTCATTTAGGTCAGACGTTAATAACATTCTGGGAACAGAGTGCACTGCAGTGTAATTGCCATCAGAGTCTCTGAAGTCACTCTCACCTTTCTGGCCTCTTTTTCACCCACTGATCTTGGACAGGTTAGCAAGCAGCTCTCTGAAGAATACGAGAAGATTGTCAACCCTGAAAAGGCAGCAGAGGACACAAAGCCTGTGAAGATTAAGGAGGAACCTGTGAGTGATATTACTTTCCCCATAAGTGAGGAGCTGGAAGGAGATCTGGCTTCTGGTGACCAGTCTTTGCCTGTTGGAGTCCTTGGAGCTCAAAGTGAGCGCTTCTCAGCCAACTTGGAAGTAGAAGCTTCCCCACAGACTTCAGGTAGGGGTTTCTTGCTGCTCCTGGAAACAGTCCATCAGCAATTCCATGTGATCTTGTTTGCCCAGGGTAGTTTTAGATTCATGTTCAGAGATTCACATTCAGAGATACATGTTATCGAAACCTTGAAGGTCATGTTCCTTGGGTAGTTTAGGCACCGAATGAGTTCTGGAAATACAAATGATACTTGCTTCTCCATGTTCAGAAATCACCCTGGTAATGACAAGCATTGCATTATGAAAGCTTATCAGTGATTTCTGTGATATGGGCTCATGGGAGTCTCTCCTAGCATCTCTACCACAAAGCCTCCTGTAGTCAGCTGAGGCCATGGAAAGTGAAATGGTGAGTGACGTAGTGGAGTTGTGGAGACTGCACTCATTTCCTCAAAGTGCCATCCCTTGATGTTGGCATTGAAGCACACTGGTGGCCAGCATGGGAGAATCTGCTCCTGCTGTGCCTTTTCTATATCTATATACAAGTTTCATTCAGTATTCACTGTTTAGTAAAGCTAAACTTCTTGGGAAATGAAGAAGACATTCATCTTCCAAAGAAAGGCAGTTTTAATTTTGTATAGAACCTTCTGAACTGTGGAAATCCTTGCAATAATAACTGTTTCACTTAAAAATCTGGTTAAAAAATGAAGCCTGTCCTCCTATTAACCCTAAGCTGAGTAGCATATATAGTGAGGATAGAGTATACTTCTGAGTCCATTAGTTTTTTTACATTGTATTGAGCTTTAAAAAAGCACAAATCTATCTGATGCTTTTCTGAAAGCTCATACTGTTTTCCATAGCACCTCTGAAATGTGAAGTGTTTGCATTTTTGTGGAAGAGGGAACAACAGACTCCTCTGGTCCATCTGGGTTTGCGAGTGATTCATCTGGAAAGTTTTGTATTAACATCTACCACTTGAGACCCAGAGGTTAGCATGCTAGCTGTATATTAAATGCCTCTTGCCTCTCTGATACCAAATTGATGTTTTCTAATTAAGAATACAAGTGCTCTGTTCCTCCCTGAAAATCCCTCTTCACTTCACAAGAGCCTTTGGAAATCTCATCACTGTGAGAAGTCCCAGTCTAGAGCTGGGCAGGCTGGAGAGTGTAATATCATAAGGAGTGAGAAAAAGCTGTTACAATCAGGACACCACCATCTTGACAATACAGGTGTGAGGTCCATAGGGAGGGCAGTAAGACTTCAATGTCTGAGGGCAAAACTCTTGTTACATCCTTCCCTGTTCTTGTGTTTCTGCTTATGCCTGACATTGCAGTTGCGGGCTAGTTACTTAATTTTGTTGCAGTTGGAGAATGGATGCAAAACTGGAGACCTTGTTCCTCTACCTTTCAGGATAACATGAGGATTAGCTTATTTGTAAAGTACTTTGAAGTTGAAGTGCTTTGAAGATGAAACATCCTGTGTTGATGCTTAAGTGCTTTTAGTCATTAGTAACACTCTCAGTGACAGGTGACAGAGCTAAATGGAATAAGAGCAATCGATGAATGAAAGACGCAGTTTAGTTTAGTGAGCATCTTTGATTATTGTCTAGACTGGAGCTGTAACTCTGTACAACTGACAGCATTTTAATGATGTGTCCATTGTTGTTGAGAGGGATGCATTTACTTATGATTAACATAAAAAGGACTTTTAATTAAGGCAACTGAGCTAGTGTAGGCTGTGTTACCACAAAGGTCTCATAAACTCTGGTTTGGGCCAAGCTGCTCTGGAAAAGATTCCTGACTTCTTCGTAAAGGAGAGGTCTCAGTACAGTCGTATGCTGGAAGATTTTTTTCTCTGTGTAATTGCTACCAATAAGGGGCTGTTGTTACTAGTATACTGATAATAGGGAATAATAGGAGGTTTTGGTCACTATAAGCGGTTTGGTTGTGCTTTCAAACTGTAGCCGTGCTTCTTGAGACACAGGGTTTGGAAAACTTATTAAAACTGGTTTTCTATTTTGTTTGGTGGGTTTTGGTGTGGTGTGATTTTTTTTTTTAATTATTATTTTAAAAAAATTGATGAATTTTTCATGTGAATTTAACTCCACACAAGAAGGATCGGATTTAAAAGTGAGAAGATTTCATGGTTCAGTTCTGGCCTGTTTATGCCCATCTCAGCAAGGAGCCCAATTAGTGTATTTTTAATAGACTTTTTGTGTCTCTTAAAACTGTAAATAAACAGAAATAATGCAATCTGTAATTACTACTCTTGGGGAGAAAAACATTTGCTGTTACCAAGAAATATGGTTTCATAATCTTGTACAGAAAATCCTCAATCTGCTCAGATTGCACATGAGTCCAAAAGTTTTTTATAAAATGACCGGTGGTGGGAAGCTATTTCCCAGCAGGGTGTCTGTGAGGTTGAGCCAAGAGGATTTCTTTGTGTTGTGCTGAAACATGGGGTGAGACCTGTGGGTGTTGAGTACAAGGAGGCAGGTAGGCAGGTGGCTGACTGTAGCTCTGATGTCCCTGCATTTCAGTGCTGAAAGTGGTATTTGGGACTGTTCATCTACCTACTCTTCTGTCATCTCACTTCATCTCCCCTGCACAAGTCCACTATGTCTGACAGTTGCAAGGACCTCATAATGCCTTCTGAACTGCCTCAAAGTCCTGCTCATGCAGAGTCTAGTCCATATGCTGTTGGTGTACTCATTGCTCCTGAGGCACTCCTTCTGGAGAGTGAAGTTGTTTCTCATGGAGAAAATCGTGGAGGCTTGCAGTCAAAGGATAGCATTATATTTTTTAGAGAGGCAGTTGCTGGGCTATTAAAACAAAAAGGCCAGTTTTTTTTTTTTTTATTAATGACAGTACTTGATGTGTTTTGTTTGTTTTCCCCCCAGCCTAGTTCACCTGTGGCTTTGCTTTTGCTCCATCTTTACCAGTGATGCTGTCCCTTGCATCTGCATGCTGTTAATCTTTTCACTTGGTTACTAATGTGTGCTTTTTCTTTCTCTAGGGGCTGAGGTGAATGCTTCCCCACTCTGGAACTTGGCACAGGTGAAAATGGAGCCACAGGAAAATGAGGAGAGTAATGTACATGGTCATGGGGTCCTAGGCAGTGATGTGTTTGAGGAACCAATGTCAGGCATGAGCGAAGCTGGGATGCCACAAAGCCCCAATGGCTCTGAGAGCAGCTACGGTTCTCATTCTGCTGACAGTCTGATGGGATCCTCACCTGTCTTCAACCAGCGCTACAAGAAAAAGATGAAGAAGATGTGAAAAGGAACAGTCTTCTTATTTAGTCCTGATGACATGTAATAGACTTGAAACAAACTAGTAGAGTACTGTGGTGGTCTTGATTCCAACACAGGGCTGGCCCTGGTGTATGAGGGACCTACATAAAGTTACTACGAAAGGTTTGACGTGTAGTGCACTTCAGCTTCCCTCTTTGCTGGCTTTCTGTACTCCGTCCTGACTCATTAAAGATCACCCTTTACATCTGATGGTGGCATGGCTTGCTTTGGCAGATCAATGAGCAATGTACCAGTGAATAGTTGTGAGGAGGTTTGCTAAGTCACAGAATCATTGAATAGTTTGGTTTGAAAGGGTCTCATGACCTTTCTACTCCAGCCCCCTGCCCAGAGCACAGCCATTTAGAGCAGGTTGCTAAGGGCTTTGTCCATTTGGGTTTTGAGTATGCCAAACCTCTTTGGGCAACATTTCCCCACATTTGACAACCCTCATGGTAAGAAAAAGTATATTCTTGCATCTAATTGGAATTTCCCATGTTTCAACTTCTCTTCATTGCCTCTTGTTCTGTCATTGTTCATCCCTGCGAAGAGTCTGATTGTCTTCTCTAATCTGCCTATTAAATTACTATATACGAGATCTCTCTTTAGCCTTTTTTCAAGTGTGAAGAAACCATGTCCCCTGAGCTCTTCTTATGTTCTATGCTCCAGCCCCCTAACCAGCAATGTGGCCTTCCTCTGAAATTGCTGCAGTGTCCTTATAAAGGGGAGCACAAAAGTGAATGCAGCCCACCAGATACAGTCTCACAAGTGCTGAATGAAGAGGAGTAATAATTTCCCTTAATGTGCTTGCCTCCCTCCTGCTTGCTGACTGTTGGGGGCAGTAAGAGAGTCTTAAGTCAGGGTATTTTAAGTTGGTAACTCAGTCTTCCTCTACTGTAGGTAATGCTTTATTCCCACACACTGCTTGAAGGCTCTGGCACCTGACAGGCCTTAAGGCAGAACTTATCAATAAAAACAGGCAAAAAAGGTGTTGTGTACATCAGCCTCAAAGTACAAAGAGCATCCTTTGTCACCATATTGCCTGATCTGTTGAACATGTAGACCCATGTTTTCTTATACTTTCTCTTGCTTCTGGTGTACTTAGAGAAGCCCTTCTTCATATTTCTTACCAGTTTCAACTTCAGCTGAGCTTTGGCTTTCTTAACTGGCCCTGCATACTTGGGCTGTTTCTATATCCCTGCTGGCCAGCCCATCCTCACTTCCACTTCTGTGTACCTTTTTGTTTGTGTCTGAGCTCAGCAAGGAGTTACTTGATCATTTTTGCTGGCCTTCAGTCATGGATGCTTTAATTTCGCTTGTCAGATAGGACTGTTTTTCTCCTTTGAGAAAGCTGTCTTTGAAGATAAAGCATCACACTTGGGTTCCTTTGGGCAGTCAGAGTAGTCCCTCATGAAATCCTGCCAAGACATTCCTTGAATAAACCAAAGTATGGTGACCAAAAGGTACAGGACTCTGTCTTGTACACATTTCTCACATTGCCACACTTCCATGTCTTCTGCAGCCAAGACCTTCACATTCTCCACCAATTCTTCCTTGTTAGAAACAAGTCCAGCAGAGCTTATTCCATAGTTGATTTCTTGATCATATAGTCAGGGAAGTTGATGAGGTTTTCTGGAGAGAATGAAACAGCTTTTTCTATTGGTGTGAGCCAGTACTGGCAATGCAAACTTTTCCTTTGCTGTCATTGGATTGAGTGCAGCAACTTCAGATTGGCTGAGGTTTCATATTCAAAGTTGTTATCTTGACAACTTAGTCTGAAACAGAATCTATTTTGCTGCTTGCTTTTATGGCTCAGCTGACTGATGGCATTTTTTTTTTGTTCTGCACAATCCTCAGTTGATCAACTCGGTCTTTAACTTGATTCAGTGTGTTTCTCTCTCAAAAGATGTAGGATGAACATGAATCAAGAATGAACAGCCACTTAAAGTGGCTTTATACCTGTAACCCCCTGGGATGTTTGAGGGAAATTTACCAAACCTCCCATTTATCCTTACAATTGCAGGTTTATCTTTTGAAAGAGTGAGCTTCAGGCATAGTATTTTTGTTTCTGTATAACATGCCTGGCTTTAATTCTTTTTTCCTAACTGTATCTCTCTTCCACTTTATAGAACTGCAAGCCAAACATAAAATTCCTCAACGTCTAATAAGAAAGTGTGACCACAGGCTTTTATGGACAATGGAGTTAAAATTGTCCATCACAGTTTTAAAGATTTCTCCTGTAAGATAAATTCTCACTACTTTAAGCCTAGTCAGTAGTGGAAGAGCATACCAGGAAATCTTTGATTCCCCCTGAGTCACCATTAGGCAAGCTGCAATGTCCCTGTTTTCTCAGCTGTAAAAAAAGAATAGTAATATTTGCCTTTTCAAAGTATGTTTGAGATTTAGTTACTATGCAAAAAAAGGCACAGTGATCATTCAGAGAGTTTTGTTAGAGTTGTGAGCTTCTATTCAATTTTGGTAGGACTGTTTCTGGCTGGAGAATGTCTAGATGGTCACTGAAATGTTACAATCCTGTATTGATACAGGCTTTAAGCAAAACTGCTGATCGTGAATTACAGCACAACGCTGCTGTTCAGCAGCCCAGGTACAAGGAAGGCATTTGAGGTGGTATCTTCTCACTCAGCTTTAGATGTCTGCATCTAAATATTTTCCTCTGGGTCCCATTTGCAGATGAAGAGAAATAGTCATTCTTAAGTCACTGTTATTTTGGTCTTGAAGTAGAAATATAAAGCAGGTCAAATTAATGGCTTTTTTAGACATGTCTGTGTTTCTCGTGTGCTCATAAGGTGAGTTCACTTGGCTACCTCAGCTGAAGACATCCACACTGTCAATATCTGAGATAAGTGATCTGACTTTAGCCCTTTCTATGTGGGAATCAGAGGACCCTTCCTCCTGCTGGGCCAGTGCTTTTACTTTTCTTTTCTGCACATTTAGTAGAGTTTGCCATTCAAATGGTAGCATGGGGCTAAGAGCAAGTTGCCCATCTCAGCTACACCAGTAGACCCAGTGTTCTCCATAACACACAGAATGTGCTAGGCTGGAGCCTCGAGGCTTAGCCTGATTTGGCCCTTGTGTCTTTGATACTGTGTGAGAACACCTGACATTGGACCTTTCTCTATAGTTGCTTTGCAGACAGGTGTAGTAAAGTATTCTTGAGGCCAGGGTACTTATGCAAAGTCCATTGCACTGTTTTCGGGAGCTGGATGACAGAGTGATTGCTGCCAGCATCGCTTGCTCATTGGCAAGATTTCAAGTGGGCTAAAAATGCAAATCTAGTGTTCTCCAGGGCTTTGGTTAAACCTCCTAAGTGTTGATCTTAAGTGCTTTCTCTCTATTGCTCATGTGCAGATGTTCTGTCTTACTTTTGTGATGTTTTTCATTTCACATCCCTTTTCCACACCCTTTTCACCCTGTAACACACACTGCAACAAGCCAAGCCTGAGTGCTTCAAGTGTATTTAAATACAGTGGAAATTCAATCTCCTTTGATTCAGCTGTGTTACTGCCCTGTAAGGGAGAAGTGTTACTGATTCTCTTCGGGATGCATGTTTATGCAGAGGTGAGAAATCCATTGGCATTGCTTACACACTTGAAAATGAAGGCAGGGTAATAGCTGTACCTCATGTTCCCCCAGTATGCTAAGTGTTGCTGCTGAAGTTGTGTGCTTGAAGTTTCCTTTTATGCATGTGGAAGCTTTACCTTCTGGATGAGCCCTTCCACTCTGAACGTTTCTGGTTCTTAGATTTATGGTGGGATTCATCATGCATGAAATAGCAAAATTTAAAGTCTAGCTCACAAAGTCAGATACAGACCATATGCTCTTTTGATGAATCAAGTAAGGTTTTGCTAGGTGTAAATGGAGCCTCGGGCAACTAGTGAGGTGTTCATTGGCCATGTAATCTCCTAATTTTCAACCAGTGTGAGATTATGCAGTAGGATGGAATGAAGCTCTGCCCTTGCAGTTGCTTTTTGCTGATGGTTCTGCTGACCCACCTGCTTTCGCAGTCTGCGGTTTTGATACATCTTTTCATCTTTTCTCCCTTCTCTCTCCAAAGGTGGGTGGATGAAAAATTGGAATATTGAGTATTGACCATGTCTGTATCCAGTGGCATTGATGTCTTACACAGTGATGTATTTTGCCAGGATTGAAGTTGGTGGGAACTTTGATAACAATTTGGAGGGCAAGATCTGTGAATTACTTGGCTTTTGAAGTGTTTTGCATAGGAATCATACAGGATTGTAGCAGAGAGAGTGCTGTGCATCCTATTCCTTTTTCCCCTCTAGCAATACCTTTTTATTCCTTTTGAAGAGTTTTGCCTGGAATTCAACAAAGTTCTCTATAAATGGTAGTGTAACAACTTCAGTATACAGCTCTATGTCAGACTGTGCTACCTCGTGATTTAATTCCAAGGCCATCCATGCTGATTTGAATATGCATAATACTGTGCAGAAAAAGAGATGTTTCCTGCATAGAAATTTACAATTTAAAAAGAAAACAGGAAAATAAGATTAGGCAGTGTAGGTGAGGCCAAGCTGATTATGTGCTCGGTTCTGAAACTAATGGAGGTGTTATGTGTGAAGGATGTTTTACTTAAAATGTTTTTGTACATACATGTGAACAAAATATGTAACTTTGCTTGTGTTTATATGGAACAAAATTGCTTGGTAATATTTCAGGAGTTTTTTTCCCTTGCTCTCCTGGAGAGAGTTTCTCTGTAATTTTTAAGGAAATAACATAAGTAAAACTATTCAGAAATAAAAATCTTAAAGGTGTTGTGTGGATTTTTTGGTTTGTTTTGAAGAATGATGCTGTGAACACTAAAGCAGGTCTTGACGTTCTGTCTGCCCTTACGTGGGATCTGAGTAGACCTTTTGCAGGCCTGAGTAAAGGGCTGAGATGATATATCAGTGTTAATCTCACAAACAGGAAGACAACAGATGTTATTACAGGAAGTGGCCAGAGAAAATGCAAGGGTTATTTTTCACAGGTGCCAGTGCTAGTGAGCCCCTGGAGTGATACTAGAACCACAGTGCTGGTATTGGTATTCATCCAGCATAAGCAAGTGCTATTTCTGGAGCAACTACTTATATATACTTCTACTACTTACATTAACAGACTACCTAGGAGCCCTGCTCCAAGCCGTGTGCTTTGCTCTTTTATGTGCTGGTCTACTTACTTTACATTCTGCCTGCTTTTTCTTTTTTTTTTCCTGGGGTACTGCTTTAGACTACAGTGAATGAAGCACCAGCATATTTTCCCCTCTGCACTGTCTGTCGTGGTAGGAGTGAGGAAGGATGGCTTGATGCTTGATAGCCCTCCTAAGCAATTGCAAATAGCACACCATGAATTAGGATAGTGGCCTGTGCTGCTTGGCCAGGAGAGAGGGAATAATCATCATTGTGCTTCCCATCACGCTTGTACCTGAGAACAGTCCTCCCAAGCCTATCCTGCTGAATTAATTTCCCGGCCCGCGGGTGAGTCCTGGGCTGTACTTTCCACTTCGCTGTCAGGACCTGGAGGCAGAGAACAGCAGTCGCCCCTTTCCTTTGCACCCCACCAGGGTAAAGCCTGATCCCACTCGCATCCCCGTTCTGCCTCCCTCTGCTCTAACAACCCGAAGTGCCCGTGCTGCGGCACTCCCCGGTGCTGCGGCAGCCGGCAGAGCCTTGTTGGCAGGCGATCTCGGCGTGGGGGCCGACACCCCGGTTCCCGGGCTGGCTGTGCCCCGGCTCGCTGCCCCTGTCCGGTGCGGGTCCAGGTCCGGGTCCGCGGGCGGCCGTGGCCGCGTGGTGGTGCTGGACACGCGCCGCTGCCGGCCGGGGGATGCTGCAGCCCAGGGATGCAGCTACAGCGGCAGCCTCTTCTCTCCCTCGCCCCTGAAAAAAGCCCCAAACTCCAAACCATGTCATTTTCTTTGCGTCTTTTATAGGGGGGATTAGAATCACCTTTTTGTTGCTATGGGAACGCTGCGTGAGAGAAGCCGACCTCATTATGAGTGATGATGAAATGCCCTTTGGAGTGGGCTCGGCACCCAGCACTTGCCGGGGGGAGAATGGGGCTGTGGCAGGCAGGGTCGCCCCTTTGCAGCGATGCTCAGTGGTTTGCAGAGTTCGTGGGTTTTTCCCTCTGGGCTCAGCAGGCTACAAACAGCTCCTGCTCCTGAAGCAGCTCTTCCCCTCGGGAATCAGTTCAGGAGTCATGGCTGCACCTGGACCGCACATGGCCTTGCTTCAGGGTGCGTAGGGGGTGTCGTTGCAATAGGCAGCAGGGCCTGACAGTGAGCTGCATGAAAGGCTTGGATGTTGTAAGGGGTCTTTTGCACTTCTGGTACCTGTCGGGCCCCTGGCACCCACTCTGTGTGCTTTTCTCTCAAATCTGGGCTGCCACATCTCTGAGCCCAAACTGTCCTAGGTGTGCCTCCCTCTCAGCTTTGTTGCTCATCCAAACATGCTGCCACCTCTGCTCATCCTGCACTGCCCCTGGCTCTTCACACAGATTTTCCTCATCACTCCTGTGACCCACATCACTCATTCTCCTCTTGAGCTCCTGACAGCATTTCTGTGCCCTCGCTGCCCAGCTTCTTGTGGCACGTTGTTTCTGCCTGTCTTGAGTTGCAAAGCAGATGTAGGAAGTAACTTTTTTTTTTACTGATGGAAAACAATCTTAAGATTAGTTATCTTCGTTTAGCCAAAGTTTTCCTGTTTTTGGTGGAGGAAAGGAAGTTGAAACTTGCTGTAAATATAATAGTTGCAAATGCTGATGGCTCTTCTCAGTTGTTCCATCTTGTTGCTGCTGGACAAGCTGCCCAGCATGGAAGGTGTGCTGGATTCCCGCTCTGGCATAAAGCTGTTCCATCCCTGATGCCTTCAGGCTGAAGGATGGGGACAAGCAAGACTTGTACAACAGACGATGAGGCAGGGGATCACTACAGCATCCTGGGCCGGGCATGGCACATGCTCTGGGGTCTGTGTTGCCCTTCTTTGCCAAAGATGGCATTTGTTAAAAGGTAACCCCAAAAAAGATTTTGTGAACTACAATTCCTTTCCCTTTCAGAGTATCAGAGTACTTTAGAAAGGCTAGGAAAATCATAGTATTTGCCAATAGTAATACTAACAAACAAGAAAAGCAGGCCCTTTTCCCCATATTTCCTCCCCCCCCGCCCCTTCATTAGTTTTTCTAAGCATAAGGCAGCCACCATTTTGGTTTTGGTGTTCCTGATTTTGCTGGAGGAAATTTAGTGTGCTTGGTGAATGTGACAGGTCTGCTGCTGCTGCAGCAGCCCTTTTGAAGACAGCGATGCTGAATGTTTAGCAAAACCATGCCTTTTCATCTGCAATGCCCAGTAGTGAATAGACTTAAATGAATATAACCAGACCAGTTTGACACTCTCCATCTTCCCCCATTGTCAGTCTCTTGACTCTTGTAATACCATAATTTTGCTATTATTTCAGTCAATACAAACTACTCTATTGTACAGCAGTCCTGGATTTCTCTAGTAAAGAAAGGAAACAAGCCAATTGCTGGTAACTCTTAATGTCTAAAGAAAATGGCATGAAACAATTCTAATCTAAAAAGCTGTAGTATATAAAACCCTTCTAAGTCTTCCTCATATCCTCTAAAGAAACAAAACCACACCTCCACTTCCCAGCTACTTTGATGGTCACATTGAAAGCAAAGTAGTTACATTCATATTGTGATATCTGAATTAAATTTTTCTGATACGGCTGAGATGTCACAGCCCTATTAACTACAGATGCTCTATAATAGAGTGTCTTTTTAGACAGGCAGGTAGGATAAAATATGATTCATTGTCTACTGAATGGATTTTTCAGTGGGAAACATTGAGCAAACCAGTGTACATCTCAGTATATCCAAATCTTTCACAATGACTTCAAAGAAACCAGAGAAATTAAATGAGTAAAGAGATACAGTCCTTCATGTATTCAGCTCCTCTAGTCCAAAGCTCAGAGACCTTCCTGCACTCATTTCTAGTCTTTAAAAAAATTAGCATTTCACAACAGATTGGGGGAGCTCTACTGCTCTCAGCAGTGATCTCTGTTGTTCTCTCTGTGTCTTGCCATTCTGTTTGCATGCTCAGTTCTGATAAATTGTGTTCTTCTTGCAAAACGTACTTCCATAATGAATAAATGAATGTACTTCTCCTTACAGAGTGCCTAATAAGATAGCCTATAAGATGCCTATCTTATAAGGTGTTTAATTAGAATCAACCCTTGAAAATGTACTAAACTAATATCTTGGTCCTACTGAGTCCTCCTGAAGCAAGTGTGAATTAAAGATATCTGGTCTTGCAATTGTGGGCTAGAAAGGAGATTGCTTGTTGGCCTGGCATAGACCCTTATGCATAGACTGTAATTTATTCTATTTCATAAATTCTTCACAAGTCTGGCATCTTCCAGAGTCTTAAGCAGTTTCAGAACCACAGTTGCAGACTCCAGTGATGTTTGTGGTAGTTTCTAGGGTGTTTTAATGAGGGACAGAGGTAATTTTGCAGAGTCATGCTGCAAGTAGATGTGAACCTGTGAGTGCCAGTGTGGGACTGTGAAAGAACTGATACTTCTTTTTGGAATGGCAGATAGAAGAGACAGTCTGTGCAGAAAATCTGTGAGCAGCCTTACAGGGAGAGAAAACATGAGATCCTGAAGCATCTTTTAGAAATTCATACAGGGGTGAAGGATTTAAAAGTGAAAGGAAAGTCAGAAAAGAGAGAAAGATGAGAACAATTGTTCTACAAACTGCAGAATTTAAAAATTGCAAGTCTTTATGCCTTCCTTTCCCCCTGCCCAGAATCCTTCTGCATCCATGAGATATCAGTGATTCAAATTAACACAGGAAAAGCTGAAGAGATGGAGAGGGCAACGTATGTAGGCATGTATTTGGGAATTACCGAAATAGTTAATATTTCTATATGCACTTATCTATGCAGAGTGGCTATGAAGTTACATCATATCATTTACAGTCCCCAAAGCATTATGAATGATTGCAGTGTTACTCCTGTCAGTATCTTGTGGGATGTGTGACCGGAAGAGTTTTGGGTGCTTGAGATAACCATGTAATGCTCCTAGTCTTTCATCTAGCAATTCAGATAAGCCCATCTCTGATTTTAAGGGTATGAAGAACAGGGTGTGGATGTGCTTTGAGTTATGTGTATACCTCAATTCTTTGCTGGATAAGTGCAGTACAGCAGTGTAATGAACAAAATTAAAAAAAAGAAAAAAAGAAAAAAAAGAAAACCAGAAAGAAAGCTCATCAGTCTAAATTTAGATAGGGATCTGCAGTTCATCTCTCTGGACACCTGATCCCTCTAGCTAACTGGCATGACTGGGCTGCTCCAGGAATATTTTATTCCACTGATCTGACAACACCCCTCGTTTTCTTATACACAAGTGTCCATACAGCTAAATCACCTCTGTCATCGTTAGTGCTAATTGGCTCCCTTGCTGTATCCTCAGAGGAGCATGGTAAGTCTGAATGGAAACTGAAGGCCCATCTCCCCACAGAATGGCAATACCACAACCAGCGAATATGTAACAACCTCTTCATTCACGTTGTGCTCCCACAGAGAAGCTTTCAAAAGCCAGGGCTATCACTCTACATTTTCTGTCAGGACTGAGTTTGCCCACACAGAAGTTAAAGCACATTGGCCACTGGTAAATTTTTGTTTTCCATCATATTTCTGTGCCAGCAAAAGCCTGTGTGTGCAGTCGGGTGCGCTGGGCAGGATCCAGCCCCTGGTAAACAAGAGAGACGAAACGGGGACGTGAGTGGAGTGGGAATGCGGATGGGTGTTGGCATGAGGTCAGATGCTTTTACAAAATACCACCCTTCATTTAAACTGTGTCATGCTTTCTGATGTGTCATATCTTATGATGGATTAGACAAAGCTAGCAATTTTTTGGCAGACTGAATAAAGCTCATGCAAGAGTAAATCTTTTTACAAAAATTTCTCTTCCAGATCCCTTCTGAAAAATACCTAATTGTCCTGGAAATTCTGTTTTTACTTGTAGATGTTCAGTATGTATTCCTGAACAGGTCTTAATATTTGAGCAGTAATTCTTTGAGGACTAAGTAAAAATGCATTCTTTGTCTTGCAAAGAAACTTTTCTGTCATTTTCCAAAAGGAGCAATGAGCTTCTCCAATTAATAAGGACAAGGGAAGGGGAGACAGGGAGACACAGAACTGACATCTGTATTCCTGCATATGAATTGCATTCCATTATTTATTCTATATAACCAGAAAATCTTGAAATCTGCTTTTGAGAAAGGAGAAATGGAGCGGGCTGTGGAGAATGGAAGAATAATTATTTCATTCTGAGGAAAATGAGGGAGGAAAAACACAGTCCTGCCAACAGAAAAACAGTGTTATTTTTTCTCTGTCACTTACACTGCCATCCCACCTATTATGGTGGGGTCCCTAAGGAAAACAGAAGTAACCAGAAGGTACAGAATTAATTTCATATGTTTTCAAAGTGTGTTCTCAGTCAAAGCTATTTACATTCTCTCTTTGTCTTGTCAGTTGTAGGCCCGGAGGGTCTTCCTGTCCTTTTCAGTGAGTGTGGTTCAATTGTGGCATCCTTTCTGCTCCCCTCCATCTTCAAGGTCTCTGCTTGGTTTTCCATTGAGATGCACATAGATTTGCTACTTGGCAAAATGCAGCACCCCTATTCCATACTCTGCTCTAATTCTTATATGTCAGTCTCCTTCCAGCTTTGCAGGTTTTGTTTGCTTAAATGAGTTGATTGCAACCAAAAGAATCTGGATTGGCAGCTCTGAAGACTTTAATCCTCTTTTCATCCACAGAGCAAAAATAATGCAGCTGCAATGTGCCTGGGATGACTGCTGTGCTGATTAATACCAGGGAATTTCCAGCAGTAAAACCATGGCCCTTTTTATAACCTGAACTGAGGTAGGAGGCCTGTATGAGACCTGTAAGGTCTAGGGACTGGGAATGCAGAGGGAGAGCTAGGCCACTGACTGGCTTTTCAGCTACATGAGTTTGCTCTGGAAATGGATTCTTTCCAAGTGTCTGGGCTTTACAGCATTGCAAATCCTGTGCAAGTCACTACCTAAGTGATGACAGTATCTTACTGACCATACAAGGAACTGATTCAGTTACAAATCTGAGGAAAAATAATCCTTAGTTCAAGTTACTCTTAGATTCTCTGCAAATGCTATTGGCAAATTCACCAGGCTTGCTCTACAGTAAAATTTCTGCCATGGTTACAAGCTTAGTGGTGCTCCTGGCTGTTCCAGATCTCAAGGCTCTGGCCATCTCCAGATCTTGAATGAACTGGTGTTATGGATTTAAAATCTTGGAATTTTTCTTTCATCTACCAACCCTGCACCTCAGAGAGATCACCTCTCTCTCTCCTTTTCAACCGTGGAACCTGGAAAGAGACTGCATGCCCCATAGAAAAGAGTTCCACCTGGCCCCCTCATGAACTGCTAAC
>JAWWEU010000111.1:28426888-28453049 GCA_035583155.1 Acropternis orthonyx
AAACTGTAATTCTGACTTGTAATCTGTTTGTGTGTTAGACTCATTCCTCCTGCTGGTTTACCTTTAAACCAGCACAACTGGGCAGTCCTCCTTCTCCTGTGCCCCAGCTGGAATCCCCTGTGCAGTAATGGAGCTGTCCTGCAACAGGTCTACCTCCTAGTTCCTTAGATATATGGACCATGGTGGGAAACATGCCACTGTAGAAACTTTGGCAGGGTTCAGCCCCAAGATATCCACTCTGGTCTGGGTAGGAAATTTCACTTTGAGGAGCTCTGGCACATGTTTCACAGACACAGTGGATACCTAAATCATATCTAAATGGTGTAAGTGAACATTTAGAGAAAAAATAAGAATTAGTACATTAACAAGGTATAATTTTTTTTTAATTTTTTCTCCCTCTGGTAGCTGATGTCATTCAGTCAGGCCTTAAAAAAGGTATCTGTAATAATTATTTGTAGAAAACTACAGGTAGATGTGCAGCTTCCTGTTTTGTCGATCTCTTCCTACTCCCAGCCTGAAGGGGAGAAAATATGCAGCTGGGGATCCTTGTGGGAGCTGCCACAAAGCAGGGATCAGACCTTTTGTTTCTATTCTGCCTGGGTCATTTATTCACTCTGTGACTGTAAGCAAACACCTTAGGAGTCCTGAGCCACAGTAGTAAAATAGGAGTGAAGATCCATCCAGTCCTCAATAAATTACTTGAGGGACTGGGGGACCTTCAGTAGCCTGGCTGATCTTACAGTCTCCTGAGCATTTCAGGACCATTTCACAAGATCAACAGATGGAGGAATCACAGAGCTTGTCCCGAGCCAGTGGCCAAGGGTTCTGTCAGTCCTAAAAGTAACACCGGCTACTGCGCCCTTCTTTAGCTGGTAGGAAAAAAAAGATGCTGGTGACGCACATCTCAGCCCAAATATGTGTGAGTTGTCATGCTTATCATTATCATTGTTCATTTGCTGCAAAGCAGGTGTTAGCTCAGAAAAAAACATAAAAGCTGCATTCTGGATTGTTTGTTCCTCGTTAAAATGATCTGGGCCCCTGTGGGCATGTGTTGTCTTAATATTCTGGTGCTGAGAAGTGCTGCATTTTCATAATGAAAGCTGTTGCAGAAAAGCAATTCCGACCTCAGATAAAAAGAGAAGATTACACTTGCCACTCGAGTCATGGTATTAGAACAACTGATTTTATTTGTTTTCATTTCATTTTCTCTGTCAGATGCTGCTGAACCTCTGTGCGATGTTCTTCAGCGATGTTAATTGTATTTTGTGTGCCTGGATCCCTGTAAGAAATGACAAGCATTTTCAGTCACAAATTTGATGTCTCTTTTCATTTAAACCTCAACAAGGAAAGCTAATTTAAGAATGGTGGAGCCGTTGTTCCAGCAAGGGCCCTAATGTGTGATAGGAGCTGACAGATAGATTTAGGGACATAAAGCAACAAGCTCTGTGTTCAGAATGTAGATCTATAAGATACTAATTTAATTTTTTCCTCAACTGGTTCATGAGTGAGAAACAAGGGCCATATCTATGCAGTAGGGCACAGTAATAAAGTAACTTCATTCAGTTTTCAGGGATACAGTCACATAATTTATGTCCAGCATTGAACTGGACACAGCAATCTTTGGACAGAGTTCCTGGGGACACCTATAGATGCTTTGTCCTAAGAAAGACTGGAATGCTTTTCCTAAGTCTGGAATGAAAAGGAGGAAAGAACAGATAATTTCATGAAAGAGAACACTGAGAACACAAATCTGTGTAAAGTGGGATGTAGAGAATATATATTGCTGATACTCCAAACAGCTGAGCTGCTGAATGGAAAGGGAAGATGACCGGAACAGACAAGGGTGCCTAGGAAAGTTCACCTAATGTGACCAAAGTCATGCTAGAGTTGCACCTGAGTACAGTACGGTCAGCTAGATCTGGGAACTCAAGCCCAAACTTGAGTCTGACAACACAAACAGGTATTTTAAGAACAGCTGCCCTCCCCATTTTAGGTACTAGGACTTCGCAATTGCTGAGCAGAGATGAAGCGAAGGTGCTCAGCAGGTGTTAATTATTCTCTAAATCACTCTGGAGAAGAAAGACACTGGCAGAGCACACCCCGCTGTTTCAGGAATCTCTTCCTTTCTACCTTCTGATTCTGCAAGGCCAAATTACATGTGGAAAAAGAGTATGTGGACATCAAGGAGGCTGTGGAATATCTTCCCTTCCTTTGCAAGTCATTGTTCAACACAAGTTTCAGAGCTGGACTTTGCCTTCTACGAGTTCAGGGTTCGTTGCTCATGGTTCTCAGTTGTTCCAAGGCAGTTTGGGTGTGGTCCAAAAATGGAAGTTCAAAGGAATTTAAAGCAACCTTGGTCCCCCTTTTTGATTTATGCCAAGTATAACAAACTCTTGTGAAGAACAGTTGCCTGTTAACATGGAAATTATTGTACTAGTGGGAAGCCAGGAGGCTGAGGGGACAGGGACCACCACACTGTGAAGTCTTTCTGTTTCAGTTCCCTATTTATTTTCTAATGCCATTGAACAACAGGCAGAGTTGTAAGAAAGCTGGTACTGAGGGAAGATGGCTCTGACTGCCTGCATCCCTCAGGGTCTAGCTCCTCAGGCACTGAAAGCATGCAGCATCTCCAAGGGCGTTCTTTGGACTGTAAGAAAGGTTCTGGAAATTTCACCTGTGCAAAGCAGCATCTTCCTCCACAAGTGATCCTACTGCAATCAGTGAAGTAGGTGCCTACCTGAGTGATAAAGTCAGACAACAACTGGTCCTCAAGAGCTGTGAGTTAAAAGTCTAGCAAGCAAGCTGATTTTCATAAAAATGGAAATGAGTCAGAGAGGGGAGAACCATATTTGAGTGCAAATGCAAGCAATTAGCTCAAAGCCATTACTGTAATGGCTAGAAAGACTTTTTTTTTTAATTATCATTACTGAAATGCATTAGCGATATCTTTTTTAAAAATGTAAATATACACAGTACAATCCCATCTATCTGCTGGAGCATGAAGCAACCCCATTTCAGTGGTACGTGCAGAGGAGACTGTGGAGGCTCTTAACCACAGACAGAACAGTACAGGGGAATATGAATGAAGGCATTACCAGGGAGCACTTGAGAAAGGCAGCTGTGATTAGTACCAACACAAATATTTGCTCAAACTGAAAGCTGGACTTTCATAACAGTTTATAAGAATACCTGCCTGGCACTACCTGCCTTGCTGGCCCTGACCTATGCTGATGCCCCTCTCCCCCAGACTACTGCTTTTCTCTCCTTCCCCAGCAGGGCCTTTGGAAGATGCCTGGCTCAGGTACAGGACTCACAGGTTCTGTCATAGGATATGGCAGCAGTGAGGACTTTCAGGGTCCTAGTGGTGGGGCCAATGTGTGTCAAGTGCAGTCGAAGTCATCCATCAGTCTCAAGGTACTGTTAGACAGCCTTGGATTTCTGTTCAAAGAGAGTCCTAAGTCCTGTCTTGCTACTTCATCTCATCTCTGTAGTTGCATTTAGTTAAAATAGATGGGCAATGAATTCAAGCTGTTTTCTATGAAAATGCGATGAAAGTGAAAAGCTTTGTTTCTATTCAAACAGGGAGTATGTGAAGAACTTCTACCTGATTGTGAGTGAAAGTGGGTTGATTCTTAGGCTGCTTTTCTCTCCATCTTATTCTTGGCTTCGAAATAAAGAAATAAAGATTAAAAAAAGAAAAAGAGAAATACCCTAATTACATATTATGACAGTTGTTTTGGCCAGATTCAAAGAGTTCAGCTCAAGATTTTGGAGCTCTGTAACCCACTTACAAGGTGGGCAGTGCAATCCAATCACCTGCAAACTTCTTTCACGTCTGCATTGTATTTTTTAGGGCAACTGTAGCTTCAGACTGAGGTAACAGAATGGCATGGTACTTGTATGAAACCAGCTTTAGAAATACAGAGGAGATTCTTAAGCATAATTCAGAGTTCATCTGAGGAGAACACATTGCTGTAATGTAAAGAAGATCAACTAGCCATGCAACCCAATCCAGCAAGCATACTGCAGCCATTCCCATTGCTGACAGAGTCTAGGATAGCCAGGATAAATGATCTTCTGGTAAGCTGGGGAAAGTATCTATGCTTTCTGGGTTCTGAGCATCACTGATGAATTTGGGACCTAAACTGTACCTTCATTGACAAATATTTGCATTTACAGGGTTTTTCTTGCATGGCTGCACTGGTCAGTGGTGCAGGAGTATTGAGCTGTGCTCTGGTGGCTCTGCAGTCCTGCTGCACCTCTGGAAGAACCACCCTATTCCTCACATAATTTGGTACAAAAATACCTGGAAAGGCATAGTACTACCAACAGGTGCAAGTTCCCTGGCAGTACCTTGTCCATGCAGAAACAGTGAATGACTCTTCTGCCAGTCACTGTGTACAAGTATAGTTTTATTCACACCAGTAGCTCTGCAAGTACCTGAGCTGTTAGTGTGTTGAGAAGGCAATGTCGCATGACAGTCAGCTTGTTTGAAAATATAGGATTTTTGCTTCATTAGACAAGTGAGGTGAAGACTTATAGGCTGACTTCTGCCTTTGAGTACACCTTTGTGGTTCCCACTGAAGGCAGGAGAAAGAAATAGGCAGAAGTGGTGGGACAGGCTATTTAATCCTCTGTGCAGGAGTTTCCCCTACAGGCAGGTGGTCAATTCACTGTTTTCCATGCTCATTGAAGTTCCCTCATGCACACATGTGTGTGTAATCCATACCTTCCTTCAGGGGACTCAGTGGGTCTAAACCTGGCCTCCAGATGATACAGAAGACATTGCTGGAGAAAGATGTATCATATTTTATATCTAGATTCAATGAGGTGACAAATGTAAACCTGTTTTTTATTACTGTGTGGCAGCTGTATATTCTCGCAGCTGCCTGTCGAGGGTTGTCTGACAGAGATAGAAAATCCCGGGTTGTGCATTTCACATATTTATATGCAAGGTCGCTTTCTGCAATCCTTTCAGAGAGATGACTGAGGCCCTCAGCCCTGACAGCTTATCCTGGTGTTGATTTCTCTGCACAAGGTTCTTCCATCCCCAAAAACTACACGGGGTGCAGGTGCTTTCATCTGGGGCCCTCCCTATGTCTAACAGACCTTTGATTCAATGGTGTTTCAAATCATGTGCTAAATTTTAGGTGTGCAAGCAGCCCCACCAGTTTGTGGTTCAGTTCAAAGACGTAGCTAATTCCACCAAACTTGCATTGTGGAGCAACAGAAGACTTTTGGGTAGCTGCAGTGCATGGCCCTGTGCAAGCCAGTCCAACAACCAATGCTGTTGTTTTTCTAGCACTGCTCAGATGCACTGGCTGTAAATGCAGTGGACATCCTGTTGCCTGCCATGAGCCTAACAACTGCTACCCCCAAAGAGGGCTTGAAGTTGTGGCATTGCGATGCTTTGGTGATGGAAACCTGGAGTTGCAGTTCTGGAAGGATTCAACAGCAGAAAGGGGAGTGTCACTGCTTGCCTGCAGGAGATTTGCTGGGATATTCTCATGCTATTTAGTCTCATCTCTGGGCTCATGAAACAGAGGCTGTTTTCTGGGATGAGTCCCAGAGAGCCAGAGGCTGGGGCACTGTTTGGGTGACTGGACATCTTCAGTTATCCTCTCTCCAATTTACCTTTGTGAGTGGCATCTTCCACTCCTGTCATGTTTCTGTGTGGAAGTGGGAGAGGTAGCAGTAAGAGGGGTATCAACCTTCGTGTGCTTCCCCAGCAGAAAGATTCCAAAAGGACATGAAACACTCTATAGAGCCCCTGTCTGACAGTGGCTGCCCTGTGCTGTTTAAATGGGATAAGGAGCTGGTGACAGATGAAGGAGTTACATCTGCTCATTTCATGCACCACAGCCCCTCAGAAACAAAATGATGACACTCGCTTTGGGAGGACAGTCCTGCTTGATAGGTGTGGAAGGACTTGATGAGTCAGTATGTGGACCACTGCTGGAGCAAGGAACACCAGGGTGAAACAAGCAGAGAAGGATGTAGTTAACTTCAGCTCGAGATGGACATCAGTTACTGACACAGTCCATTAGCGGAGCTGTTTGTTATACCAACTTAATCGTGTTTTCAGAAAGAAAAGGGGAAAAATAATCGATATGCCCAGTTCATTTTAAAACACTAAATAACCACAAGTCTCTCTCCTGTCTCGTATATAGTATTCCTATCAGGTGGGAGAGTGAAAGGTGCTGTGTTTGCCTGTTTGGCCAGCAGAATCAGGCAGTACAGATCTCTCAACTATTGCAGTGCCTCCAGGCACTGAAAAGAGATCCTGCTTCTCCAAGGTGATGCACGGAGAAGCTGCTCTACCATTCTTTGACCTGAGTTTTCACATCTATTATTTACTCCTTGCTGCAAGCTGCTTTTTCTGCTTCAGCCATTTTAGCAAAGCAGATCCCAGTACTCACTCTCCCAGCCCATGGCTGTGGAGATGACTTCCTCTATTCCAGCATGACCAGCAGGTTGAGGGAGATAGATGTAAGGAACAAATTCTTTACTGTGAGGGTCGTGAGACACTGGAACATGTTGCCCAGAGAAGTTGTGAAAGTTGTAGATGTCTCCTCCCTGGAAATGTTCATGGCCAGGATGGATGGGGCTTTGGGCAACATGATTGTCGTTTTTAGGAACAGCATTCCCTAATTCAGTGCCTCCCTCTCTGCCAAAGACTCTGCCAAGACAGACACCACTTGCCTCCATGGGAGACACAGAAGGCAGAGGCTACGGGTTGAGATAAGAGCAATTTACTGGAAACAGCAATGATAAAGAAATGAAGTAATAACAGTGTACAAAAGAGAGAGTGATTTACATGCAAAAATGCTAAACAAGCATGGGGCAATGAAAAACAATGGTGGACAGACCCTCCACATGCCCATGCTTTTCCCTGACTGCAGGTCACTCTCACCTTCCTCCAGGAAGTGAGAATCCTTTCATTCCATCCCCCTCCACGGGTGGTGATGTGACGTGGTATAGCATAACAACCCAGACATGCCTACAATGGCTCCAGGCTCCACCTTAACTCTGTCCTGGTCAAAAACCAGGACACTGGTCTAGTGGAAGGTGCCCCTGCCCATGACAGTGGGGTTAGAGTTAGATGATCTTTAAGGTCACTTTCAACACAAACCATTCTTTGATTCTACTCATTATAACTGAAAGAGGAGTCTGAATCAGAAACTTCAATGCTTGGTGGAAGGACTGTGAAAGCAATAAATAAACCCATCTTCTAGTGAGTGCCTTGCCTCAAAACTTCCATTGTTTTTGGCTTTGTAGTGCACAAGGGCAGCACATGCCCTCAGAAACTGTTGTCAGATGGAGAGGGTGGACAGGAACCATGTCAAGCCCAGACCCCAGGTCAGGCACTACCCTGTGCATGTATGAATGAAACTCATAGTCTAGGAGAGATCAGAGCTCATTTTTCTTTATATCTTCATGTAGCACAACCCATGGTATATGAAACATGATAAGGAGTATTAAACATGGGGTATTTCTTTTTTCTGTGCTTGAGAAGTGCAATTTTACCACTCTTTGTTTTTGCTCTGTTTTCTCATGAGTCTTCTGTAGTTCTTGACAATTCGTGGTATTGGTTAGGAAATAATATGATTAAAAAGAAAACACTGCAGGCATTTTTTAAAAAAATGTTAGATTTCTAATTCTGTTTCATCTCATTCCAAACAGAAGGAGAAGAAATGTCCACAAAAATAAAAAGAAAGCTGAAGATCTAGGTGGTAGACCTTTAAGACACACTATAAATATTGCAGAAATTATGATGAGCTCATAACAGTCTGCAAGTAAAATCTGTCTACTGAAAATACAGCCTCTCAAAGATTGGGACCATAATTTAATCCTGTATGTGGAGAAATACACTGTAAGTGCTTAAGAAATTATAAAAAATAATAATAACTATTAATAATGGATGAAACCGGGGGGGGGGGGGAGAAAGAAAGATGAATCACTGCATTAAGAGAACTCAGTAAAAATCTTTTGTTTCTTGTCAAGGATCCTGTGCTGACAACTGTATCTGCTACAGCAGCATATGATGGAAAAATGTTCCAAGATAGGGCTCCATTACACATATTTACAAACTGGGTGATGGGAATCTGGCGTGCAGCTTGACAGTCTCATAAATCAGTGGTAATCCTTGCTCTGCACAGCTTGCTGAGACATGAAGCAAATGCCATCTTTGTGGGGGTTGAGAATGACTTGGCTGTATGGTGAAGGTGTATCTAGTCCTGGAATTGAATAAGCAAGGTATGTGGGAAGAATTTTGGAGAGACTGGTGTTACTAAGGGACAGGGTCAGTAACAGAGAAGACCAACTCCTGATCATCAGATCTGTACAGGCAATTGATCAGAGAAGGGTTTTCCCAGTGTTTTCTGTGGGAAAATGTACAGGCTTCCTGTGGACTTGCCAGTAGGCATAGAGACTCTGTGCTTCTGCATCCTCTGGCCAGCTCTGAGTGCTGCCCAGAGTCAACTGCTTGTCTCCCAGAGTGTACAAGCAGATATCACCCTGTATGCTCAGCTTAGGGTGCATTTGTCCTCAGAGTGAGTTTATCATCCACATGGGAGACCACAGCAAGTTGCATGCCTGCTGCAGATCACTCCCCTGCCTGGGGCTGATCCCAGAGAGGGTAACATATATTACAGCTGCTGAGCAGAAAGGGAATGACTCACCTTTGGCAGCAAAGCAGAAATCCAAGTTAAACAGGTAGAAAGTCTGCCCAGGGCATGCTTGAAGGCAGAAAAATCCAAAGGTGTGTGAAAACATTAGATGTATGGTAGTGCTTCTCTTTCTATTTTTATCATCCTTTTAGAGAAACATTTCCACGGGGCTGTTTACTCTGAACTGAACAGATCTGTACATTGGAGGCTGATTTTTAGTTATAGAGAGGTTCTTTTCCCTTTCTTGAAATCATAAACGAGCCATAAAATAATAATAAATTGCCTTTTTTACTTTGTGGAGTCCTCCTTACACCGGGAAAGCAACGAAAATTGGCCTGTGTATAAAATGAACCTTAAATCTAAATTGCAAATTGTTGTTCTTCACTTTGGCTTTGTCATCTTCTCTCAGGGTATGAGAACTTGAGATCTGGCTTCATCCTTATTCAGTGTTTGGAAACTGCTCAGCACGCATGACAGGCTACTGTAAACAAATGATAAAGAAGTACAGCATGACAGGCTACAGCGTCAGCATCAAACACTTTTGAAGAGACAGTGGACACAATGGCAGGTTCAGGGCTCTTTATATTTTAAACAGATGGAACTTTTCATAAGAAATTATCTATACCAAAAGTACTGCAGAAGATTTCTAACCTGACTTGCGATATGGAGAGATTTCTTCATTTCTCTTCTCATTTCTTGCTGAATTCTCCATTATTGCGGAATGCTTCCCTCTTTTCTTCAATGCAGTCCTTATGCTACCTTTCTACTATATAGACAAAAAGATCTAAGTATTTCTGCTGCTTTTAAACTACAGGTGGACAGAAAGTTCTTTTGCCTCAGTTTTTGATGGTGCTTGCATACAACAAGGTGAGTAAGCAAGCCCCAATTTAATCCTTTTTTTTTTCATACAAGTGGGAACCTTTCCCATACCATTCTTTCTACTTCATCTTTTCTTTCTTTTTACCCAGACGAAAAAAAAATTCTCAGTTTATACTAGGTGATACAACACAGAGAGGGGTGGCACAACGAAACAGATAGTCAGTGTGGTTTCAGCAAGGCAGGAGGGAAAGTCACCCTTATGGAAGCACATTTCTCCTTGTGAGCCAAAACTTGGAGCAGAATCAGCCCATAAATGTACTGAAAGAGAAAACCAGCTGCAAATAAAAGTAGTCTGAACTGAAAATTGCATTGCACTTGATGAGAGCATCTGTATCCACCTACCACTGTTGTGATCACACTGGTCCCAGTTACTCAGGGCTTTGTATGCAACCTCTTTATCAGCTCTTAACTGTACTTGGAGGAAGAAAGAAAGGGAAAGAACTCTAGGTCTTTTCCGTAGCTATATCTCCTTTCCCATAATCTGAATGACAATTTGACACCCACGTTTCTATTGTCAGCTCTTCCTCAGAGGGGATGAAGGAAGCAAAATTTCTTGAGGTTTCCAATTATGAATGTAATGATCTTTGCAAAACAGAAAGCAATATCTGTCTATAATGCAGACAGGTTGAAACAGAAGATGTAGAAGAAGAAGAATAGAAAAGAGAGTGTGACACATGGATACACAGAGGCTTCTGATATCTATCCCCCAGTGATCCTCTGTCATTTTTTGCTGAAAAACTCAATTTACTTGTTTGGAGATGAAAAGAGAAAAAAACCTCCAAAACTCAGAAGGAAAGAACTGTGTGGCTGAAGAAGGGGAATGTTCTTCTTCCCTCCTACCATCTCAAAGACTTGTGGAAAACTGATTCTTTCGTATGAGAATTCAGCTGGACATTCTTGTGTATATCTGACAACATCTAACTCCTAATGTCAGGTAGCAGTTGACTTTTTTTTTCATTTTATGAGAATGTTGATAATACCGGTTTTGTCAGGTGTCGGACCTGACTCCTGTCTCAGCTCAGTTACACTAGAGAAGTCGTGTCCTTACTCTGCAGCTTCGCTTGGGCTACCAAGTACAGATCATGGTTCATTTTGAGCTGTCAGGTTATGTATCATCTTTACCACTTTCTCTGATTGCAGGGAACATTTGCCCATGTCTGTAGGGAATATGATCAGTATGGTAAAATTGGTGCTGTGCAGAAGGATAAGGGTTCCTTGTTTGGTCACCTGCAACATTTTTTGGCTCCTGTTTTAAAAACAAACAAAATCATGATCCTTTTCCTCTCTACTAATTTAGACTTTATCCTATGTGTTCTCCTGCTTCCTGTAGGGCTTTTGTAACAAGGCCTTACAAGCTATTTGACTATCAGGTGCAGTTTTAGGTGATAAGCTGATGACTTATAAGAGGTATCAGTGCAAGCAGCAGAGATGCCAGGTGCAGCATGGTTTTACCAGAGTAATTTATGGGGAAAGGTTATCTACTCAGAAACTTGTCTTTTCTGAGCTTGTTTTAATATTTCTTTTGAATCTTTGCCCCCCCCTACACCCCCCCACCCCCACCCCAAACCCCTAATTCTGGTGTCCCTCTGTGGGAGAGGTTATCACCATCTGTGATGAGGGTGTCCATATTGTAGAGCTATAGGTGTGATCAGGGACAAGGACAACAGGAGCTTTTCATTTAACTTCTTAAAGCATTCCCTGCTCAACTTCTCAAATGAGAAACTATAGATGAGATTAAAACATCAGGTGTCCCAGAGTTGAGTGTCAGGCCCCTCACATGGCTTGTTGTTGGGAGCTGCCAGCTATGTTGCATTGTGCTGTCAGCCTGGGTACAACCTTGGTGCTCCACAAACAGCAGGCGATACCTTGAGAGCTGGCTCCAAAAAGCGAACCACATATGCATAAATACATCCAGCCCCATGGCAAGGAGGCTAGGTTGACCACCAACTATCTTGACATCTTATCTATTCTGGACTTCTTGGGATAGATAAAGGCTCTGGCACAAAGTAAATCAATTCCCTTTCCTCTGCCTGACTTAATCCTGCTTGGTTTTTCTTCCTGCCTTCATAAAAACTCTTCATGGCACTGTAAAGTTGCAGGATTCACATCCCAGTATGTGTCCACCTTCAGTAACAATCTTGCAAGGTGGCCTGTCCTGAAGTGGATGGAAATGAAAAGGAAGAATACTGCTTAGTTTACTTCTCCTTTAAGTTTATTAGTGCTCTGAAGGCTTTCTCCTGAATTATGGGGAATTCCAAATATTTTCATCTTTTTTCATCATCTCACAGGGACTTGCTCTTTGCCTATTGGTTCTGTCCTTGCAGACAGGTGGGCTGGGAAAATCAAGCCAATGACACTGTTCTAATAGTTAAATAGTAGTTTTGTGGAGTTTGATGGTTATTTGAGTTTGGGAAATGCTCTGAACCCAATTGACAAAAGCAAAGATTAGCTGTGTTTCTGTCAGAAAGACTTAGTAGAATAATTACAGCTCTGTGCATGTACTGACCAGCCCTTTTCACTGCACATGCAGCTTCCAAGTGTGTGGAGTGACAGATGCTTTGGGCTCTAGCCAAAGGACTGGGATGCACTTTTCCCCACGTTTTAGTTAAGTGGAAAAGAACAGCCTTCTCAGCACATGATATGGCTTGAAGCTTGTCTTTCAGGAACTAAAAAAGTCTGGGGTCTGTCTCTGCTGGAGTGTTTAAGATGCTGAGCTGGAATATACATCAGTCTGCGCTGGCATTGCAGCAGTGACTATCGGGATATATTCAGGCAGGTTGTGGTTGCCAGTGGCCAGGAGTGGTTCACAGAGATGGACAAGTGGGTTTGGCAGCCAGGAAGGGGCAGCTCAGCCACGGGGTTCACAGGAAGGACGGATCTGTTTTTTTTTTTTTTTCTGCTTAGCTGAGATCAGGAACCATATAAATTCGTTAAAACCCTGTTTACAGCAAACAAGGCCAGTGCGGCCCAAATGCTCTGATCTCTGAGGATGGCATTTGGGCTTCAGCACGTAGCCTTGGCTAAAATGCAAAGGCTGGTAGGCTGCTGCTGTGAACAAACTTGTTTCAGACTTTGTCCTGTATGGCTGTGAGCTCAAGCCAGCCATGTTTTGTAGTGCTGGAAAACCAGGAACGATTAATGGAAAGTGGAAGTGATTCAACCCTAGGGCCAAAGAAATTATCCTCTCATGCCAGTTTTCCAGCTGAGAAATACCTTGGCTTTAGTGAAATTACCCCTGATTCATACCAGTGTACATAAATATGCTGGAAACAGACCAAACCAGTGTGGGTTTTGCATCTGACTTAGCTTGCTGTTCACGTTTTAATTTTCTGATATCAAAGGTGTCTTGGATGCCTATCCCATTTTCTATCAAATCCCAGAATGTAGATTTGTGGAAATGTGGTTTGGATTTGAGTCCCATCTCTGACAGGCAGTCTAAATTCAGCATCTTAAAGAAAGCATAAGCCTGAACAGCCAGTGTTACACTGGGGAAAACAAATGAAATTTGAGGAATGTGTTAGGTTTAAGATAAGAGATGGAGACTGGAATGATGAGAGGTTTACAAGCCCAGTTTGCTTTGATAATAGCTGTAGAGAGGAGACATCAATTATTTTAACTTGATTTCTGCCCTGGTAATGTTCCTTTAAGAAAAGCAAAGGCATAGTGAGACACTGTAAGGTTTCATTCCTGCTGATAGGGTCTTTGCTGTGAGTGTTGTTATTCTGATCAGCTTTGACACCATATAAAATAGCACTTATTCTCTGAGTAATCCGAGAAGCTTTTCAGAATTCATGAGGTTTAAGTCCAAATAATTACATTTATTGATCTCTACTATGTGAAGAAAATTTCCAATTTATTGCAGACCTCTTTGGTGTTAGACCTCAAACTAGGCCATGTCAGGAATTTCTATTTTTCTGTCTCTATTTTTTTGTTGCTTTTGTTGAGCATGAGATTCTTCACCTGATAATAAACGCTGTCAAAACTGTTGTTGCTGAGCAGGGAAACTAGGGT
Source organism: Acropternis orthonyx (assembly GCA_035583155.1). NCBI lineage: Eukaryota > Metazoa > Chordata > Aves > Passeriformes > Rhinocryptidae > Acropternis > Acropternis orthonyx. Next base: position 28,440,448 of record JAWWEU010000111.1, read on the forward strand.
GTCTGGTGCCAGGAAGTCCCAGGCCAGGTGAACCCTGTGTGGGTCCAAGGGAAGGAGGGAGAGGTTCAGGTCTGCAGCCCACATCTCTGATGCTCTGCTCCCCACCCTGCCATGGCCTCATGGCAGTGGCCTGGGTGCTAATTGGTCTGTTCTGTGGAGAATAAAATGGGGAATAAAACTGCTTCCTCCAGTTCAGTAAGGTTAAAGTCCAAGTGCTTGGAGATCCTCAAATGTACCCTGTGCCCAGAGGCATCTTCTTTAGGAAAAAGAGGCTGGTAATCCTGCTTGTCATACCAGAGGTAAAGGGGAATCACCACAGGTACCATCCTTGCTATCTTGGGATTCTGTGAAGCACAAGAGAATTAGAGGAGTTTGCGGGTGTTCCTCATCCCCATTTGCCCACTGCTAAAGCCCCATGCAACCACAGTGAGGGAGAGGAAGACTCCACACTTGAAAAGCAGATTTCATTGCATATCAGGGCTGAAATGCACAGATGCAGCTACATGTGTACATACACGTGCCCTGGAAGAGATGAAGTCAGGCACCAGCAAACTCATACTGGCAGCATAATGCTGTCAGGACCAAACTGTGGCTTTGGAGTCAACTACAGGTGACCAGCCCAGCACCTTCCTGGGGCCCAGGATGGATGGTGGGTCCCTCTGGATGACTATGCTTCTGGACATACATGTTTCTCCTTCTGAAGGTAGGTCTATATGTCCCTGGTGAAGCAAAACCCTTACTGTGAGCTTTACATTAAGCATGTACAGAGTTTAGTGGCTCAGAAGTTCAGAAGTCAAAGCTGATGCGTTAGAAAGCCATGGCAAAAGTCACAGCCATGTCTTAATATACACTGAAACATGTGCAAGCTTTCACTGGGGGGAAAAAGGCCTTTACAGGTTGCTGCTTGCTGTCTCTCTTGCTGCTGGGCTCTGCACCAAGCCCTTGGGCAGGGAGGTTTGTCAGGGACTCCCAGTACCAGTGGCCCTGCTCTGGTCTGACAGTGGCCACAGGAAAAGTATCCCAGTGCCCTGGGGCCACACAGCTCCCTGTCTTCTACTTCAGCAGGGTACTGTGGGCTTTGCCAGGAGTGGGGATTGACCCAGCAGGGCAAGAAGGGGATATTTCTGCTTCAGGCTTTTTGCAGGTTGGAAGGTGTTGCTAGCAGTTTAATAAATTATGCTTTACTCCAAATATACCTTTAAATTTAGATCTCAGTTTAATAAGGCAGTACTCACATGTTCTTTCAGGGGCATATGTATTATTTAAAAAACACTTATAAAGGTTTAATGTACTCTGGAGCCCCACTGACACAAATTCTGTCATTTCCAGTGAAAAAAGCCAAAACAGTCCAACTTATTCTAAGAAACCCTTTTCATCTGTGTTTATCTCTAAATCTGGCAGTGGGAAAAATGCTAGACTTACAGTATTTGTTTATCTACAGGAGTCCTTTGTTTATCCAGGAAACAGGGAGGGCACAAGCAGTGGTACTGTTGCCTCTTCCTGTGCTCAGCCTAACCTTTCTGTTCAGCACATGATTGGTATATTTGCACAGAGGATCTCAAAGCTACTGATCAATTTATGCTGACTCCTGCTGCCTTTGACTGTGCAGGCTGGCTGGCTGTACCTCTGGTGTCCTGGATACCGCTTTGTAAATTGGGAAATATGTCTGTTTCTCTGTCTTTTGCAAAGGGTTTGTGTATCTGCAGGTGTCAACAGCTAGAGGGATCTTGCAGATGGAGTGCTTATTATTTTTATGTGGCAGACAGTTGCGCAACAGGAGCTGTCTCTCTCCATGATCCCACAGTGGGCTCACAGTAGCTGCCCCTCTGTCCTGACAGCAGCAAACTGCTGGGCAGTGTTGTCCTTTGTTTAGCTGGAGCAGGCAGCATTTCCAACTGCAGCTCCTTACAACTCTGGAAGCAATGACTGAAGTCACCAATGCTGGACTTAAGCTTTTGTGGGAGCAGCAGCTCCCGACAGGGGAGGAGCAGGAGGTTTGAATGAGGCTTTAATCATTGCTGCTCTTCTGGCACTCTTCTGGAGGATAGACTTGCATCAAAACCAGCTGTTTAGATCTCCAGCTGTTTGGGGGACAGCACAACCTTGCTGGGCAGTGGGAGGGTGATGGAGACTAACTACCCTCTCTGGTCCCATCTGAGCAGCCCCTGGGCAGCCCCACTGCGCTACTGTGGGCATGCACCAGGGCTCCCTCCCCTTTGACTGACCTTGCTCTTGCTCACCAGTAGAACTGCTTTGTTCAGCAGAGGGAGGGACATGGCAGGACAGGTGAAGGACCAGTAGTTTTCCCACACAACTGAGTATAGAGGTGGGATGAAAGAGAGAGGTGAGCTCACCCACAGAGAGAGGTGGTGGTGGGATGGCCAATAGCCTGGCCTTGCCAAGCCTGAGGGGTGTCACCATCTCAAAGCGGTGTCTGTATCTGCACATGGGAAGAGTGACAGCTCTTGATCTGGGCTCCGTCTCAACTCTCTGTTTGACTCCATGTGTTGATGGAAGCTGTGGGGCCAGGATGCTGGAGAGTTTTCTCCTCACCATCGGCATTGCAGAAAGCAGCCAGTCATTAACAATCAAGGTTTTGCTGGCACCTAAGATCTTTGCAAATTATTGTTGTGCACTACTCCTCTCCTGCCCTTTCCTTTCTCTGTGCTCCTTCCCCCTGGCCTTTGATTCAATAAATCAAAGCTTAGTGCCAAAACTTGTTACATTCCAGCTTCCCTGTTATTCCCTCTCTGCCCTTTGGGAGATGAAAGCTTGGAAATGTGTATAATAATGAGAAATGTGAGATGTGAATAAAAGACATGAGAAATGTAAACTAGGAGGATGATCAAAGATGATGCATTAGCTCTGATGAGGATCTATATTGCTGCTAACAGGGTGGCCAAACCAATACAGAATGACAGAAAAAAATCCCTACTGTGGTACTGCCGATAAAGTCTCAGCCTGCATTGGGAGGAAGGTTAGGGGAGAGTGGAATAGAGAGGGATCTGTGGTATCTGAACTTGTCTTTGGTGGCAGAAATTGATAATCTCAGTTCTTAAGGCAGCTGAAGGACAAATATCCAGAGCTGGTGAAAAATACCTAGTTAGATTTTTGTAGAAAATAATAGGAGTATTCTCATTTCTTAATTTTTTTTTCCATTAAGACAGAAGAAATAACATTAATTATTTTGATTTTATCTTTTATTATTTAAGAGTCATCTTTGAAAATAGACAAAGTTGCAAGTTTGTAGTTCTAACTTTTGGACTTTTTTATCTCCTGTTCCCTTGTTTTTTTCATTTTCAATATCCTATTTTTTCCTCGGTAGAGTGAAATGAAAATAATAAAGAAGTGAATCCAACATTATTATGGTCTAAAAAACATATGATGTAAGAATGTATATCTTTTTACTATTTATATTTTAAACAACAAAGCCCCCCAAACTAAAACAAAGGTCAGTTTCAATTGGAAACCTCTTTCTCACAAATTTTTCTAAAAAATATCTTTCCTGTTTTCCAGGTCAGACAAATCTGTGTTTTTCACCATGTCCTCTGCTGCATGCTTCTTTAGGTGTTTTTTTGTTTGTTTGTTTGTTTGTTTTTTTGTTTTTGTTTTTGTTTTTTTTTGTTGTTGTTGTTGTTGGTGGTGGTGGTTTTTTTGTGTTTTTTTTTTTTTTTTGCAGCTCTCTTCTACATTTTCTCCTGCTTCAGTCTTCGTGTCTGGTGCACAGCCCTGAATCCCAGACACCAGCCCAGCCCTCACCAGGGTGGGACAGCACAGAGAGATTTCCTAATGATTATAGCAGATGACACAGAGCAAGAGTTGCCAGTGATACTGAATTCCTCTGGAGTTTGCATTACCCTGTGTCCTGAAATACATGCTTCTAACTTCTCAGTTATTCCCTGATGTCTCAACATTTGTACTCGTTTTTCCTACTTAATATTTTGTTGAAGATTTTCTTGAGTTGAGGCTTGTTGACTTTAGACCATTTCTCCGGTTTCTTGAGGCTATTTTGAATTCAGGTGCTGTTCTACAAATGTGCTCCTAAGTTGGAGTGATGAGCAGATTTTATAATGCATATTCTCTTCTGCTCTAGTTCCTGATGAACAACGGGAACAGATCCAGGACTGGGTCAGATCCTTTTGGGATCCAGATGAGATTGCAGACTGGTAGTTAATCACTGACACTTTATCTATTTGGGGTTTTTTTTATGTCTCCCTGGTTGCACTGACAGGCAATTTCATGTAGGCCAGTGACTCCCACACCATCACCTGTGAAACGCTGATGAGCTGCAAAGCCATAGCACGTAGTCTGCAGGTGATGCAAGGAAGCATTCTTTCTCATGAATGTTTGCCTATTATAAGTTCAGTGGTAAGGCCAGACAGTGTTTGCAAGGATGTTTATGTCTGGTTATGCTCAAGGGTCCAAAAAGCTAAAGTACTGCCATGCTGGATTGTACTTCCTTGGTTTGCCTATGGCCATGTGGGACAATAATGAGAGCTTTGCTAGGACATATGTTTCAACTACTTCCTCCTTGATCACAAAGCTAGTTACCTTGTCAAAGATGAAATTAGTTTTCTCTGGAATAAATAACTGATTTGTCATCCTTTTTGTTGAAATGAAGAACTGGAATTATTTTTTTCTTGATGAATTCATTAAGCTGAGCTGTTTTTTGTCTGCTGATTTTCCTTTGGGTTTTTGTATATTGATCAGGCAGTAGTCTCTGCTAGTGTTTTCCAGGAAGATTGACTAGTCTACATTTTTCCATATTCTTTTCCCATTATTTTAAATAAAGATATTGTATTCCCTTACCCTGTATCTCCAGGGATCTCTTCCAAGATATGAAATTCAGAGATGATTTTTGAACAGATCAGATATTTCTAAAACTGCTATCTTCCATGCTTGAGAGTGGATTTCAGAAGGCACTGATAATTTCACCAGTTCTCATTTATCTCAATATTTTTTTCTTTCTGGCTTGCATTTCTGTCCTCCTGTTCAAATTAATTTTTGAAGTAGGTTATGGAGCCTGAAGCACAGATGGATTAGGCTACTTCACCATTCTCTGTGTCAGCCACTGTTTCCTCTTTTCCCATTGAATAATAACCTATATGTGCTCTTTTTTCTGCCTCTGCTGATAACCTAGTACTTGTACTTGTGACTTTATGACCATTACTAATTGTAATTAAATTTGTGCTTTAACATTTCTGATTTTTATGCTGGTTCTTATCTTTGTGGTCTAGTTTTCACTTTTTCTCTAATTTCTTTTTGATTTTCCGGTGCCTAAAGAGCTCTGGACACAGCTATAATGGTCTTTTATTCAGCTTCCTATCTTTCTATCACAATAGGATAGGTTGCCATTGTGCTTCAGGATGGTCTATCTCTGTAATAGCCAATGTTTTGCTTTCCTCTATGCTTGAATTCTGCTCTCAGGAGACCCTCTCTGCCATGCTGCTGAATCTGCTGGAGTTTGGGAGGGAGAGTCTGTATTTTCCTTAGGCTCCTTCTAATTCTGCCTCACTTTCAAAGAACATAGGGTGCCAGCATGTCAGAATGACTCTACCCAAATGACTTCCCAGCTGAGATTTTTAACTAGTAGCTACCTACTGATTGCAATCAAGCCAGAAAAGTGGCTTGCTCTGCCAGCGTCTTCCTTTGCTCTTTGAAACAAATCCCTTGAGCACTTGAACGGTCTGGCATACTGTCTGTTCCTGCTCTACTCCTTTTCTAATGTTTCTAATACCAGATGAATATTGTTGCTTGCTGCCAGCCACATTTCTGCCCCTTTGCTGCCTCTGTTAATTTACAAACACAAAAAAGACAAGCTTCAGCTTCTCTGTGGTGAGATGGGGGACAGAAGCATTTTCTCTTGTCTTTGCTTCACTAAAGGAATTATTTATCTATTTATTTATTTATTTTACTTCAGAGTCAGCTTATGTGCAAACTTCCATCTCCTCCATCTGTTTTTATTCTGCCTACTAGGGGCTCCCACTCTTTCTCACTGTCTCTTACACTCCCTGAGCACATACAGGCCACTCACTTGCCCCGCAGGCTGCCCTCACGCCTCTCATCTGACATTTCACACCTTCCATGCAGCAACTTCTCCTTTTCCTTGCCAGTAGGTTTTCTTACCTTACCAGTTGGTTGTCTTACCAACTCAGTGAAAGGCACCGTCACCCAGAGGTGAGCAGGTGAGTGCTCAGGAGTGTGCTTTGGCTGCTTATGCGACGGATGCACCTTCCCTGCTCCGTACGCACAGTCTTGGGAGAAAAAGTGGGTCCTGTAGGTAGGTAAAGGAGGATATGTGAGTCAAAGCTGTTAACTGTTTTTCACACACAGTATTAAAAATCCCCAGAATTTTAGTGTCTGCCATGAAATTTATCGATTTCCAATAAACTGAAAATGCTTTGGTTGCAAAACAGCCTGTTTTTTGTTTTTTATTCTTCCCTTCTCCTGTTCTGGAAAATGTCCAGTTGTTGGTGGTGATATATATTTTAAAAAAATAAACTCTTCAAACATAGAGAAAAGAACACTTTTCTAGAAAAAAATTTCTTTCTCTAAAATTGTTTTTATATAAAGCATTTGCTGATGATATAATTTAATGATTTCCCTCTGCCAAGTACAATTTACCTTTCTTCTTTTTCTTTATGTTCTCTTAACAGCTTCCCAAGAAGCTGTGATCCTGCAGATCCTGTGAAGCTATCAGCTGCATTTACAAAAAGTTCAGGTATATATGTTTTTGCACTTTCATTCTCAGTTTAATTTTTTTGCTGCCCAAATTAATATGAGCAGTTTTCCTTATCTGGGGGTGCAAGGAAGGAACTAAGAAAAGAAGAAATAAAAATTCTTGCATGAGCTGAGGCAGAAGCAGCTGGTGGTGTTGTTTGTGTCTGCTTGTGTCTTCAGCATATCAGCTGAGGTGCTGTCCATGAAATGAGCAGAATGGGGCCCTGGCCATGGCCCTGAGTTGCAGTTGCAATGTTAATGATAACTTCAGGGAGCTTGGACTCCCCCTGGCTCCTTTTCCATACTGTAAGTGCATGGAGAAGTCAAGGTAGTTGTGCTGGAACTGCAGGTGTCCCAGTGCTCTCACGCTGCTGTCCTGTCTGGAACCAGGGGACACAGATGTGACAATGAAAGTGGTTATTATTTTTCATTTTAATTGCAGGTGTAACATGTCATGGGTTAGTAAAGTCTCGTTTTAGAGTCTGGTGATTAGCTCTGATGTGGTCAATAACAGCTTGTCATTGTCTTTGCCAATGACACTTTCTGCCTCTGAGAAATCCCAGCCTCTGAGAGATACTGGCCAAGGGGTCACCTCCCCGTCGAGCAGCCCACAGAAAGCTTTGTGCTTCCTCAGTCTGAAAATTACGCTGTTGTATACCAGTAACTGTTCTGCTGGCAGTTTTTTGTTAATGATGAAGAATTACCTATTATGTCAGCATTGGGTGGCTTTGACAATTCCATTAGATATTACTAATAGTGTTATTAATATATGGCAGCTTATCCTTGGCTTTTGAGCACATATGTGTGTGCATGTACGTGTGAGTGTATGTGGATGCCCAGTGGAAGGCAGGCATGGAGGCAACACATCTATATACAGAATGCAGCAGCCACTGCTGGCACCTCTCCCTCTTGTCGTGGGGAGACTACACCAAGATCAGCAGTGAGAATGGCAGGGGGAGGCCTAGGTCTACCTCCTTGGAAGCAGAAGTGTGAGTGAAGTTGACTGATGGGAAAGATGCTAATCTCTGGTGCTGTGGCATCCTCCATCTCCTGTGACTTGGGAAATGAATCTCTGGTTCTTCCTGTTGTTCAACCACAATTAAGCAGTGCTCCCCTTTCTTCTCTCCTGGTCTTTACAATTTAGTCTGCAGACAAATAAGTCAGTTTTTGGTACTTGCCTATGTGTTAGACCTTCTTCCAGCCACAGAATAAAGCAGGGGTATGAAGCTGACCAAATAATGGAGGGTGGAACTGCCTTGCTTTCTCAGTAGCAATTTATCTCATAGGATTAAAAAATGAAACAAAATTCTTGTGGTGCTATCATAATGTAAAAGTCATTGATATGACATGCATGCAGCTAGTGCAAAATTGATCCCCATTTCAGGGTTCCCTGGAGATCATATGCATGCAGCCTTGAGGGGAAAGAGAGACGTGGGTTTATGGGAAATGCAAGCCAGAACAATTTGAAATGTACCAATGTAGCTAATCTGCTCCCAGGCACTGCACAGGCAGGGACAGGTGGCTCAGCCACCCCAGAGACAGACTGCCTGGCTCACGTCCTGCAGCCCCATAGCATGGGGCAGCTCCTGCCCAACAGGTCAGTAAGGTATCTGCAGTGCTGAAAAAAAGGAGGATGGCTGCACAGGTTTGTTTTATTTATCTAAGGTAGGAAGAGAGCTTGCAGCAGTCCTGCCTTTAAGTGGACTGGAGTCTTTAGACACCTGTTGAGGCAGGTATCAGAGCTGTGTGTGTGTGTCCACCCTTCTTGTCCCTCTTAGTGCTTTATGGTCTAATGTATTTAGATTTATCCCAGCAAGAGGGAGAAAAGGTAGAGTGTGCTTGCTGTACCCAGAGCACTTTGTTTGTACAGACCCCCTTCTTTTCCTCTGTACCTGCCAAAATTTCAAGATGTTTAGGAGCAAAACTCTTCCATACAGTGCATCATACAAGCTGCACCAGGGTATTTCAGTCCTGACCAGCCCCTCAGGGGTTTTGACACTGCAGTACAAACCTTATTGTCACTACTTTGCTCCTTGTCTGCTGATCTAGGAGCATGACTCCTCTGCAGTGCAGTAGCAGCAGTTTTGTGTATGACACAGCTGCTGTCCTGGGCTGCCTTCAGGGTTCCATCACTTGTTGGGGTCATTGCAGTCCTACAGAGACCAAGGACATGGCCCTTGCTTGATCTCCTGGTTTTTGCATGCCTCTTACAAGGAGGGTGGTCCTGTGGTGTAATGGAAAGCACTCTGGACTCTGAATCCCAAGGGCCTGAGTTCAAGTCCTCAGTAAGAACCATCCCCTGGGCAGTTAAATGCCTCCCTGCTGTCTGATCCCATGAGATCTCGGGTGCTCAGCAGGGTCAGCCCAGGTTAGTACCGGGTGCTGTAGACAGTCCCGAGGATTCCACTGTCACTGTCCAAGCTCGCTTGGCCATGGCAAATGGACCTTAGGACTTAAACTGTGGGGCCAGTTCTGTGCACGCTGTGCCTCACCTAAAAAATCCACTGTGCAGGCTGGAAGGGCACACCCACATGGGGAGAGCCCTTCCCCAGACCTTCGTTCACGAAGTCTGGCCCTTATTATTATATTATCTTACAAGGAACTGTCATCTGCTGTCCTGTGCAGTGCTGGGAGTAGGTGTAAATACGTGAGACCACTTAGTTTTAGCCTGGTCTCTTCTCCTCATCTTCATGAGCCAGAACAGAATGAGAATCTCACTCTATTTCCCCCCATGATTTGTCTCATCATGAAATACGGGAAAGAAGTTTATGAAACTTCTGAAAAAAATGCTTCCCTCTCTTGTTTTTTTCTTTTTTTCTTTCCCAATGTTTTGAAGTTAAGCTATCTGCAGAAAAAATATGTTTAGAAATAGCTTGTGTATCAGTGCAGGTGAATTTTTCTGTGTCTTGAAAAATGGAACAATTCTTTACTACAGCTATTGATTGTCATTCCACATCTATGCTGTCCTCCTAACTTCAAATCAATTTGTGCTTTACCAAGCTCTTTGATGTCATCTTATGACAGAATGCTAACTTTTCCTCTTAAAGGCTATTTATCTATGTCTCTTTGTAAGGTCAGTGAAAATCACTGTACTCTGGCCCCCTAAAAGTAATCCATCTAGTGGAGGAAATGATGAGGTAGTATTATGTCTGGCAGTCTTTTTAAACAAGTTCTCAGAAACATAAAGAAAAACATGATAGGCTTGGTCAGGGAGGGAGAAATGAGGATGTTACAAGAGTCAAGTTTGAAAGCAATCAAGGGAGGGCTCGAGTTTATATTCTGGAAATGTCCCCTCTTCTGGAATCTATTTACAGATATTTTCTGCAGCTACTGAGGGGTGGGGAAATTAATAGTAATCCAAGCAGGCTCCCAGGCGGTGGATGGCCATGAGTCTGAATTGGAAGGATCATTTATCTCTTCTGCCACTTTGAAGCCTTTTGGCCTGGGGGAGATCCCTCGTCTAATGGAATTAATTGAATGTGTCTGCAGTCTGGGTACTTCATCTGATTTTAAGTTTTTGCCTCTAAGCAGTTTCCAGGTATCCACTCATCTCCAAAATGCCCCATGCCAGCATGGCATGCATCATGCACTGCTCAGGCTCATGCAGAATAAAATCTCCAGTACAGAAACAGCCTCTCGCTGTCTCTACCACTGTCTGTCTGTGCTGCCACTGAACTGCATGCACTGCATTGCAGTCAAAAGATCAAATGCAGTTAGAAAAGTTATAGAAGAAATTTTCACAGACTATTTTTAAGTGCAGAGCAATAACATCACAGAAAACTTCTGAACAGCATATTGCCAGAAGGTAGGAGAGTGTTACTGGGAAAGGGTCACTCTATTTTCATCCTTCTCTTATGCTGTTCACCTCAGTGTTAGTTATTGGCAGTTATCAGAGACAAGCCACTGGAGCAGTTCAGTCTTTGGCCTGATTAGGAATAGCCATTTCTGTACCTGCTGCTGGATCAGGAGAGTTTAAAGTTCTTGGTGGAAATAATATATTCAAGATAATACTCTGATGCCAAATTAAAACATCCCATGCTCTATTCCCAAAGAAACCTACAGCTTTCATATCAATCTGACACTGAGGAAAATGAGAAACTGAGCTGTTATCTGTGGGCATCCACGTGGTCATGGTTGTTTGTGTTGGAGAAAAGCACTGGATCACTGCAGGAATCCCCTTGCCAAGGTGGGAGCACAGCAGGCAGGATAACTAGGTGCCCCCAGAAGCAAGTTAGTGATAATAATGAAACAATCAGTACAGGAGCAGTCCCACTTTAATGTAGGTCTGATGGGGTTTGATTCAGCATTTAATTGACCAAGAGAAAATGAGGGAAATGTAAGTTACCATAGATGGTTAGACACTGTAAATGGGAGATGTTATGTCTTCCTTTTTGTCCTGGTACAAGGCCACAAGAATGCCACAGTCATTTGAATATGCTTACATTTGTTTTCTGTTCATTTCTTTCTGCAGCCTTCTTTTCCCTTCACCCACCAAGCTGCATTCAATTTCTATGCTTTTCCTTTGGAGCAGATTATCTGATTTTATACAGTTTTAGACATGGCTCTGATATCGCGTGAAAGTGCCAGCAATACGACAGAGGTTTGCGTAGGCATAAATGCTGTATTATGTGGATAGTCAGCAGCCTGGCTTTATCTTGAATAGATGCAGATTTGTTATGTATAGATGTGTGCTTATTTGCTGAATACTTATGTTCTCTCAGCTCTGGTAGCTTCCAGGAGGAGTTGTGTTTGCGTGACAATCTTGTTCCCAGGGAAGAATGAAATGCTTGTGCAGAAGCACTGGCCCTTAGGCTGGCAGATGAGGGATGTTTTTCTTTTCCCATGTAGGTTGCACAGAAATCAGTATTGAGAAAGCCAAACTCTGAATAGCACAAGCCTGACGGTTTTTTTGTTGTTTTTTTTTTTTTTTTTGTTTGTTTTTTTTTTTTTTTAAATAGTATTTATTTTTTAAAGGGACATCTAGTTGGTATGCTCCTCTTCTTCAGTGAAAAACAATATGTTGATAGCAAGCTTCTGTTAGATTCAGTGGGAGTCTGACTCACTTCAATGCAGTGAGGTAGCTAGATGAGAATCTGAGCTTGCACATGTCCTCCTCCTGAGGCTTGAAGAAACACTCTTACCTTGCTTATTGAGGGGGTACTATGCTGTTTAGCTGTGCCTCAGCTACTCTGTAAAGAGATGTGGCCCCTTTCATGCATGGAAACTTAGAAATCCTTGTTGCCTGTCTCACTTTTTTGCCTTCATGTTGCAGAGTGAGCTGTATCTTGGACATGTGCTGCAGAGCAGGCTGTGACCCAGAGAAACCCTTAGGATCCTTTTAAAGGAGTGGTACAGGGAGCATTGCCACAGCAGGGCTTGGCAAGCAAGAGGTGGCCTTGAATACAGTTTATACAAAGAAATCTCCCTGATGTGAAGGTAACCAATGTTTCTTACTGGAATAGAAAATAATTTCTCTGGGCTTGAATTTAAGTTCTGTTGGTTCCAGCTTTGGTCCAGAGTTTGTGAGTCTTATCCTAGAGCACTACACTACCAGTATTATTATTTTTACTTAATGAATCTCTTCTCACCTATTACTCCTTATGCTGTTCCTCATCCCAACAGGCACTGCTATTAAAGGCAATTAAACAGTAGCCCCATTTTGTGTTTCTGTATTCTGTCACACTCAAGTACTTAATCACAGAGGAGATCAACATGGATTCCTGTTCCATCTGCTCTGCTCTTCCCAGGTGAAGAGGCCAACAGCAGCAAGGGGTTGAAGGCTGGATTTCTTTTTAAAGCCTCACAAAGATTAGCCTTGACATTTCATAAAAGTCCAATAAAACGTGTCACACCCAAAAAACACCTATTCCGCTTGGGGGGGG
>JAWWEU010000111.1:28462955-28483217 GCA_035583155.1 Acropternis orthonyx
GGTGGAACTCTTTTCTATGGGGCATGCAGTCTCTTTCCAGGTTCCACGGTTGAAGAGGAGACAGAAGGTGATTCTTTTGAGGTGCAGGGTTGGTAGATGAAAGAAAAATTCCAAGATTTTAAACCCATAACACTATGATTTTACAGAAGCTTGTATCACAGTGGCAGCTTTGTGTGCAAATATTTGCAGTTAATTGCAGTAAATCCAAGTGTAGCATCAAGGCTAAAGAAACAAGTACAAGTGATTTACACTTCAAAGATTTCCCAATAAACATCAATCCAAGCATTTTACACTTGATTCCACTATAGGTTATACAGGTGTAAACCAGAAGTAATTTTATTGAGGCTATGAACTGTGCAAAGCTAAAATGGCAAAAAACAAGCCCCATAAAGACGTCTTTGTTTTAGTTGAAACCTTACTGGCACTCTTTATGACTGGAAATAAACCATTTCACTTAATGGCTAACACTGAAACCTGTGCCAATGCGTTTGTATTTATTTGATGATGTCCCTTCACACAACAGTGGCTTGTGGAGAGAATCTGACCATATGTAAGATTGGGACAAAGATTTTTGAAACAGCCATGATAGTAGCAATCTTTTTCTGTAGAGGAAGACCTGGGAAGGAAGAACACCAAGTGACCACTTAGTATTCTTGTTATTAAATTAAGCAAAGATACTTGTCAGCTTAAGCAAAAATAGAATTGAATGGAAAATGTAAAATAAAATGTAAAACATTACTTCAAAATGAAAGCAACTCCAGTCAATGGTTGCTCATGTTTTAGGGCTATCATGTCAAAATCCACAAACAGCAAAGCATTAACTTTTGATCTACTGACTGTTGCAGTGTTTTCAATACCAGGGGCATGACAGTGGTGTAAGGGCAAGGGGAAGCAGACCCAAACCTTGTTGAAAGGGGTATTCCACCTGTTCAAACAGTTCAGAGATCCCAGCATGGGACAACTCTGCCTTCCCTTCTTCCAAGGAATTTGAATGGATTACCAGCATGTCATTCCTCTGCAAGCTGAGGGTCTTTATTGCCCAAAAAGTCACCTTTCACTGTCTTGAGTGTACAGTGTGTTTGTGGAGCAAGTGGGGAGTTCTTTCCAATGGCATTGGTATTTCAGAGTAGAATATTATTATCTGACCTCATCATTCAAGATTCCGAGGACATATCTGAGTGTGAAGTTTTCTTCTTAAGGTTAGAAATACAGTCCTGAGCAGTGTTTGCTTGAGTTAATCTTTCATTATTCGACTTGTAAACACTGCTGTTTTTGTTTGCACATGCAATAACTGAGTGAGCCTGACATTTCTTTTAAGACATTTCTTGAGACAATATTTGCAGGTGCCTCAGAAAAAGGTGTTGTGTGTGGAGAGATTTTGCATGGACTTTAAAATTCAATATAAAAAAATAATTTAACACATGCATAGACTTATGCTATTTACATCTAAATGCTATTTGTGGTATTTACTAGACTGTTGTGCTTGAACAAAGGAGATAAAGAAATTCTGATTTTTCTCTTCTTAATAGTACCAGTGCAACAAAATAGGAGTCTGGATAGCAGGGATACATCCCGTTCTATTGCATATTTTGACCAATTTAATCTGATGGACTGTGCAGTTGATGAGCCTTCTGCTGGTTACCACAAGGGATTAATGCTGTGTAAGTTAAAATATTTTGGGAGGATGTGAGCCCGGTAATTTTTTCAGAATTACAGGAAAAGTGACACTTCATCATTTTGTCTGCATGCCTCAGAGCCTGCACTGTCTTGTGTGTCAGTGAAATAGCTTTTCTTCTCTTCGAGGTACAACTTCATTGCTCATAATACAGGGCAAGGGGGGTTCAGTTGAGAGGACAGTCACGGCTCTGGAAACATCATGATGATATTTCAGCTTCTTTTACCCTGCAAATTACCTGTGACATTTCATTTAAAAACTAAGGTTTAATAAAAGGAGTCCCTAGCTATAGCAGTAGTGACAAATACTCAGGACAAGCCTTGAGAAAAAAAGAGGTTTTTAAAGTTAACCTTGGGAACAAGAGAGCTGTGGGCATGAATATCCTCTCAGAGGAGTGAGGGAAAATGGGGGAAAGTTACGGAACCTCTGGTCCTTCCAGTGTTGGCTCTTGCACCCGTGTTTGTGCCCTCCTGAGACACTGCTGTGATTACACTTGTGTCTGCTGTTTGTGCACCTCTATTGGAGTGCAAATTCACTTCTTACTTAGATTTCCTCTTATAGTTTCAACCAAAAATATTGCCCTAATTCTTTCTCTTAAAATGTGCCAGTGGATAACAGTGTTTGTGTAAACTGGCTGAGAAAGCTGCATTTTAGTGCAGACATTGGATTCTTACTTATACACACCAACAAATTGTCAGCATGAGCTGATGAAATCTGATTTACCCTCCCAGAGACTCTGGTCTCCAGCCATTAAATTGCCTCCAAATACTTTAGGCCAACAGGTTTTCTTTTCAAGCCCCAAATTCTCCTCTTTCCAGCTTCCCGCCAGGTCCTGCTCCCTCCCCAGAGACACATTCACTGGTGAATGACACTTCTCTGTTACTGCTAAGTGGAATATAAACAAAACAGAAACTCATCCTGCCAACCAGGGCACTCAGAGAGCTCTCACTCTGATACACTGGCGAAGTCTCCCAGCCACCCATTGGTAACCCCAAACTGTGGTGCTGCTTGTGTGGAAATAACACTATAACAGATATTAATAGATGCTTTCAGAACACGTGGCTCTTCTTTTTTCTGTGAAGCAAGTGGCACTGTTTCTGTTCTGTTAACTAAAAGAATATATGCTACTGCACATGCAGGTTTGTTGCTGTGGCTCTGTTTGTAGTGCAGTCAGAGTCAGGATTACCAAAATGTTTTCTGTGCTGTTGAGGCAGCAGAGCAAAACCTGCCTGTCCCTTTTATTGCAGAATGTAGTGTTGAAGGGACTTTTTAAACATGAGCAAGTGCAGGACTGGAGCAAACATATGCCCTGTTACTGACTCCTCAGAAGGTCTTGAGAAAGTCATCTAATCTACATCTGCTCCTCCCATCTGTATCTACGGAGACAGACCCAGTTCTGTCCCTGAAGGGGAAGCAGTGTGGGCTAATTAATGAATATTTGTAAAGTACTTTGTAGAGGAAACCTGCTATATCTTATAATTACCTGATACAAGCCAGATCCTGAGGGAGTGCTCCAGATGGCTGGTGTTCCATCCTTCACCCTGGCTGCTGAGGCCAGTGCTCTTCCTGTGCTCTTCCAGTGAAACAGATGAGGGGTCCTCTGGGGCATGCACATGGTGTTTTCTGTGATGTGAGATTTTACTTTTTTAAGTGAAAGAATAATTTTGTTATCTCTGCAAAACTAGATATTTGAAGTCTGTCTGTTTCCCTTTGATCTTCACTGCCTTGATTTTTTCCAGTTGTAGCCACACCACAGCGCTGAAAGGAATATAGAAGAGCGGGCAGTTGGAAAGAAAGGTGAGCAATTCAAAAAGCCAGAAGGAATTTGCCTTTCTAACCTTAACAGAACTATTTGCTTTTGGTTTTGTTTTGTTTGTTTGTTTATTTTATTTTTAGTTGAATAAAAAAAATCTGTTGATGCAGAATGTATCATGTACAATAAAACAGTAAGCTTTCCTGAGCACATAGAACCTAGTTCAGATTCCTTGCTGGCTTCCAAATTATTTCTTCAGACATGGCAAGACCTCTCACCACAACTGCCTTTTCTATAGCAATATTAATTTTTATTTGCCCTAACTTTAAAAACTGCCTCTTAGTAAACTGCCTGTGTTGCCCAGAAGGAAAGGAACCAGGTCACATAAAATTTGAGAGAGTGCACTCTGTGATCAATGTGTTCTGTAAGAACAATATTAATATAACCCATGGATAAAAGTTGGAAAAGTTTTCTGAGAAGAGCTGATGGAATGATTAGACATGAGAGACCCTCTGGGAGCTTAAACTGTTTTGTTTTTAAAGAGAGGTTAAAGTGTGGCTTTAGCAGTCTGATCATGACATTTGTTTAATTTACAATCTCTGCAGTTCAGAGGTCCTCACAGGTGTCCATCTCTGAACACAGCTAAACTACACCAAATGAAGACCTACTTCTCATCCTTACCATAAAGGTGACTCAAGCAGATGAAGGCCTGTGGTCTGATCTACCTTCATTTTGGTATTCAGATCACAAGACAAAAAGAGTCAAGGACTGGGAATTAAAGCTAGTCTGGTTTATACTGGAAATATCAAAATGTTGTAAAAGGTGTATGATAAATTCTGCTCCATTGTAGATTGGAAATTCTAGGCAGGACATTTATTTTTCAGTGGTAACTCCATGCAAAGAGCAGTGAATCTGAAGAAGACCTCAGCTTGATGGTAAATCAGAGACCAGCTCAGATAATTTGGATGGAGTTTTCAGTCCAAATGAATCCTTTTTCTGTCATTTCCTATGAAAAGACCTCACAACTCAAAGTGAAACTCAGCAACCACCCAAATTCACATGGCTTCCCACCAAAACTGTGTGGATCAGTGAACAGCAAATACTACTAAGAAATGATGCAGGAGTCTGAACATGTTTGCAGAGAAAAGTGGATGAGGCTATGAAAATATTTTCTTCAGTATTTTGGAACCTGACATGTATCAGATTTTCATGCTGAAGGGACAGCTTCAGGCTTGAGGGAATGCACTGTTCTTTACTGTCTCTCTGTGCTTTCCTCCATCATGGCATCATGTACACACGCAGGCTGAAACACAGAGTCTGACCTGGGTAAATGTGCAATACTAATTAAAATCACCACAACTGTGAGAAACCCTGCTCAGAGATCAGAGCCCTGACAAATAGCAAGAGCAAAGATCAAACCTAAAAAAAGTGTCACTCTGGGTGTGAAAGAAGAGAAAAGAGCACCGTCCAGACATGAGAATTCCCCAGAGAATGATGGGGCATCAGTGGTGCTCCCCTTCCCTCTTCCATCAAACATGAGCCTGTCTTCTCTTTCAAGGTGAGAATTTGCATCTTGCCTCTGATCAGCCCTCAAGGATAGTATCTGCTGCTGCTGGCAAAGGTACTCAACAAACTCTTTTTGCCATGTTACTCTTCACATTTTGGAGGATTTCATGTAAACATGCACAAATACCTCATTATCCTGTGCTAGGACTATCATTATAACCTTCCTTTGGGCGGCTAGCAGAAAGGTTAGACAGTCTGATTTGCAGAGATCTGCTTGACCTATTATTTGCTGTCTTGGACAGCTTGGAAAAATGTCTACACTCTACATAATGACCTTTCAGAAAGTCATATTGAATAATTTGTTACATATTATGTAATAATATGTAATACATATATCTAAATACATATATTTGTATTATCTATTCATATACATATAGTATCCTTTCTGCTTGTGTATTTGTGCAAATGGTCTTATCCTGAAGATGTGTTACAAAATGTGTCCTGCACAAATCCTAGACAAGTTCTCTGTTACTGTGAGTGCCTTTGTGCATGTGTTATTACAGCTTATCATCTCAGCCTTCTCCTCCCAGACCAAATCTTTCCCCTTGAACCCTCTCCTCTCCAGGGATAAATATGATTCCAAATCTGGATGCTCTTTTGCGCAATTGTTTCCACACAGAAACTGCTTATCTGCCAAAGGTTATAACCAATATTTTATGTTCTTTGGCTTTTTATTAATCTGTGTGACACCATCTGCTGTAGACAATTAACTTGTCTACTTCAGCGTGCTTTTTGTGGGCCTCTCTCCTTCTTCGTTTTGTGATCACCGGCCACGATACTGCAAGCAATATTCGATTGCAGCTATACTGATGCAGCCTCTTGTGACTCTATCCTGTTCCCTGACCTGGCAAGTACTCTTGGCAGAACAATATTCATGGATCAGTTGAGAAGCATGGAATGAGACACTTCCATTGAAGGAAGGGACTGTAGGTTTACTGAGTACTAAACTTATGCTCAAGGCTGCACATAATGAAGAAGCTCCAGTGGCCTCTTCATGGAGGGCCTAAGCCAGTGGTTGTTTTGGCACTAATATTGTCTTTCTTATTGCTTGCCACCAGTGCTCCATAGCAGGGACACATAAGTCCAGTTCCAAACGCAAAGGAAAACATTTTCTGCAGTTGTCTGCTCTCATTACAGACTTAAAGTTGTCAGAGAAAGAGATTAAGGCTGTGTCGTTTTTGGGTTTTGTTGCTGTCTTTGCCAGGAAAACAAGTTGTCACAAAATCTCAAGACCTAATCTCTTCTCATTAGACGCTTCTCTCAGCCTGAGACTTAGGGGAGTTTTAATGAGAACAGACACTGAGGCAGAATGAGCATGTTCCCACTGGTGGCTACTCCAGTGGCAATCTAAGTACATACAATTCTTGACCCTGCTGGAACTTAGAGATAAGTTTCTAATAAGTGGGGAAAGTGAGGCATCCAGTCTAGGTTCAGTCACCTCCAAATATTCATTAGGGCAAGATACAAACGAACAATTTAAAAGCCACCATGCAGAAGACAATACTGGGAATGGATGTTCACCTCACTTACATGTAGACAATGTCTGCCTGAGTCATTGTGAGCACAGAGAAAACAGATTTTTAAACAATTACTTTGAAAATGCAGTGGCCAGATAACACTAGGCATCGATCATCACTAAGATGGGAGTGGTGACTTCACTGTCAAGAGTTCCTGGTGCCAAAAGTAATTCTTAAAACTCTGAAGCCCACCTCTGTTTGGAAAAAGCACATATCTCTCCATCAGGGGTTGTGTCTGGGAGATATTGTCTAAGTCCAGTGCCTAGAAATGTCCAGTGTGAACTCTTGGGACTTTTATGCCACCTTTCATGCAGAAGAATTATACTCATTGTTGTAGAACTGTAAATTAATTGTTTATAACATTTTCTGAGACTAAAAATTGCTCAAAGAGTGGCATGGGGCTGTCCTGGAAATCTGTAAGCATGAAAGAAGTTGCTTCTGAGATGAGTTAGTTCAGCTCTCAGCTGCCTTCATCAGGGATCTTTGCAGATGGAGGAATAATACATCTTCAGTCACTCATTTTCAGTACTCTAGTTGCAGCAGTAACCTGATTGTGGTCATAAACAAGCCTTTTTTAACTCGAGGTTGCTAAAGCCTTTATCTGAATGCATGCTGTGGCCTCCCAGACCTCCACAACGACAGCTGGCATGATAGGAGCACAGTTGTTCTTTTGAGGTGGTAACACATGGAAGCCTGCATTAAGGCGTTGTCTCAGAAATGTATCCCATGGATCAACAGAAAGCTATACAATTTCTTGCTCTTTCCCTAAAGTGGTCAAAGCAAGTTATGTTCTTTAGAAAAGTTAGTACTACCTTCTGCATGCAATTTCAGTCATCCTGCATCTTGATGTTTTACCTGCGTCCTGATTTGGATGTTTAAACTCCTTTTTATTGAACCATAATGACATTTAAGCTGGTATCAACAGCTCATCTATGGCTCAAGCTTCTGTAAAGTCTATAGTGTCTAAAGCCTTAGAAGAGCCTTTGTCAGAGCTGTATAGGAACTGATAAATGCTCCAGAAAGACCAGCAATATGTCAGAGACCTACCCTGATTTTCATCTTGCTAATGCACTTTTGACTATGTGACTTAGTGTATAAGCTTTGAAAGTAAAAGGTTAAAAAATGTTAATTTCTTGCTGGGTCATCAAGTCCAGCAACCTGAAGTTTAGGGCATTTCATCCCTCAAGGAATTTTTTCAGATTGTCCATATTTAACACTTCCCCTTTGAGAGGTTTAAGTGAAGGTGGAGGTAACATTTAAGTTTTACTTAAGGTTTGAGAACAATGGGAAAGTCTTTTTAATCTTTTAGGCTTTTCAAACATCATCCCTTATTCTTGGTGCATATTCTAAAGAAGATGCAACATGAAACTGGACTCCTCATTTTGATCTAGGTCCTTGGCCTAGAAAATGTCACCAAAATTGCAAATTGTCTCTTAGGCCCTTCAGATACAAGAGTTCATCCTAGTCCAGTGGAATCATGAAGCCATCAATAAGCCAGTTGAGTCATCCTTTTGTTTTTAAACTATAGACTTCACTCCTTTACCTTGAGCATCAGTACAGTCAGCTGAAATTCACCAGTCCTTAAGCTCTTGCTCACAACGGTAGTGTGTATCACAGGCCAATAAGAGAAATCCAGAATCCCATTAAACCTTATTTTGCTATTCCTCCATGTGAGCTGGACATCATTATGAACTGAAAGTAGGATATAGGTGATACTAGCTGCTCTACAGTGTCTCACAACATGTAAAATGTGTAATTAGTCATGTTTGGAGTTAATTGTGTAGGAACCACAAAAAATATGACAATAAACCTATGTTTTTGAGTTTACTTATCTTCATCTTTTTCCCTCCAAATCTTCATCCTTAATTAAACCTAGAAATGATACCTTGGTGGTTGATACTTTCACTGAATATATTCAATATGTTGACTGAATATAATGATCTTCTAGACATTATTTTTGAGAGAAGTAAAGTTAATTTTATCCCTCAAAACAAACACTCCAAAAAACAAGGTTTGATAGTCCTTTAGTCAAAAAGATTAGCTGTGGGATTCAGGAAGTGAATAAAACTTTGCTATAGAAACACTACAGGCTATTGCATGTATAGGTAAGTTCCAAGATGTGAAGAAGCCCTGAGAGGTGACCTGCCTAGCAGGAAGAAACCTTGCCTAGATTTCAAAATGGTCTCTAAGCTTAGGTATGGCTGGAAACAAATGACTGGTGCCTTCACCAAGTGTAAATCACTGGTCCTTGCTGACAGAAATCCCCACTCCAGGTAAGCAGGTTCTGGAAGTGCAAGGTGAGGCCTGAGCTACTCCAGCTTTCTTTTCATGCACCTACCACAGAGCTCATTCTTTTCTTGTGCTGGAACTACAGGTGGGGTACCTGTGCCCATGCCAAAGGTAAACGTGGTGAGCACCAATTAGCCATAATTTTCTATTCTTTTCCAAAATATTGTATCCAGTCCAAACTATAGTGTAACCTAAAAAAGTGACATAGCTATTGGGTGCACCAAAACAAGGATTTTTTTCCCCCTAATTTGCACACACACAAATGTCCCTATTTTCAACCTGCATGAAATTTTGTAATTTATTAATTTTGCAGGAGTATATTTTTGCACTTTTGCTGACTTCCAGCTTCAAATGCCAAGGAGCAGCTCAGCCACTTAACATCCTTCCTTGTTTAGAGAAATCCCCCTCAGACTGAAGGATAACAGGTCCTTCCTAACATTTGAAACTGGGTCTGGTGGTCCCAGGAGGGTGTTTTGTTTCTGCTAATGCAGCTTTGGCATGAGCAGGACAGCAGTCAAGTATGAATACAAAGAGGGGAAGAAATGTTTCAAAGAGAATGCCAGGAGTATATCAGAGCCTCAGACTTCTCCTAATTTCCTTTGATGAACATTTTCGTTGCATTGAAACAATCAATATGCCACTTTGGGAGGGAAAGAAAGACAGTTTTCCCTTCAAAAAGACTTAGGAATTAATGGTGACGAGTTCAGACTGATCAGTCCAACAGAATAAACTTCCATCTTTCTTTAAATGTTTTGCTTCATTGAGAATGAAGTGATATGCATGCACATAATTAATATAGTTAATAGAATTTAATGTCATTCTTAATATTAGAAACAACTTATTTATAGAGGTGACATTCTATTCCTCATGTTCCTTCTAATACATGCAAGTGATATACCTAATTTTTTAATGTTAACAAATGATTAACAGCCAGTGCAGTCATAAAGTAATGTGATTATAAACATTTATGTGGAATGGTATAGATAGAAACTGCCATGAAAAGGTTGTGACCTAATAGCTGGAGCCTAAATTGCACACATAGACACAGAGAGGCAGACAAATTGAAAAAGTTTTGGGAGTGATGCTTTACCAAATGGAACTAATGTTGATGTGCATGTGTTATTACTTATAAAATGTAAATCATGATGTTGACAATGTAAACCTTCAGTCCTAAAACTATGTGTGTTTCTCCTGAATTTAAAAAAATCCACAGAGCACCAGCAGTTCATATGAAGCCACTTGCAAGGGTTGCACAGTTTCCAGCCTTCCTAATTGCACTGGCATATGGCCACAGAGCTAATCCTCTTGAAGAGCCCTACTCCAGCCTCAGCCAGCTTTTTTGGCCAACTCCCATTGGAAAATCAGAGTCCTCCAAAAATATATGGATGATAGCAGATCCAAGCTGTGGATTAACTTAGATAGGACTAGAAGCACATCTGAGAGACAGAGATGCTTTCACCAAGTGCCTTAATAACCACTCAATTTCCCTTGGGGCAAAATTTCTTAAATTTTATCACTTCTGCTGAAAATTACCCTTGATAGAGTGATCCTGAGAGAGATCTCCCAGGAAACCATGGTGCAAACTATTGAGAGATTTAAGAATTAAAAAAGGAGCATCATAAATTCCCCCAGACCCAGAAAACACTTGAACAGCTTCTGGCCAATGACAGAACAACCAAAACCCTTAGGAAAAGCACCTAGCCCCCAGAGGAACACCAGTTCCTCCTCAGCAGAGACCATGCAGTGCTCCCTCGTCTAGTACCAAATCCAAGGGATTTCTCTCCAAGCTCTCAGCTCCACGGGATGTGACCTACTTAAACCCATCTCTGGAGAGGAAGAGAGGAGCTGATGTCAGCCATGCAAAGCAGACTGATTTATATTCTGATGCAATCAACCACAATCATGAAATCCACTTAGCTGGGTGAGGACTCCAGGTTCTTTGTTCAATTATGCAATTATCATATTCCATTTAATCCCCAAATCAATTCCTGTATTTAGAATTATTTAAGATGCTTCAGCAATTATACTTAATTAGGTTCTATCAGTAAAGTAAATAAATGATGAGATGTGCCAATCAGGTGGCTGCAATAGCAGCTGAAGCAAAAGGAGCTGCTAAGTCCTGTGCTTCAGCCAAGGATGCAAATGACTGTTAGAGTGTTATGAAGCCATTGTGTTGGTTGGAAGAAAACTGCACAAGGCCAGATCTGTTATTAACCATTCAGTCATTTAAGGGCTGTGCCACCTTGAACCACCTGCAAAGGTGATGACCACTCTTTTTGTTGGATTGCTTGGCCGCTTCATTTTCCCACTTAATGTTCATAAAAGGCTCTGAAGAGAGAAAACAGAGAAGAATCTTCCCATAGTTGGGATCCTCTGTCATGCCTGGAGAGGGAGATTTTCAGGCCAGTTGCAGAGGAAGAGGGGCAAGCAAGAGTAGACTGTCTTAGTACTGGAGAAGAAACCTCCAAAGCACTCCCTGCCCTCATAGGAATCTTCTGCAGGCTGGAGATGTATGGCAGTGTCTCCTCCAGCATCATGCAATCTTTCTTTTTTCCACAGCCAGACTGGGCTGTTTCAGGGTCCCCTGATGGACTCCAAACTGCATTGAACTTTCAGCTGTGTACTGTCTGTCACTATCATAAATATGCTTTTCTATAGGAAGAGACACCAGTTTTGAAAATATCAGCTTGGTTTTTTGGCCTTTTTTTTTAAATTCCTGTAGTTTTTGCTTTATGTAAGCTTGGATATCTGGCCTTCAGGCACAGAAGAGTATTTATTTAATGCCATCCCATGCCGTCTTGCAGAGCAAAATGTTTTAAAGCAGGGACCTGTAATGTCAAAGTGCAACTTTCTACAACTTGAGCTGAAGAGTAATTTCCTCAGCTGGTAGCATGATCAGATTATTATCTCCCTTTTTGTTTCAAAGGAACACGACATGGCATACAAAGCTATGGAATTTCCATTAAAAAGAGGTATTATTTATAAACAAAGGCTATTTTATCATCTCCCACACACATGGCATTGAGAAAAGGTGGATCTCAGTGAGTGGACAACATATTTTTCTGCTGCTGAGCAAAAATACCATGCAAACATGCTCCTCTACAGAACTGCTGTGAGGGGATTACTGGAGAACACTATGTAATTACTAGCTGCAGTAACTTCAGTTACCATTACAACCACAGAGTTTTAAAGTCACTATGAGACAGACTTTGCTCCCAGAGAGAAATTGTAAATTGTCAGCCTTGGAGCCAGGGCCTGAGATGTTAAACTCACAGCATCCACGTGCACTGTCTGGTGGACAGTGCTTGGCTCTCTCTCCACCACTTGGCTAAGGATGGGTGTTGGAAAAGAGGCTGCCTGGAGCCCTTTCTGATCAAGACCATGCCCACAAAAATGCACTTGTTCCTTATTGATATATGCATTTTCCCTGGGAAAAAATAAAAGCAAAAGAAGCCTGAAACTCTTTTCATTTAGGCTGGTATAGGTCAGGAATGACTCACTGGGATCAGTGGGGTAAGTGACATCAGCAATTTGTACATTGCCCAGAGCATGTAATTAAATAGCTAATTGTTAGCAGGCAATTGCATTTAATCTGTATCCCCATAATTTGTAGTGTTATTGTGGGGGAGATTCTCTCTAGCTCTCAGCCTTTCGGTTTATCTTCCTGTGTGACATTGAGAAACGTCCTCAAGTGAATGCTGTTTGCAGCTGAGTGGGCTTCCTGGCCGTGTTGTTCACCAGCTCCCACCACAGCTGCTGCACAGCCCATGATGCAAAGCCCTTGGGTGCAGCCAGCTCCTTGCCAGCAGGGAGTCGGAAAGACAAGCGTGAGGTCAGTGGCTGCAGTAAATAGCCCCTTGCTTTATTTGGATGGGGCTTTGAGCAAACTGGTCTAGTGGAAGGTGTCCCTGCTCATGGCAAAGGGATTGGAACTAGATGTTCTTTAAGGTCCTTTCCAACCCAAACCATTCTATGATTCTGTGATTCATTCCTGGAAGTTCAAACCTAGGTGGAGGTTCCTTCAGCTCCTACATTTAGCGGAGGATTTACAAGCAAGTACATTTTCTTGGACCTTTGGAGCAATCTCCAAATTTACTCTGACTGAGCTGGCAGATAGTGGGGACGAAGCCAAAAGAATGAAGGGTTGGACCACTTAAGGACAGGAAAGTGTCTTCTGCAATCTGACTTGTGATAGGACAGGAGCAAAGTATATTGCCAGTCCACCTTTCCAACTTTTGTTTAACATAAACACAGCAACATGGGGCAAACCACAGACCTGTTAAATGAGGGATTTTTCAGAAGAAAATGTCAACTCATCAAGAGACAAACAGGAAAGAGGAGTCAGGAAAAAGTGATGAAACTTTTCAAAGGGTACTGAGAGAGTAAGAATGTTGTGATCCAGATGCCCTTGGAGAAATTATGAACTCCTGCCCTGTTCCCATGCCATGCTGGAAAATCCTCTCTATGATGGCACCCTGTCAAGCCATTCAACTAGTTCCTGTGTACATCTGACTGCAGTACAGCAGACCAGCAATCCACTGGACAGGAGTAATCTGCCACTACATTTGGATTTTGGCATCATGGGTTTTGGGAAACAAACAGGTAAGTTTAGGGGTAGGACATTTCTCTGCAGATTTCCATGTCTCCTAAAGCAAACAGCTGGAAGAACTTTGAACATGGAAGATGCTGAACATGTGATGAGAAATATATTATGTATTCATTTATGTCCTGCAGATGATGCTACAGTCACTCTGGCATACTTATTAAGAACCAGCCCAAACGATATTAATAGAAGTAAAACATTACTGCTTAATGATATTGTGCCATTAAAAAAGCATCAATAATGGCAGGATGGCCTTGCATATATAGATAAGCCATTGAGTGTCAACAAACTAATGAGTTATATTTATATCCCTGTACAATAATGTTTATCAACATGGTTGTGGAAAGCAAGGGACACTGTATGTTTTATAGGCAGGTCTAATATTAGAACTAATTGGAGTTTGTGAGCCAGAACATCTCCCTCCATTTAATATGTCTGTTGCAGAACTCACATGCTTTTGATGGCTTTGCTCTGAGGCTGTGTGTGGGAAAGTGGTTTAAAGAAAGAAATGTAGTAGTTACTGATAAGACAACATTTAACTCATGTTTCCCATGCATGTTTTTTTTCTGTTTTACATTATGTTGTCCTTCTGAAACAATGATTGATTTAGATGCTTCTTATTTTTTTGTGTGTTCTCAGCTCAACCACTTCATCTGTCTTCTTTCATCTCTGTAAATGATTATGAAGATCTCTCCTGAAATTAATATACTGCACAGACATATGAACATCTGAAGTTTCTGAAAGCAGTCAGCCAGGAAGACTGGCAGTGGAGAACATTGCAAAAGCCTTCTCAGATACCCAGCAGCATCCTGAGTTGGGCATACCATTTCCATCCAGAAATCCTTTCCCTGACTGTTAGGCCCTAGTGCTTCAGTGGAAATAGAGTTGCTGGCACCATGAAGGTTTTTGGGTGCTGCATGAATGTGAGTCATTTAAAAATGTGTGTGGGTGATCAGTGCTTGAAAAAAAGCTAAGCAGTTCTTAAAAAGCGCTGTTGAACTTGTAACAACAAAACCTTAGACCCATTCACTTTTTAATTAAAAACTGGATTAATGGATGAACAGCGCTGGGGAAGGGTCTGGCACTTGGGAAGCCCCCTTGGCAGGGAAGGGTCTCAGAAACAGACTGTGGACTCTGTATCTCTCTTCTCTCCCTGAATGTGGGAGAGAAGGACACCTGATAGATTGGGTCCCTTGGGGAATGCAAACAAATATTTGGTACCTGTTAGCCTTGGACACAGCATTTCAGGAAACCCATGAAATTAGGCCACTAGGAAGTTCTGGTGATGCAAAATAAGCATGATGATTGATTTTAAGTGTTGGAAAGACTGTTCCTTGGGTTGCTCACTGAGCCTTGAATGCTAAATATCTACCCAAACTGGGTTGTAATCCAGGCAGTGTTGCCCTGAGGTAATCTCTCACAATCTAAAGTCACTCAATGGCTGTAATTTATATGAAATGATAACTTCATCCAGAGGCATGTGTTTTCATGATGAGAATTGACCTTGTGTCTTATTCTCTATAGACAGGTATAATATAAATGGTCAGACAAATCTCTGCTGTTTGCAATGCCTGCTGCCTCTGGATGAAAAGGCTCTGGACCTTAGGGCACTGAAAAGAGATTTGTCTCCCATCATGGTGCATCATGGTGCACTACCTCCAGCAGGAGCTGGTGGGGCATCCACATGCTGTCCTTGCTGTGCCTTTCCTGGGTCAAACGGGAGTATTGGTCAGGCTTGTCCATGGCTGCTGGCTTTACAGCAGTAGATTGAGTGACTTCAAGGCAAAAAGGAAACACAGCCATCCTCATTCCTCGTATCTTCAAGCCCATGCTCTACTGATTTTTATAATGTAAAGTTAAAAGGAACCTGCAGTTGCAGTCAGATTTCATGAAAAGCCTGGGAGAACCTATCTGTAAAAAGTTCCTGACGGTAACATCGGACCAGCTTACCTGAGCAGCTTACTTATCCCCTGTCATGCTGGAGCAGAATCAGCCTCTGAGGGGAGATGGAAATCCCTGATCTGTTTCCCTGCATTGGTGTCCAGGCAGCTCATATTGTTCTCCTGTCACTAGCACAGAAGGCTGTAGCTGGCAGGTATGTGCTCTCTATGAAAGGCTTAAGATATATGAACATTGTGGGGGTGTCTGACCTTTATCTCTGTGTAATGATGGGGACATTTATTACAAATTCTTTCACCCTTCACACATTTCTATAAAAATAATGGGGCCCTGTGCAAGCTCCTCTAATTCTTCCCTGTGTTTGAGAAGTGATAAATGCAACAAAGTAGCTAATTAAACATTTTGTCAGTGTGACATTCACAAATAATTGAGATTTCTAATGATAGTGCTGTGATAAATGAAGGAGTTAATGCATTCTGATGGTACCCAGACAATGTAGATAAAATTATCAACCTGCATCTCGGTTCCTCTCCTGAGCAACCCTTTTCCCTCTCCCTGGATGCCTGTTGCTCCTCCAGGCAGAGCAGATCAAGGAGATGAAAAAACTGAGATCTGTCCCAGCTGGATATCTCAGCAGAGAAAACTTAAAATTATTAGATGTCTGGTCACAGTGTTCCTGAGCTTCCAGTGAATCCTGCCCTTGGGAAGAGGATTGGCCCCATTGTACTACAGCCTCCAAAGCCCCTCTTCAAAACCAGTTCTCTGTATTAGAGTGTGTAGGGTGGGCAGAAGCATGGTAGAAGCTAGAGGAGAAGAGACACAGATATGGACACGTATTCACGCACAGGGACAGCTCACAACGCAGCCAGCTAGACAGGAGGAAGTGGAATAGCCATATGGCTGGAGCAATATGAGACTTTTATTATTTTACTCTGCTGCTGACAAGCTGAAAATAAAAATAAAACAAAAATAATAATAAAAGGGTAAGGATATGTGGTGAACTTTGAGGTGAAAGATTCTACTCTGCTTTGCACAGCTCTAAATACTGGCTTTTCCTAAATGAGACACCCTGCAGATGCACCTGGGTGCAACCTACTGTAAAATTTGGCCCTAGAAGGCTGTAGAAAACCAGATTTTGCACCAGCTATGAGCCGATTTTGTAAAAAAAAGTATGCTAATCAAGCCCTGAGTGCCATTTTTATTAAGACTGTGCTACTTTATGTCCCTCCTGGTGTGCACATGAATTTAACGCTTGCGGGGTGTGTTGGCAGACCTGGAGGCTGAATTTTGTTTATTCATGATGTACTAAAACCACCATCATCACTACTACTGTCCCCCTAAGGAGTTCCTAGCAGCACTCCGGGACAAAGATGTTTAGCCACAGAATGGACTTGGCCTCATGAAGTCAATAGGATGATAACTGTGCCTTCTCCATCCCTCTTTCCCTTCATTTCCAGACTTTGTAATTCTAGATTTCAAAAGCATTTCCAGCCCAGTACTTTGCTGAATTCATGCATACCCCAGGATGAATAGTGGTTTTAACAAATCCATATTTTCCAATGAAAAGCTGATTGCACTGAAACATTTCCAGACGAGCTGTTGTCAGGAAAAATTCATTAATATATGCCTTTGGGCCTGTTTTGTTAGTCGTCACAGGAAGACAAATTCTCTAAAGTTTCTCCTGCTTCAGGTGGTGTGCTTAGTTACTATTCTAGCAGGGCCATGCTGAAATTGAGGCAAAATGGGATTGTGGAGATCCAGGCAGGAACTCAGTAGCTGATGGCCAACAGTCACTGCTCCTCTTGGTCACATTCAGGCTGAAATTGCTGTTGCTTTCAGAGGCAGCAGGTGCAGGAACTGGAGACTGGGAAGGGGTGGTGTGTCCTGCTTTGAGCCAAGGTGTTTCTGCTTTTCCATGCCTTTATCTGCCAGAGGTGAATGCAGCTGATACTGTGAAAGCTGGCAGCTGCTGTGTTCAGAATGATGTTTCAGGTTCACAGTTATTTCTGCAGACTTTCCTGTTAAAGATGGAGAAATGGGTTCTTCTTTTGGTCTTCAGGAATCCTGAGACATGATGCAAATTTTATGTTGGGGACTTGAAAAGAAAAGGTCATGCATGAGAATTCATCCTTCTCCTCCCTTGCACTTATTTCTAAAGATATTTTGATTATTGCAGTGTTACCACAAATTCTTTGCATTTCAGATGCACTTAAGAAGAGTAACCAAAAGAGAAAAAGAGCAGCTATGATCACTCTTAGGATTTAAACATAGTGTTGTTCACAGCTTGCTGGTGGTTGTTGTATTTCACACACACATGATTAGCACACAGCACTGCACAAACACAGCATTTCAACAGAGAATTTCCACCAAGGCTTGGACTGTATGTCCAGTTGAAGGCTTGACTCTGAGTGATGGTGGGGAGACAGTGTTTGCAAGGTGTCAGTTAAAGAACCTTGGCAAGTAGCAATATAAGTATTGCCACTGTAAACAGACATTGGTTCCCATAGCAAGAAGTACTGAAAACACACAGTAAAACTAAAGGGCAGCACTTACTGAAAGCAAATAATTTTATTCCACAGTATGTGACAGACCTATGCAATTAACTGCCACAGGATATAGAGCAATAGAGTTGAAAGGTAGAGATATCAGTGAAAAACAGTCTATCTGACAAACTTAAACTCAGTTGGAGGTAGTCTCCACTGTTTATTTATCATTTACCAATGATAAAACAAGTTTTGTTCTTATCTGGAGTTTCACTGCAACAGATGCTGTAGTGATACATGGAGAGAGTCAGTGCCAGCTCTAAGGTATTACAAATACACATACGCATTCAAAGAAGGGATGGGACTACTGGTAACCAAATGTCTCTGTAGTTCCACCTTTTATATATTGTGGTTTGTGTTTTTTTTAAAGCAACAATGGGCTTGAGAATAAAGTTGGCTGAAAAAGAAGAGATGAATAACATCTCCCAGGGAATTCAGAAATCAGGGAGTCAGTAAAAGACATTACTTTTCCTCTTAAGTTTTGGGTAGTGGTTGCTAGAAACTGAGCAAAAGGCACTGTTGTCTGATACAGAAATTCTTCTATTTCTGATGGTAGAAAGTACAACATAAGAGAAAACTGGAGAAGCAGAGCAAAAAAGGTAGTATTCATCAAGTTGTCCTTTATTTCCAATGCTGATTAATCCAACACTGTGAGACAAACCTTTGTAAACATGAGGCTGCCTTTAAAAAATCAGGAAGTTTTGAAATTGTAAGTCTTCATTTTTTTCCTCAGTTGTTTAATCCTTTAAGTTTCATACCCTGTACTCCAGATAAAATTTGATGTCTTCCTGCTATATCAATGCTCTGTGGGGAATGGTTGTGCTGTGTCCTTGGGAGAGACCCAGTTACACTGGCACCGGGGAACAGCAAGAGCTGCTCCATTTCCAGCTGCTGCCAAGAGGAACTCATTTTGGAGTAGAGGAAGGCAGAGCTGTTCACTTCTTCATCTGTAGCCTTCTGAGACAGTCACAGTCCACCATGGGGATAACATCCATCTGAGCATGTCTCACAAAGGCTATTTGTTCAATGCGAGCTGAGAACAGATGCTTTGTAACAGGTAGTTCTTCCGGCTGTAGGATTTCATTGCAAACAGAGGCAAAACCAGAGGGAGTAGGGAGTATGAGAGCAGAAACCTAAGGAAGGAGCAGAGGGCAGCCGAGGCAACTCATCTGTGCCTGGGACAGAAACAAGTACCCAGCATTGACATCTGACTGCTGCTTGCCATCCATTTGAGCGTCCCAGCAGACAGCTGGATTTTCCTCTCACAGGGAGGTGGTATCAGCAGAAAAGTGCCAGATGCTGAGATAATTTTAAGTAATGGGAAGAAGTGGGTTATTTATTGGCCTGGTAATGCTTTTATTTTCAACTGCTATAATTTTCAGCTGTCTCAATGAATTTAGGTCAAAGAGCCTGCTATGCAGCCGAGTCCAGACAATACCAGACTGTAGAAAACATTTGTTGGGGAGCATCAAGGAAAGGGGGATGGCATTTACTGTAGTTCTGCTGCCCCATATCTTGTGTCCCTCTCTAAGGCAGGATGAAATTTGGCAAAGCATGGCCAAATGTGACTGGACACAGGCCAGGATCTGTACTCTGGCTGCTAGTGAGCTGCTGAAGTAGGCCATCACCACTTCATTTGCTCCCAGTGAACATGGGGAGAAAACATTTAACTCATCCTGACTTAATGAGCTGTCACAGAAGGAACTAAATAGCAGAGAGGAAGGTTTTGGTGATCTTATGAATGGAAACATCATGATTAGTTGTAGAGCTTGAATATAGAGGTATTTAGAAACCATCATTAAGACTGGGAAGAGGCTTGTCAGCAGAGACAGAGTTACTGGTTGCTGATACACCTGCTAAACAGTCAGATCTGTTTTCCTCTTGCCCAGTTAAACCCTCAGCTGGAAGCTCTCCCTTCACTTAGAGAGAGATCTAATGTCAGGTTCTTCTAATCTCCTAAGGGGTGAACTTAATGTGAACAAGTACATGTGAATCTGGCAGTTGCTCTTCCCTTGACCTGAGCCTCTGTGCTACCACCTTCTCTTACCTGGAGTCCCAATCTGCATCTCTGCATTGAAATCCCCTTATCATTAAAACTGATCCTTACCCTGTCTCAAGTTACACCAAGTCTCTTAGGACTCATACATCGCTCAGGTGATGATCTGATCTGATCTCAACTGGCTTTGAAAACCATGAGGACCACACACAAGGGATCTGAATTAAGCATGGACTTAAACATGAACCTTGAAGACACAGGTGAGCTTGGCAAGACGACACCTCACACAGGGACACATGTGTGGGCACACATGTCCAGTTGTGTACATTTTTCTTTTCACAACAAATATTTTAATCATTTCCTGTGGATTAAAAAAACAAACCACAAAACCACCCCCCTCTTCCCCCAAACTTCACCCCCC
>JAWWEU010000111.1:28483317-28550765 GCA_035583155.1 Acropternis orthonyx
TGAATACTTTTTATATAGAAAAGGTGCTGCACCAGAAACCTAACATCTGTCAGAAGATTAAACCAGTGGAAATTTTTGTAGCAGCTCAGAGAAGCTTCCTGTCTTTTACTGATTCTTTGAATGAGTACATCCCTACCTCTATTGTTTTCCTTTGTACTATTTTTGGCTATTACATATTGTCATTAAGGCACAATACGTATAGAGGATTAGTTTCTTGTGTCTATAGTTTAGACTTCAGGTAGAGCCTTTCTCTTTCTTTCAGATGTAATTATGAATATTCACATTTGTATCAAATACTGTCCAGGTGTTCGCCGATAAATATTCACAAATCATTGTTGTGTGTGAGCATAAATCTGCATTATCTAAGCATGAATGTGAAATTGTCCAGCTAGATCATGAATATTCATTGTCTAAATAGACTCTGAATAGTCCATAAACTGTCTCACATTTTAGCAGCCTGATTTACGTTTCTTTCACAATGAGCCCATAGCTTTACAAGTGACTGGTCAGAGTGGAGACAATAAAATTTATCATCATGCGCAGTGGTTACTCGTGGTAAAAGCACAAACTCATTCTGCATTTCTTTCTCAGTGTATAAAATGAGCAGGGACATGGCCCATCAACCTCCACTCCATATTACATGCTGTGTGTTTTCACCCTCAATTTTCTAGGCTAAACTTGCTTCCTTTGTAAGTCAGGGCAAGACTGCCTTTCTCTCAGAATCACAGACACAGTGTGTGTGGGGCTGCCTTAGTTTGTATTGCTGGTGCCAAGTATGTAGAATTAACCCCAGAATGCCAAGAAGAAGTTTAAGGTCCTGCTTGTTTCTGCAGTTGTGCTACAGTTATAGAAACCAGGAGGAGCTGTCTTAGTCCCAGACTGCTTGAAGGCTATTTGGTGCTATTCGAAATTCACCAGGGACCATGTTTTATTCCTCCACAGAGGACTCCTGTCTCACCTAGTAAAGATCTCCTATCACGTACCTACACACTGAGGCAGGATTTACAAGAAAAAGAAACTATTTGACAGAATTGGAAAAAATCAAACTTTTAAGCTTTTAGAAATCTACAGTGTTCTAAATGTATTTGTGGGTTGTTTTGTTTGTTTTCCCACAGACAAGAAGATAAGGATGTTTGAGTCACGTGTAAGTATCTGCCTTGTTTAACCCGTAGATATTAACTTTAAAGGAAATACTCCTACTCTTCAGGGCTTTGATGTTTTTGGTGAAATAGATAGTGTTCATTGTCCTTTCCCATGAGCTGAGAAGGAACATGCTATAGCATGGGTCATTCAGTGATGGAAATAGCAAGGATGACAAGAAGAGGCCATGTCTACCAAGGATAAATTGATAGAACAACCAAAACTGCCAGGAACTCCAGACCAGAGTTTTTCTCAATAAGACTAATGTGAATTTGACTTACCACCACAAAATCCTGGTCAGGTCTGAAACTACATGCATTCTTTGTATGGACCTCTCTCCCAGGGTGATGTTAAGTGAAAAACAGTATGAAAACCCATTGCAATGAAAGTAGTACTCCATGTACAGTATTGGAGCAAAGTACTCCTTTGTCCTTTGCTTGCCTTACAGGGATGATGTACTGCTCTTTGTCTCTGTCTTTGAGAATCTAGAAAGGTGACAGGCACAGGAACAGTGAAAGTGAGATGGTACATTTTTGTGCTTGTGTTCTCAGTGCCCAGCAGTGAGTACTTTTGACTTCATTGAAGAAATAATGTGGAAAATTCTTCTCCACTGCAGTTTAATTGAAACTCACAACATTATGGTTCTTACTGTATCAGATATATTAAGACTACCCAATCCTTGTGACTCCTTCATCACTCCTGCTTTATTTCCTCTATGAAATGCTCTTTGGGTAGTGCAGGGTGGGAATTGCAGAATCATAGAATGGTTTGGGTTGGAAGGGACACACAGTGGTCATGCTGGGTTCATTCAGTCCTAATTGTCCTAGTGTCCGTTTACAGTATGAGTGAAAGGACAATTGTGCCATACCAATCAAAATGCTGTAAAAGCCAGCAGTTGCTACCTACAACCACAAAGATGTCAGGAAATAAGCAGACAGTGTTTGCTTTGATATTAGAATTCTTCTAAAATGCTTTTTCCTTGATGGAAGGTTTCTTGTAGAGGAACAGTGTGCAGTGAAAATTCTCTGAGATTGATCAGCAACTGCAATGTTGATATCAGTAATAATAACCAAATGATAGACTCCAGAGTAGCATTGTCCTGCTTCTGGAGGAGATACAACTTACACAGGAAACGAATGTCTTTGACCTAGAGATCAATTTAACTGAATTGCTAATGCCATTTGTTCTGTTTGTCATTGCGGGAAGTCAGGGTGCTGTTTTTTTCTAGTTCACGTTTTGGTTTTTAATGAAGTGCAACTATGTTCTGACAGAAAGCAGGATGCAATGCAGTTAAAATCCCTAGATGTTTGGTCAGGTGCTTGTTTTCAAGATCTGTATCCTTTGCTGCAACCCAAATGACTTGTTCAAATTCTTTCCAGCTTTCACTACAGTGATGTCTGTGCTTTGTGCTAGTCATTTGTCAGAGACAAAAAAACCATAAAAGCTTGGACAGAGAAGAGATGTGGGCCTCATCAAACAGAAGGAAGATATTGCTTGACAGTAAACAGCACTGCATTGAACAGCACCTTTGGCTGATGAGAGAACAGAGAGTGGCCTAAAATTCCTCTAGGGCAAGATGAAGGTCAGGGTGAAAAAGGAAGAATCACCTTAAGAACTTTCCAGAGCCAAAGCAGAGATGAACTGTTTACCAACTCATGCCTGCAGGATGGTGACATGCTAAACCAATTTTTTAAAGAGGGAACTG
This sequence comes from Acropternis orthonyx, assembly GCA_035583155.1. NCBI lineage: Eukaryota > Metazoa > Chordata > Aves > Passeriformes > Rhinocryptidae > Acropternis > Acropternis orthonyx. Next base: position 28,486,163 of record JAWWEU010000111.1, read on the forward strand.
TAAAAACATTAGATTATTTGTTTTATTTTTTAAAAAAGGTCATGCTTCTTCTGCATGAAAAAAAAACAATAAACTGAACCCCACAGGAACAACGCTGACTCTGACAGGATGCTGCCCATGACCCTGGAGGGCATTAGTAGAGCAGACTTGGGTGTACAGCAGCAGGATGGAAAAGACTGGCTGCAAAACCCACTCTGGGGTATAAACTGAACACAGAAAATATGGCAGCATCACAACTTTGCAAAGCCAGGATTCATTAAAAGGGCAATTTCATTTCCTGACTGCCAGCACAAAAACAACTGTTCAGCATAGCCTGAAAAAGAGGAGAGTCTATATGACTGAGCCAGAATACATAATGGTTGAGCTGTACATTTTCTGCCTTACTGTGCAAATACTGCACAGAAAATGTTCTCCTCAGCTGTGCTTAAATCAGGGACTCACCAGCTTTCCTTCTGGGTAGCTATGTCTAAACTGGCATATTGCTTGAAAATAATCAAAGATTCAGTAGTGCTATTGCCACAATTTTGTAGTGACAACAGTAATTGCTATCAAGAGGGAAAGGGAGATGATGCTTCTGAACATATTTATAGAAGCCTTCATGTGATGAGATGCTGTTGTTCTAGGAGAATGCACACACATCTCCTTTGGCCCCTGTTTCCTTTGCTGCTCTATGTTCTTTTCTTTTTTCCCTTGAGGGCATGACATCGCCAGTAATATCATGGCCCTAACATAAGTCTGCACCTGGGACAAAATCCAAATCTTTGAGTGTATTGGTTGCTCCAGAATCAGAGTCTGCCACATAAGAGACATGCTTCCAGAGCATTACACTGAATATGACTTTTGACCTTCTCTTCATGAGTAAGTATCTTCCTCTCCACGTGTCCAAGGCTCTAAAGGTGTGAAAATGGATGTGGATGGCCTTACTGCACAATACAACAGGCTACAATGGAAATGACTTGTTTAACTATTACTGTAGCAAACATAAGAAACCTCAAAGACTGGTTAATTACGTGTTCAGGGCTGGGGATTACCCAGCTACTTTCCCAAGGAATAAATAACTACAGCTTCAGAAGGTGTCATATGCCACTAGGAAACATTTCCGCTGAAAAATAGTTGAGAAGTTCAACACTGATTTAACTGTGAGCGTGATGTGACCTTCTGTTGGATGAGAATGCTCAAGATGGTAATTTTGCAAAGATAAACAGCCATGAGAAGTATTTAAATAGTTTGTATTCTCTGATGTTTTCAGACAAAAACCACAGCTGGAGTTTTTTTCAGGCTTCTGTGTGCAGGGACAGACCTTGTGTTCTCACCTTGCAAATAGTGGGACTATAATTTCAACATTGTTTTTGTGTTCAAACTGATGGAGAGCTGAGTATGAAGCGTGACATTGACAATGTCCTTTTAACATTTTGATTGGCAGGTCTCTACCTCCTGCCACTCACAATACCCAGCGAGAAAGCTACCTCATTAATAACAAAGAAAGAAAAAAACCTGAAAGTCATTGCCTTGTGTTGTCTGAGTTGTAAGACTCCTGACACCTGCAAGGTGGAATAAACACTTGCATTTCAATCACTGGGAAGAGAAGTCCATGTATACAGAATTCAAATGGTCTGTGTAGATGGTTCATATTTACAAGTAACACATCAGCCTTCAGTCAGAAAACTCAGCTGTGCTTTCCCCAGGATGAGAGTGATCAATGACATGTGTGCTGTGGCCTACCAGGTTCCATGGGCTTCCGAAGGATAGGGGGCATCAGGCAGAGCATCCTGTAGTTGGTAGGTAGTAAAGGGTAGGTTTGCATTGCTATAGAGTGCATGTATGTGGCTTGAACCCGACAGTATGGGCACCTTAAAGGAGCCAAGCCCAGCTTAGTGCTGCCACTGCACCATGACTTGCTCAGAGGAGTAGGTGCAATTCTGCTCACCCCAGAGACCATGAGCACCAGAGGCATTGCACCCCGTGGGGTGCGTTGTTGGGAACTGTCTGAAAACAGAAGGGCCAGGGTGTGCTAGGGATGTGCCATGGAGGAGGAGAGAAACTACCACAGGAGATAAACTAATTCACGTGCACTGGCACTACAACATTTCCCACCTGCCTGCCAAGGGTGATAGAAAATTCAGCTGCCCCTTCACAACCTCCAAAGCAGCATGTAGCACATAACAATAGAGAAATGAAAGCCCCTCAAAGTAAAACTGAGGAGCACAGAAATTAAAACAAGAGAGAAGCAAGGAAGAATTGCTGAATAACCTTTTGGAGCTGATGTGTTCAGATGTGTGTGACAGTTCTGGGTGGCGAGCTGCAGGCATGGATACCTGTAGCAGTCTGAGCAAAGCTTTAATTAAGTTAACTGTTTTTATTATGGTGCCCCAGATAATATATATCCTCCTTGCTCAAGTTTGCAGTGACACTTTTCTGTTTTTCAGACTAAAGTGGATTCATCTTGTCAGTTGGTTGTGGGTTTGTTTTTTTTTTTTTTTTTTTTTTTTTTTTAATCAAGTCACATTTTTCCTTTAGGGAAAAATAAAATGAAAAACCTTACCTACTCTATGATTATAATTCAGGTTAATCTTCCTTGGACTGCAGTTTTACTCTCTCTTTCTCTCTCTCTAAGAATTAGTAAGCAAGAAGCTAGAAGGCAAAGGGAGTTTGTTGCTGCTTTTTCCTAGTGCTGTTTTGCTCAATGGACCTTAGCAAAATTTTCTTTCGTCACCATTCTTTCCCTCAATCTTCCCTTCATCTTTAAGAAACCTAATGCTTAAGACAATCTCAGAAAGATTTCCAGGACAGAAGAGAGCAGTATGAAGATCTTGGAAAATTAGCACCACTCTGTGTAGTATGAGCAACAGTAGCTCAAACTATCTCCTCCCCACCTTACTGATGGACCCTGTCCTGATACAGACAAATCATCTCTCACAAAAAATTGTCTGTTTTGCCCATTCATTTCTTGTTCTGCATAGTTTCTGAATGGCTGCCAACGTCTGTTTAGTGGTTTTGTCCACAACATGTCCACACTACAGAGGTCAAGGTGTGTTGTGATCCATTTCAGACAGATACTGTTAAATGGAGGATCTCAGTGCAAAGCTAGATTTGAGCCTCTCTGGAGATTTTGTGGAGGTGTGGTGTCCAGCAAGTGAACACCAGAGCTGGACACCACTGCTGTGTGCTTTCCAGCCTGTATCTGTGGTTTCACAGTCCTATATCTGTGCATCTTTGCTCCCAGTTGGTTTAGGTGTTGTCCTTTGGGAAGGAATTAATTTTTTCTGGGAGTGTGGCAGAGTGCTCAGTGTTTGGGACTGTTGGCATGGCTATGAGATCCCTCACTAGGTATACTGTGTCCCAAAACCTTGTGATCTATGGCATAGACTTGTTTGGAGGCAAATCAGCTTCATTCTGTGCTTTCCGTGTGCTGTTCCCAGCCTTTTTAAGATTTTTTTTTCCTTACAGTGGTTGCAGAGCATAGTGTGAGCCATAATGAGTTCTCAGGGTCATCTGCTTTTATGCTGCTTTGTCTGCCATCATTCAGGCAGTGCCACAGAGTAGGGGTAAATAATAACTTCTAAATTAATCCCAGAGCAAGATGACTTCAGTTACAATCATTGTTTCACTCTCTTTTGCTGCTTTAATGCAAAATGAAAGAGATAAATACCCTACTGGAAGTGCAGGCTACTTTTTGAAGGCACTCATATCATTTTATGGTAGCATCCTTGACAGCTTAAAGGGAAGACCTGAAAAGGTAGCTATTGTATTACCTACTGCACTTTGCACAGCAGCATGGGTTCCTTCTCTGTTTCTCCTGGTTTTCCTTGTAAAAGAATTTATCTTGTCTTAAATAAATGCCAAAGATTATGTTGAACAAGTACCACTTGCTGACCCTGCTCTCTGCAAGCTCTGTGGTTCTAGTGGATGGATCTGTTCCATCTTAAGTCCATCCATGTATTACATGCTGTATGGACTATATGACCCCTTGGGCTTGAAGAGTTCTGGGTGCCTACTATAAAATCTGCTGTCTGCAGGTCAGCTCTGTGGCAGGAGAACAGGCCATGTTAATGACCAAATGGCCACCAAAGACAGTCCTTACTGAGTAGAGAGAATAGCTCTTTCTTGGAGGTGAAAACAAGTTTCTTGGGTAAGAGCAGGAAGAACAAGAGTTCCCTCAAGGAAATGTATGGCTAATCTATATACAGTGTCAACTCTCTTTTAGCAGCTTGATTTTACGAAGATGGGGGAGCTGCAGGTGTACCAACATCTAAAGAACATCAGTCCATGCAGCAGTATTTTGAGTAGACTTCTTTTAATACTTCTAATACTTCCCCACCATAGTAAAATAAATGCATTTACTGAAGAAAACCTGAGAAAATGATGTTGTGAGGTCACCCTGGCTGGACACCAGGTGCCCACCAAAGCTGCTCTATCACTCCCCTCGTTACTGAACAAGGCACTGAGAGATCATTCACTGATTACTGACATGAGCAAAACAGACTTGACTTGGGGAAATTAGTTTAATTTGTTACCAATCAGATCAAAGTAGAGTAATAAGAAATAAACCCAAATCTTAAAACACCTTCCTGCACTCCTCCTTTCTTCCTGGCCTTAACTTTACTCCCAATTTTTGCTACCACCCCCACCGTGGCACAAGGGGAGAGGGAATGAGAGTTGCAGTCAGTTCATCACATGTTGTCTCTGCTGCTTCTTTTTCCTCAGTGGGAGGATTCCTCACACTCTTCATCTGCTCCAGTAGGAACCCCTTCCATACACTGCAATCCTTCCCCTGTGGGATCCTGCCAGGATCCTCCTTCAGTGTGGGCTTCCCACAGGGTCACTGCCTCCTTTGCACATTTACCTGCCCCAGTGTAGGGTCTACAGGTGGATCCATTTGCTCTAGTGAGGACCTCCTTGGGCTGCAGGGTGACAGCCAGCCTCATCATCTGCCTTGAGCATCTCCTGCCCCTCCTTCTTCACTGACCTTGGTGTCTGAACAATTGTTTCTCCCACATATTCTTACCATTCTTTCAAGCTGCTGTTGTGCAGTGGTTTCCCCCCTGCTCCCTCCTAAAATATGTTATCCTGTAGGTGCTACCACTGGCACCGATGGGCTCAGCCTTGGCCAGCAGTGGGTCTGCTTTGGAGCCAGATGGCATTGACTCTGACAGACATGGCAGAAGCTTCCAGTATCTTCTCGTAGAAGTCACATGTGTAGCCTCTCTTGCTACCAAACGTTGCCACACAAAGCCAATACAAATTGATAAGGTCGCAACCCCACCTGGTGTAAACTCAAGAGTGCCATTGGTTAAAAAGCTTCCTGTTGACTCAGAGCAGCCAGGTATCTGGCTCCAAAGCTGCTGCTGCTGTGTTTGTCCTCCAGGTACTATGGCTAAACCTGCAAGAGGACAAGCACCTCTTGAACTTGCAGATCACAGTAAGTGGGCATTGGAGAGACAGATAATTGCAATATAGGTGTTCATAAGATGAAACATAAAATTCACAAGCACCTCTTGAAAACTTTGGCTTGGAAAAGATGTGTATATGACTGGGTGTCCTGAGGTATCTCCTACTTCTCCACTTACACAGACAGATGAGCCTGGAGTGAGGGCTGCGTTTGCTGGTTGTGATGGGAACACCGAAAATCCTGGAGTATTTTCAAGATCATGTCTGTGCTCCCACAAGGCCAGATTGGTGGAGATACCTCAGCCAATGGGAAATTATGCAGTGTTCTTGGAAAAGTGTTGGCATTTTCTGAAGACTAATTCAGCTGGTGTAAGCTAACCTGGGGACTTCCCTGCTTCTACCTTCACCTCTAGAGACTACTCATGCCCTCTATTCTATTTTTCTAAGATAAATGGCTCTCAGCATCCTACCCCCTGTCCTTCCCCCCCCCGCCGCCCCGCCCTTGCCATTATTACAGCATAGCTGTGCTGGAATACCTGGGGGAACAAGCCACTTTCTCCATCCCATTCCTACCTTCAGTGCCCAAAAGATGTCATGGTGATGTTAGTTCACTCACCTGCTCCTCTTGCTTTAGGAAAGTGACTTTTGATGTACCAGGTAATAAAGACACAGACACCTTTTTCTTCCTGGAGTCATAACCTCTAATTCTTATCTTGTCACTTCCCAGGGTCCCATGGAGAATGCTACAGCCACAGCATCACATTCTCCCGTGAATCCACCTTCCCCTTGTGACTGCAGCTGTTTCTGTGCTAATTACCCTGCCTAGCTCAGTTGGCTGACTGCTTCTGTTATTAAATAAACGCTGCTGTTGTGTCAGTCTCTTGTGAATTTCTGGAAGCACTACCCGAACACTTGGAGGGAGCATCCTGCTGCCTCTATCTTTTGTGGCATAGATATAGGAATATGGTTTTTGCAAGTATGTTTTTTTTATTAACATACTCATATTTTTACAATCACTTCTGTAAGTGAAGGCTTTCTTTATATTTTTTTTTCTTTTTCATTTTAGTTGGACATCTGTTTTTTATTGCTGTTCAGACTTTCTTATTTCCTAAGGGTCTGTATTTTCTCTATAGTGTTGCTCAGGAGGAGAGTGTATTAGGGATTTTTCCTACTATTATAGGAGGGCAAAGATGCAAAAGATATATTCTGTGTTTCTATAGGATAAAAAATGTCTCTGAAAATTGATGGGCTTCTATCATCTTTTAAGTGGAGATGCACATGAACACCCAGCTCCTAATGGTTTCTACACCCAGTTTGTGCAGGGTCAGCTTGGAAGGGTCTTGCTATCTCGTTTTCTCATGTGAGTGTGAAATGCGCTTGGCTTTTTCTAGCAGTGCTTTATTTTGGTTTTGCTAGTTAATTTTCCAAACACAGGGAACTGTGCTTAACCTTTGTAAATTGAACCAGCATTTGATAATTTAACCCAGACTGCTTTACACATCGTTGCTAGAGATGATCAACCTGCCTCTGGAATTTAGTGGGTTGCTCCAGAGCTACTGTGTGCTACAGCTGGTTGAATAATGAGAAAATCTGTACGACTCTGTCCTCCTGAATGAGATTCATGATGATTTGCAGAGGCACCACAAGTCATTATTCACCAATACCGCAGTGGCTGCTGGGAATTTACGAAAATGTTTGCAAATTGTAAATGGTTCAAGAATACATTCTGGAAATGAGTTATTTGCTATTTGTCATTCACTGGTCTACTGTTTGGAGGCATAGCTCACATACAAGTTTCAGTCATTGAGTCCAAGAACAAAAATTATGCCATATGACTATTCACACATCATGAGTGACTGGGAACAAAAGCGAGCCATTTGTGAACAAATTGCATTTTGGAAATTATTTATCTGTACTAACTGGCAAAGATTTATAAACATAAGTTGAATTGTGCATGTTTGGAGCAAGTCAGTACTTTTTCCTGATGCTTTCTTCTTCTGTCCAAGAATCTCATTTTCGATTAGAATAGATGATATATTAACACATAAAATTTTAGTCTCTAGCCTGTGCCATTGGGAAAAAAAAATCTTCAAAATATGAGCAGGATATAACCAATAGAGTAATGTCTTCCTAATCCCACAAATAATCTGGTAGCTGCAAGACACAGTTTCATTCATCTCAGATGAACTCAGTATTTGAAATTTAATGAACTTTAGAATGATGATGGCTGAAATGTTAATATTTGTATTTCAGTGTTTATTAAAGCCTGCATAAAAGGTGTGCATGGGAGATGGCCATATTTGAAAGACGGAGAAAACCTGGAGTAAGCAGCAATTTATAAGTAAGATGAACCTGCAAGATGAGTGGAGCTTGGGAATATTTCCTTCACTTGATTTTCCCATCTTCAGTCCCTGCATATGAATATTGAATCCTTTGACTAGTTGATGAATGATTCATCAACACAAGCACACACACAGAGCAAAATAAGGAAAATGTTTGCTTTCATGAGTTTTGTTTAACCACTGTTTTGCTCCAGACAGAACAGAACTCAAGGTGGATGGGGGGATTGCCAATGAGGTGCAGCTTCTGCAAGTCCCATGGCAAGTTTAATTTTGAATATTACTTCTCCTTCCATGAGGGGCTAGTGGTGACTTTTGTGCTCTGATGGGCAGATCATGTGAGTAGACTTGTTTCAAGCAGCATGACTCTGAACTTGTTGTCCTCCTCAGAGACCTTTGCAGAGTTGTACTACCAGGAGTGCCATTTTGATTATGCATTTTATTTGCAATGCAGTTGTATCTCTTGTAATAATCTCATTCATTATTTGCAGAAAAAGGTAGAGTTGTCCTACTCTGGGCTTGGATAAAACAAGACCTCTAATCCTGGTGTATTCCTTCAGTCAGCTCTTGCAGACACTACACCAATCCTGCAAGATGGAAAATCTCTCCATGGAGTCCAATTCTAGACCACGGCAGTGCTCCCAGACATGGGGATAAATGGAGTCAAGGACATGTTCTATATTCCCAGCTGAGCAGATATAAATCAAGAAAAATAATTATCTTTCTTCATCTCATCTAACTTATGAGATGGAGTCCAGTGGTGGCAAGGTATCTGCCAGAAGGGATCACGCAAAATGGGGTGCTCCTCTTGCACACAAGGCGTGTGTGAGATCATGGCATGGGAGAGTGGCCACTGTCTTGAGGTAGAGGGCAAGACACAGCCCTTCCTGCTGGGGAAAGTGAGGCAGGAGCCTTTTGTTGGAGCGCTATGTCCAAGAATCTGTCCAAGTGTATGGCACTTTATAGCTGCAATAATGGAGCTGGTGCTGGGGTGTGGCAGAACTCTGAATATCGTGACTGGTGAACAGGAGCTGTGATATCTGCTCCCCTCTCTGCTAGCTTAACGTCTCTTTCTTCACAAACCCATCTGTATGATGAGAGTAATGATGGTTATCCACCATTTGGGAAGAGAGATGAACCAGACTATAGGAAGAGTAAGAAAAAGAGTAGTCAATCCAAACAGCAGAGAGCATCTTGTGAAGACATCTCTAAGTGCAGGAGTGCAGCAAAGAAGATACTGAAATCAGATGCTTGGAGAATACAAGGTCAGTCAGAGGAAAACTGGGTAATGTTGTAACAGGGAACGTACAGAAAAGAGGAACAGGAGACAAAATGAAGTGAATAAAAACTGTTAAGGCTTTTCTGTTTTTAAAATCCTTGATTGTATAGATGGGTGTCTGCTTACCCTACTGCTGCCATCTCCATTTCAGTAATGGCCACAATACTCTCTGTAGCTGGGAAAAAAAAATAGTAATAGAACCATCTGGAAGTAATGAGTCAAGGATAATGTAAGATGACAGTAATTGATTCTTTGAAATAAAATTCCACAGGAGGAGAAAAGAAAACAAACAGAAGGAGAGTTGGGAACAATGCCAGCTGGGAACCCCAGGGGACAATTCTGGGAGTGTACAAACTTGAAATCCTTTGGAAATCCACGCACATAGTTAGAGGAGGACCAAAGCTGGTCTGAAACTTCCAGTAAGATATTTGGTTTTATAGTTAAGTTACCTATTTTGCCCGGGAAACATCATTTAAGTAGTTATCTGCCATGTCTATCACCTTCAAAGAAGACCATTTATTTGTTTGGTTGCTTTATAAAAAAAGGTTTTGGGGATGCAGAAACAGAGCATGTTCTGGAAAGTACTACATTGACAAATAGCCTAGCTCCCTGGTCCTGATCTCCTGATTGTTTACACTGTGTGTGTCTATGTTTGACCCTAAATGAATTTGATATCCAGACTGTTTAGACATCTTAAACTGATTTTAAAAATTGTAACAAATCTTTGTAATACAATGTTTTTTGGTGACCGTTTTTTTGGGGACAGTCTAGAGCTGTTAGGGTCTCTCTAACAGCTGGGTATAGATGCAGCTAACAATTCCAGTGAAGCACAGTCTCAGACTTTTCAGGATTTTGAGTTTTTGCAGGATCACCATATGTATTCTGCTGAACTTTCAGTTAAAAGCCTTCCTCTATGGCCTGAGAATGGACAAAGGATTCAGGGATCTCTCTCTCTTTTAGGGGTCTTAATTTACCATACCTGAATGGGACCAGTCCTGGAGGCTCAGTGTTTACTATCCACGGTCATGGTCTGTGTTGCAGGTGTAATAATCTGAGTCAGTCCTTGTTTATGGGTTCCTTGTTGCTCTGAGATCATGCCTCATTTCTTCATGGAAGAGAAGGATGTGTTGGATGAAATCCATGTATACTGGTGTAGTTTCAAACTGCACCTATATACACTGAGGTTCAAACTCCTTCTGAATCTGGAAGAGCTCAAACAGTACTTACAACAACCCTACTGCAAATTTTCAGGGAGGCTTGATACAAGCCTCTCTCAGCTTCAGTATGTGGACCCCTGTAATTTGGACTAAAGAAGTCTCTCCAAGGGCTGGCAGCAGCAGTATGCTGTGATTTGCAATGCAAATCATTTGCCAGAGGCTGAAATAACAAACACTTCACAAGGTTTTTATTTCTGGCCCTCTGAAATCCAGGCTCAGAGCTCACCTGTTATTGTTTTAGAAGAATAACAAGAGACTGCAGTAAGTAAATTGGATGCTAGAAACAAGGAAAGATAGGCTGTGTGTGCACTGTGCAGTATGGGAAAGCTCCTTCCAAAACCCACTGATGGGTGCAACTCATTTTTCTCCACAGCGGCTTGATATACACTAAAGACTGGCAAGTATATAGTATGGATATCTCAGGTACCAAAGGCATTCAGAGGACTATACTTAGGCAGCTGAATTGCTCCTGGCACATTTAGCTGCACAGTGCTGTACTGCATGGAGATCTAAGCCATTTCCACACCCTGTGGTGTCTAGTGTGCATTGGTCTTACAAAGGTGCTGTGTTCCACCAGCACAGCCCCAGGCGAGCTGACAGGTGCTGGAGCAGCTGTGGTGCCCTCAGGTCAACTGCTTCAAGTCATCCTGGCATCGGCTCCATCTCTGGCAGCCCTTCTCCTTCCTGCACTCTCTCACTCACTGAAGGTTAATTGTCTGAGTGCGAAAGTAAACAGGGTTGTTCTGTGCCCGAGGTGGATGGTGGTGTGGGCTGGATGGCCAAATGATCTTAACTTCAGGAAGGTCTGCAGAGGTTGTAGGAAACATGTCCAAGATTAGATTGGAACATGAGCTCCATAAATTGTTCCCAAGATCATGCTCACTCAACAATCACCTCCAAATGCTGGAGGCATGAAGAGGACTTCTGGCCTTCTTTGGCCCCTATTTACTATTCTCCGGGTTTCATCTTTTCAGACAGAGCATGACTTGCTGTTTCCTTCCTCATCTTACCTTCTTGTTTCTCTCTTCCCAACACCAGTCACACACTCTTTCCCCTTTTCTTTCCCAGGGTGTTTTAAAACCAAGTTTTTAATGTCAGCCTAGAGACAGAATATTCTTTACCCCTTATTCCACAAAAATGGTGGGAAATGTAGCCATACCCCATACAGTCTCTTCTCCCAAAATCACAAAAGCTGATAGCAGCATCACGCTCCTGCATCCTGCCTGCAGATTTTGGTTCCCCACAGATGGAATTTTCATTTAATCAAGCTCAGACTGAATGAAAGCAACACTATTAATTAAACAATGGCCCATCTGGTACACTGCACATATCTACAACACTGGGAGATTAATATCAATTATATCAGAAGCTGGACGGATGCAAAACCCTGCAGAGACACACTGTTTGGGTTGTGTTAGAAACCAGGCAGAGAAAGAGTGTAGTCCTGTGGAGAGATCTCTGGGCAGGGAGCAGGAAGCGTCTGATCCTATTGCCAGCTGTGATGTTAATGTTCTTTGTCCATTTGGACAAGCCATGCCTGAGAAGGTTTCTTCAGGTGAAAGTTGGGGAGAATTTGGTGTGTCATTCCCAGCTGTACCTTTGAAAACACGTCCTGTGTTCCTATATTCCAGAATCCCCCACTCTAAAATCCTTTCTTCAAAACATGCTTTAGGAACTGCAGAGAAAAATGTCTACAAGGACTAGGGATAAAACCTGCAACATCCGGTTTCAAATCCCTCTTTGCCATGTCTCAGTTCAGTGTGGTGCTTCCTGGCCGCAAACCAGGAACGCTTCTCTTATCAGTTGGATTGCTCTCTCTCTAAGCTTGTATTTTGGAGCATGCTGATTTGGAAAGCCGATTACTTTTCCTACAAATCGTGCCCCAGCCTACTGGTGCAGCCAGAGATATTCCAGATTTCTTATGTGCATCATTCTGTAGCAGCAGCTATCCAGAAATCCAGGAAGGCTGATTGCTGTGATGGCACAGAGCTGATTTCTGTCACATGTGTGGCAAGTCTGGCACATCTGGTGCTGGAGCTAGGCAGATGAAAAGAAATCATTGTTGGACAAGTTGAACCTCCACTTTTGACTATGGTGGCAGCAGTGGGTATATGAGCAATTTAATCATGGCAGAGCATGTAATTGGATTTTCTTATGAGAGCATAAAAAAATGGGACTAGAAGTAACAAAAACAACCAACCAAAAAAATCCCACAAACAAACAAAAAAAACCAAAAAAAAAAAAAAAAAGAAAGAAAGAAAGAAAAGAAACCTGCACTATCATGTTATTTTTAGAGCAGCTGGCTTTATCAAGGTGAGGAGTTGTGTGCAGTAAACACGGACTGGCTGTGGTGAATAGCTATTCAATCAGAGATGGAGAAGTGTCACTTCACAGTAGGAAAAGAAAACCTATGTCTGTGCTAGGAACAGTGACCATAGACTTCTTATCAGATATATGAGCTTTGCTATCTTCTACATTTAGCTTTCAGGGGCAATTAAAGGTCACAAATGTGGCTTCTTGAGCAAAAGTTCCCTGTCTAAGACCCTAGCTGACAAAGACCCCTGCTGACAACTCACACTGGGCCTTCTTCCTTGAAAAGGCAAAACTGATATTCAGTTACAGGTCAGCAGAGTTCTTGCTTGAATGAGAATTAAGTCAATCAGATGCCAATACCTTCCCCTCTCCCCGTCACCTGCCCCCTTTATAGATTTCAAAAATCATTTTGGCCTTGGGCTGAGTAAATCCAATGTCAGGCACATTGGCCTACTCTTATTTAAAGCTGCTTTGGCCAGATGGAAACAAGGAAGGGTGAAACAACTGAGTTGGAACAAATAGAAACTGTCCCAATCCTCTGATTTAATAATCTGCTTGGCTTGACAGGGTTTGGAGGCTAAAGAAATGCTTAGGTGAATAAATGTTCTTTGGCATTTCCTCACTCTGGAAAGGCTCCTTGCAAACTTCTTGTCCAAGATGAAGCTATAGGATATGTCCAAGCCTTTAATCGGGGAATGCTGCTCCCTTCACTGAGAAACAGTTTCAAGAACCGATCACACAACTTTGTGCTGCTGAGGGCAAGGATGGGGTCCACGTGCAGCCTTACTTAAACTTCTAAATGATACAAAAAGAAAGTGGCTTTGATCTTGGTTCTACTCTCTGCAACTTATAGTGCATCCTCCTGTATGGGTAAATAACTCATTTTAGGATGCAACTACACCCCAGGGGAAGTTTCCTCTAAATGAGTTATGGGAAAAGATTTTGATGCAGCTGTCCATATCAACCTGAAAATTTCCTTTGCCTTTTGGGGATTAGGGACATAGGGACAGCTATTCTGCAACACAGGCAGCTTTTTTCTTCTCCTTTTGTTGCGGTTAATGGGGATTTGGAGAGAAGGATGGGTCATGTTTGCAGGCTACAGAGCTTCCAGCCCTCTTGTGACACCTGTACACAGCAGAGAGGAGTTGTCTTTGGCTTAACGCACAAGGACTTGGATGTGTCTGGTTTGTTCCTGCAGAAGTCAGACTCCCTGCTCACCAGTCTGTACTGGAAAAATCTCCCTTTTCAATCTATGCTTTTTTAATCTGCAGAACATATTTTCATTTGTTTGTTTATTTATTTATTTGGTTTTATCAGAAAGACAAACAAAAAAAACCCAACCACAGTTGAATGAGAAATGCCTAGGAAAAAAATGAAGGCAAGTAAACAAAAACTTAAAAGCTGCTTAGCTCTAATGGTTACTCCTTTGTGCTGTAGGGTGTTCCTGAGAGTAAAAACTGAGCAGGCAGTTGTAGCTGAGGAAATTTCCAGAGAAATTACATTTTCAGAAGCCTTCCAGATCAAGGACAATAAGGAACAAATAAATAAAGTTGACCTCGTAGATGCATCAAACCTAGGTAGGATTCTGTGAGATTTCCAGGTGAAATCTCACATAGATCTAACGCAAAGCAAGAAAAAGGTCTCATGTTTGCTCTAGATAATGGTGTAGATCTGAGTAGGTTAGTTATTTTCTGCTGACCTCATCAATCTCAGGTCAAATTGGTGTTCTCAACTAATTGAGGGTAAGGTCTTCTTGGCAGAGATGGGATTGTAGCCACATCTGAAATAAGACCTGGGTGTAGTACGAGCCATGTAGATCTTGTTTACACATCTGTCCCCTTGTAAATTCAACATTTTTATTTTTATTGATGCTTTTACAGTTTGTCAAATATTTTTCTACAAAGAGAAACATAATTAACTTAAGCCATTTATATTAATCAGAAGGGTGAAGACTCATGCAAAACGGGTAATTTTGCACTGAACAAGTCGGGTAACCTAATGAATATAGATGATGCTGATTTATGTGTTTACAGAAAAATAACACTGGGCTGGGGGTGTGGAGAAAGAAAACAGGCCAGGAAAATGCACTGTTGAATGCTGTTCTATGATTTCTGTGGAGTCCTGCTTGCGAACTGTTTCAAATGTAAATGCAACTTTTCAGTGTGCTTACTGAGACTAAATTACTCAGAACAGAAAAGCAAGACATTATTAGGTTCAGTGTTTCTAAATGATGGGCTGACTGTTAGTCCCATAAATGAGTCACATTGTTAAGTGTTTTCACTCATTTATTTGACTGGGATTTGTAGGGAAAAGACATATTTATACCAGGGAGAAGGTGTATTTCACAAGCAAGAAAAAGCTATTGTGAAGCTCACTACCTTCTCTCCAGGACTTGCATCAAATACTAGTGGGGAAAAAACATTTTTTTGAAATGTCAAACTCATGGAATTAGTGATGAAATAGCCATGAGATTCAAAGATGACAGACTGGATTAGCTGTACAACCAGATGGTACATAGATGGAGGGGAATTATTCCTAATCTCATTTGGTGCCCTAAAACATGCAAATTGAAGGCATTGTAGGTGTGTATGTACTGAAAAGCATCTTGATCTTTTAAAGAATGGCTAAAGCCAGTACAACAAATGATTTACCTTCAAAGACTTACCTAGCTTAATATCTCAGACCTGGCACAACTACTTGACACCTCAGGGGAAAGCTGACTAAGTCCTACTGTATCCCAGCAGTTGCAAAAAGGACTCTCATATTTCTTCTTTCCTGAATGAAACAGGGATAAATCCAGTCACAAGTCTCTTCTTAGCTTCCAATCTTCAAGAGGAGTCATTACCTACAACATTCAATGCCTTTTCATCAGAAGCTCTTGCAACTCTGAACATGGCAGTCAGATTCACAGCTTTGTTTGCTCAGGTTGCCCAACACAACAAGAATTTGGAGTTATATTTTATTAATCTTTTGAACAATCAATAATGAAGAGGAATAATCTGTGTTGGAAAGCTCCTTTTATCCCAGAAGCTTTTGGAGAGGTTTGCAGACTACCTGCAGGGAGCATGAGGCGCCTGTTTAACAGTGTGCAGCTTAACATGTGCTGGAAAGTAAATGAGAAATTTCACTTCCTACTTCATCTTCAGCAGAAAATGTGGGGACATGAAATATAATGATTTTGTAATGTTTCTGCAGGCATTTGTCCAAGACTGCAAAACATTGATACTGCTGTAGTGAAAGATGGGACTTGAGTGGTACTGAAAGTAAACTCAGCTTTTGCAAAACCAGCCTTCTTGTAGCTTTTAATGTGTATTTCCTGTTCCTGCTGGTGTGGGAGTACTGCAGGCATGGGTGTGTTTCCTCCAGCAACAGGCATCTGGCAGCACTGAGGTGGGGGCCTCCAAAGCTTTGATCTGAAAACAGAGCAGATATTTCTACCTGTAGCAGTTATTAAACACAGGCACCAGGTGCTATGGGAAAGGCTTCCATCTCTATCAGCAAAATGCTACAATCCAGACTGGATGTTTTCTAAGGATCAGGCCAAACAGAAAAGAATTGTGAAAGTCCTAATGTCTCTGTGATGTGGAAGGCTGGATTAGGTGAACAGGTTGTGTTTTCTTTCTGGCTCTGCTATTTGCAAAATGCTTCACAGTTCAAGCTCACAGTCCTTTAGGATTACAAGTTGTTTTGCTCCCCAAACTAGGGATCCATGCCAGCGGTAAATTTTCAATACCATTTGCTTTAATGTTGCAGTTCAGGCTCTTCTGCAAATACTTGCTCAGGACTGTCCATTTTTATTTCAGTCTCAAAAGCTGCTGAACAGTTTATTCAAAGAATTTTAATGAATAATAAAAGCAAAATACCATCCACAGGCAGAGAGTAGACCTGGAGATCTTAATTGGAAAACTTTTCAAAATTATAAATGACTGAAAGACCCCATGGCTTGCTGGCATCTGAGCCACCAGGATATCTTTCACTGTCCTAAGCCTACATAAGCTACTGGTTAAGCTTTACAGGGAGCTGTAAGAGACAAGCTTCTCTGTCTGCTAAGATATCTCATATCATTAGTGTTGAAGATGGGACACACCTTGAAATAATGAGAAAAACTAGCATACAGTGGAGAGAAAACACTGGCAACTTGGACTATTAAATTACTGAGCCACAGTCCATGTAAGCCCCTTTCTGCAACTCTGCAGGGTGTCTTTATGCAGGCTTTATTTGGGTCTAAGCAGATCTCTCCACTTTGCACCTGTGAAAACCTTCTGAATCTAGACAAAACCTGAACTACTTCTCTGGTACGAGTCATATCACATCAGGCATGTTATTGTTGTTGCTATTATTAGTATTAAATCTGTTTGCCGCAGATTGATCTACGGTTTGGAGTGTTTGTTATCTATGAGAATCTCGGTACCACCAGATGCCTGCAACAGAAATGGATGAAAGCTGCCCAACAATATATTCAATGCCTTGTGATTTATGCACATTTGCAGAAATCCCAGAGAATTGTCATTCTTTGTCTCACTGTTTGCCATCTTCAGACAAAGAATATAAGAGCCAATGAAAATAGTCCCAGTTGAAGGTTGTCAGAATAGCAATCAGTTTTTCCACAACGTTTATCTTTGTGGTCCTCTCTTTCTGCTTTTCAGTGAACACGTCAGTGGCGTTGAGCTGCAGATAAGTGGTGTTGTCTGGGAGAAGCTTGAACAACGCCAGCTCCGCGGCAGCCTCCAACGTGCAGCTGAGGTGGCACAGTTTGCAGTGTGCTCTGTTTTCCTACACAGAAGTGGGGGTAAGGCCGATTAGTGGGAAGTAAAATACCCCCAGTTCTTGGTTTGTTTGTCAGAATAAGTTTTGATTGGATAATTACTCCTGTGGAGACTCAGCTGCATTGGATGAATTCAGTTTCATTTCTCTTTAAACACTGCCACCTATTTCTGTTCCTCCTTATGATGTGATCTTGGCCATGGCTTTACCTGTTCTGTCCCTGAATTTCTCTACAGCCAAGCTGTTTTCTGCATCTCCTCAACTCTTGTGTTTTCTGTCTTCCTCATTATAATTGAGAAGAGCTAAGAGTGATAATCAGAGTACAGCAGAGCTTTTGAATTCCAAAGTGCTTTGCCTACACTCACACTGTAGATGACAGGTGACAGTTTTTATTTTCTAACCTGAGGAAAAACTGCCTGCCTGTGCTGAAAGGAACATTCCAGCCATTGCTTGAGGGTAGCGTGCTATGCCAGGGGCCATGCTGTGCATGAGAGAAATGGTCTTATTTCTGTAGACATGCTGCTTCATGCTTTGACCCAACTAAATAGTCAGATGTGATCCCACAAGACACATGAAAGCCTTGGCTGCTAGGAAAACTCCAGGGTTGCAAACAACCTTTTTGTTGACTTTCTTTTGCATGTGGTACATAGTTTTGCCTATTATAGAAGAGACTTGTGAAATAAGGGCCACTTCTGAAGATCTGTGATCATGAACTCTGTGCTGGAAATGTGTCTATCTTGCTAGATGGGCTATCTCAGTCAAATTCCTATTTAGAAAAAGGTGGCAAATATTAGCAAAAAAGGTTTGCCCTGAGACAATGGTACCATTTACACTGGCTTCATATGCCTTTTAAAATACATTTGGCAAAAAAGTGCAAACAATTTCACCGCTGTTATTTTAGCTGATTTTGATCTAAGAGTTTACACTTACTGTCACATTTCAGCAGTAGATTTCACATTATTGTGCAAATATGAACAAATAATAACATAATTTCAGTTTCCAGATAAAAAATGTGACACTAAATGAGGAAAATGGTAAAATCAATGTTAACTTTAAACTGGAGTTCAGATATTTTGTTATATATCTTTGCTTCCCTAAAAAGTGCCCTTATTTTCTTTCTCTCCTTCCTCTCTGAATTTTCACTTCCTATCTTACATTCTTGTACACTGTCCTGATGAACTATTGAACAGATAACACGTTCCTTCCCTGAGGGATTTCACTCATGTCATTAAATTGTTCATATGTTTCCAAGTTTATAGAGCATTCTGAAGCCTTTCCTGGAAAGGAAAGAGCTGTTCCTGAAGTTATTTCTGGATATTGGAGCACGCCAAAATGACCTTCACTTTGAAGACACATCTGAGTCCAAATGTTACTATAGTTATAATGCACTAGAATAAAAAAGTAGCTGGATCTTTGGTCAGGAAATCCAAAACTTTGATGTTTGGCTACAATGTCTGCATTTGGCATCCCTTTCTAGCTGGTTTCAGTGTTGAGGAACCTGCTGTTACACAGTGGGTGTCCACAGAATATGTGCCAGTAACTCTTCTTTTTTGGGGGCTGTTATTTAATATCCAGAAAATCTAAGAAATACAATGAGTATTTCCAGATAATTACTTTCCCATGAAATAATTGCTGTAGCTGGAACAATGGTCCTTGGCATTGCTGTAAGGCTCTGTGTGATTTGGACAAGACGAGAGCCATCAGTGTCACTCAGAAGATCATATGCAAGGACCTGCAACAAAACTAGGGAAAAAACTGGGGAAGTATTTTGCCCTACTTTTTCTTTATTTTTAATAGGAAACTGGCTGCTAAAATGGTCTCTGTCTCTTTGTGAGCAAATGGAAAACACACAGTTTTTGTTGCTTTTGGTTGTAAGGGTCCCATGACTACTATGAAGTGAGCACAATTTCTGTGGTTTTCAGATGTCCTTATTTATTTGTTTCTCATGTGCTGTTTTAAAACTATATCTGCATCTAGCACTTCACTTAAAAAGTGAGTTTTAACTCTGCACAATGGCAAAACAAAAACAACGAAATTCTTATAATTGCTGTCTGATGACCTTGAACAGCTGTAAACTGGAAGTGGGTTGGTGATGGGTGAGGGGTTTTTGCCACCAAGGAAGACAGACTCATCCAGGACTGAATGGGCAATGTATTCGTATTCCCATACCATCACTTAGATATTCTCAGACAATTAAGCAGGGAAAATGAATTTAAAATTGAATAGTTTTTGGTACAGCTTCTTGAAATTACTTTTATTAATCAACATTGATTTTTAAAACATTTTTTCCATAATAGTGTCATAATTTTTCCTGTTAAAGAGAGTAGCAGGGAACTTGGCAAAGGCTTGGTAACTAATGAATCTGATTTTGTATTCCACATGTCATGGCCCAGAAGCCAGGCTGTGACAGATTTCTTTATTGAACCTTCAGTCAGGCTCTTTGTGAGAGTCATTTTGTAAATGAGGGTTTGTAAGCCGTGACCATGGAAAAGGTTCATTGTCCATAACAGTGGATGGTTCAAGGGATTGATTAATAGTAGCAAACAAAGACTTTCACCTTGAAGGTCGCCAATTCTGATTTAGCCCAGTCTAGCAGTGACAGCAACTTCTTTGCTTCTTGGAATAGTAAGGGATGAGAATGATAGACAGAAACCCAGGTGGCAAACTACACCATGAAATTAGACACTGGGGACAAGAGGGAGAGCTCTCACTTCTCTAGGGACATCTAGTATAACAGTTTAACTTGTCTGCTGATCTCCCCAGAGACCAATTGTGTTGGAAGGCTCTGCAATGCCTGTGGGAGAAGCCTCTCTCACTATGTGGTCTCCTTGATTAGCCTAAATGGACTAATTAGCTTGCCTGGGTCATGTAAGTACTGTCCCAAACATGCATCTTAGTGACAAGCTTGCTGGGAAGACTGATGAACTTTTGAGTGGCTCTAATAAGTGCTTCTGCCATTCTGTATGTACTGTGGCATGTGAAGTTGTGTGCACAGAGAGTCCATGAGCCTTTATCACTTCCTTGGCATGGGTACTTCCTATTTCCCTCCATTGTGTCTCTTCCTGGTTTTGGAATCCATCTGTAAGATTGCCAGGAGAGACACTGTTTCCTGCAATCATACAGAGCTTGGATTGTTGAAGTGAGCTGGACCTCTTACTGCCTCTGATTACTATTAAAAAAGCAACATGTTGTGGTGTGGATAAGGAGGAGATAATTTCACTGATACTGCTTGTGCTGATTGTATTCTGTTGAAAGATTTCAGGGACTACATTATGACTGCCAAGAAGATGTGACTGCAACAAACATGTTCCAACTCTGTTTTCTTATGAACATGCAGAACGTGTGAAGATTTGTTTGTGAGTTGAGAGATTTGCTCTGAAGAAATAAAAAAGATTGCATCATTAAACTGATTTAATCATACCTTCTAGGCTGACTGGTCAGTCAGGAATCCATTGAAGATTAGGACAAAACATTATGTGCTTGTATTCTGTCTTGAATTAGTGATATGGCCAGATGTCAGTTGAGGGGAAGACCAGATAAAGATCACACAATGAAGTGGGTATGTAAGAACATGGAGAAAAGTGTGATAAGGCAGCTTATTGCTGATTAAGTATCAGCTAATCATGCCATCAATCAGAAAATCAAAACCAGGCTTCTGGATGATTGGGTCAATTCATTAATTTTTATTAGCAGCAAAGGGAAAGAGGGAGAGGGTGACTGGTGTTCCTTCCTCATACTGCTTTCCAAGTAACATGGAGAAAAAAGGTGCCAACAGAATATGAATGTGAAATAAAGTATGAAGGATGGTGTAGTTGTGACTCCTAGGACAACGGGATTGAGAGTTTCTGCACAGAAATTAACAAAGTAGTAAACACATCTTTCTACCATGAACAGGTTTGCAGTTAAGCTTAGGCACTACCTGGGTCCATGACTGGAGATGAACTTACATATGTAGTCGTCCTCTGAGTCAGGAAGAGAAGTGTGAGCATCGTTGTCTTAGTAAGAGTGGAATAAATCCTTTATTTGAAAGGGTCATGGCTCTTGGGTTCGTGTTGAAGGCCTCAGCACCAGACACTGAGATTGCACCTCCAGAGAGATCAATGCATCTACGCAGGCAAAATGGAATTTTACTTTGCAAAAATTATTCCTCACAGTTATATTTTCTTATGGTTCCCAAATTCTCTTTAGTGTGTACCTTCAAAGTAAATTTAGCTTCAAAACATGCTCTACCCTTCTTAGCATCTCCTTCTGTTTGGCCTTGCCCCACTTATCTATGTAATTAGGAAATTCAGGACATGAGTGGTAAAATGTAAATTTAACACATCTGCACAATTCACAATTGGAATGAACTGACAACTTCTAATTATTCACTAGAAAAGTTCATGGATAACTGTGAATAAGAGATACATCCAAGAGTTTTCCAATTTCATAAATACAGAAATGGTGACACTCACTGTATGATTTATTTGTTGTGAAGTGTTTACTTGGCTCTGCTTCTGTGTCTACAACATCAACAATAGTAGGACCCTAACAGACTTTCTCATGAGATATCCAGAGCTTCCTTTTTCAAATCTGTCTAGAAAATACCAGAACAACAGACTTTCTTGTGACATTTTAGTATTTCCAGCCTCTATTCGATCCCAGAAGACCAAAACCATCAGAAAAAACCCAAAAGCAAATAAGCAGGATTCATTAAGAGACTTTTCTCAAACGCAAGTCACTGGTAACCAGTGGTCCCTTTATCAAATCCAGTCTGTGCCTGTATCCTGGTTTGCAGGAAATCACACTGAACAGTCAGAACAGTACATTTGGGATCCTGCCAGTTTTAAAGCCTCCAATGAAACATCAGGTGAACATCTAAGGGTGATTGGAATCAGTATTGACATTTTTCCTGAACCATTTCTTCCGTATGGCTGGAAACAAGTAAAATGTGTGCTGTATCCTGCAGCAGCCCTGTGAGAAACCTTTATTTGAAGAGACCTGTGGGCACCCAGCACTGTGCTGTCAAAACTGACCCTGACCCTGTGTAGCCGAGCTGTCAGCTTGGGCTATAGACTTTCCCTTCCCTTCCCGCCCCTTCCTGCCCCTTCCCGCCCCTTCCTGCCCCTGCCCCTGCCCCGCCCCACCTCCCCCCTTCCCCCTTCCCCTATAGGAAAGCTGGAGAGATACTTTTTACAACAATGTGGAGTGATAGGACAAGGGGTAATGGCTTTAAACTGAATGAAGGTAGGTTTAGATTAGATGCTAAGAAGAAATTCTTCACTTGCAGAGTGGTGTGTCATTGGAGCATTCTGCCTAGAGAGACTGTGGATGCCTAATCCCTGGGAGTGTTGGCCATGGTGGATGGGGCTTTGAGAAACCTGGTCTAGTGAAAGGTGCCCCTGCCCATGGCAAGGGAGTTGGAACTACATGATCTTTAAGGTCTATTCCAATCAAAACAATTCTATGATTCTAAAAAAAAAGAAAACATCCCTGAAGTCCTGATTTTGGTTTGCAGTCATAAATCTTAAAACTTGTGGGGGTATTTGATATTTTTGGCTCTGGTTATTGAGCATTTTGCGTACTACAGTGATCATGTTTTCACATGTCTCAGTAACTATGAAACTAAATAGACTAGGATGACAACAACAACCACAAAGACCCTCCTGCCATCTCTGAGCTCCAGCAGCTGGAGCATTAAGTAAAACACTGGTTTTATGACAACTGGATGTTCTAGCTTTGGCTGGGATATAACTAATTTTCTTCATAGTAGCTCGTATGGCGTTGTGTTTTGGATTGGTGCTGGAAACAGTACTGGTAACACAGGCATGTTTTTGTTATCCCTGAGCAGAGCTTACACACAGCCAAGGCCTTTTCTGCCTCTCACTCCACCCCATCAGCAAGGGGGCTGGGGGTGCACAAGGAGCTGGGAGGGTGCACAGCCAGAACAGCTGATCCCAGCTGATCAAGGGGATATTCCATACCATATGGTGTCATGGTCAGTTTATACAGTGGGGGGCCAGAAGAAAGCTAGAAGTGGGATGGGGACATTTGGAGTAATGGCATTTGTCTTCCCAAGTCACCATTATGTGTGATGGAGCCTTGTTTTCCTGGCAATGGCTGAACACCTGCCTGCACATGGGAAGTAGTGAATGAATTCCTTTTTGCTTTGTTTGAATATGTGGTCTTTACCCATTAATCTGTCCTAAACACAATTCATGAATTTTCTCACTTTCACTCTTCCAATTCTCTCTGTCATCCCACTGGGGGAAAGTGAGAGAGTGACTTCATGGTGCTAGTTGGTGGCTGGGGTTAAACCATGGTATTAGCAAAACTCATTCCTGTTATTTTCTGGGGACTGGCCTCATATAATGTTTGCTTCTCTGTTTTCAGTATGTGCTTGGGAAACATTTCACTCTTCCTTTCCAACCTATGTGGTGACTGCAGATGATCCCAGCTCCTCCCTGCCCCCCTGCCTTGTTTTGACTTGAAAAACATAACTCTTCTCGTTAACAGATGCTTCTCTGCCTAAAGATGCCATCTTTAATGGGGAAATAATCTCCTGAAATGGAAAGGGAACATTAGCCTGGGCTTTGACATGTCAGATCTGAGAAGAGAGTGGAAGTGTTCTGGCAGCGACCTCAGGCAGAGCTGGGCTGGCAGGGTTGCTATGGCAATCAGCTTGTTTATCACATCGAGGTCCCCATAATCAAACAGCAGAAGATGTAATTCACAGAGCACTGAAAGTAAAGTAGACATATCAGCATGTACTAAGTTGCAAGAAAAGCAAGCAAAGAGATTGAACTGTCTCAGCAGTTTAATCACAGATGGAAAGACTGAATTTCCTTTTGGTTTAAATGAAATAAGTGACAGATTTTTCAGCAACTTTAGTGTCAAGAGGTGATACTGATCAAAATACAAATATTATTGTGGCATGAGTACAAACAGAGATGTATTCAGATGCAAACTGAACTCATACTCAGTTCATATGAAGAATTATCCCATGTTGGTTAATGATAGCTTTTTTATTCCTCCCATTTTCATTGAAAGAAATGGTCAGGCAATCAGAAAGTAGTGTAAGTTTGGGTCTTGGTTTGAGCAGAGTGAAATAATCCATAAAAGCTGTGAAGACTTATTGCATAAGACAGCATTTGCCTAAAAAATATAGATCAGCTTGTGGGAGGATCCAATTTTAAGAATAAGAAAATTGGAACTATGGGATAATAAGAGATGAATGCTTAAAATTTTGTTAATTCTTTTTATTGATATATGGACAACTCTGT
Organism: Acropternis orthonyx; assembly: GCA_035583155.1. NCBI lineage: Eukaryota > Metazoa > Chordata > Aves > Passeriformes > Rhinocryptidae > Acropternis > Acropternis orthonyx. Next base: position 28,510,725 of record JAWWEU010000111.1, read on the forward strand.
CCTATGCAAGCTCCTATGCAAATGTACCTGGCTGCAAGGGGCAGCAGTATTAGCCACTTGGTTTAATTTGGAAGAAAAGCAATAGATTTGATTGAAAGAAACAGGCAGTGCCAGGCACCAGTTTGTAGGAGATGACTGCTGTAAATGCTAACCTGCTTAACCTGACTTTGAGGGTCAGGTCACACTTTATTGGAGAAGTCATTTCCCTTGGAATGACAAAAAGTTTCTGCACTTCAGCTGTGACTGCAGATTCAATAGGTGCAAATGAGCAAAACATGAATACTACATAACCAAGTGTGGGAGCTCTTGAGCAGGGAAACTCAGGCGGATACCCTGACCCTGCTGAGCAGCCCTGGGATCCCAGGTCTCTCTAGATTCTCTGCTTCCCCATGCAAACGGCCTTCATGCAGCTTATGGGCTGGGTGTTTGCACACATTGCTGCTTTAATTTGCCCTGGAAAGCTCCAGGAACAGAGACATGAGAGAAACGGAAAGCTTACAGTGAGGTGCTGCTTTGGCACTCTCTTCATATGGGAAGACAGACAGGTCTGAAGGAGTTAACAATGCACATTGCTAAATAAGTCTAAAACATGCACCAAAGTATAATGTTATAACTGAGTAAATTATATGCTTCAAAAGATCCCTGCTTACATATTTGGTGAGTGCTGGCTGTGCATCTACTCACACCGTACTGTGTATATTTGAATGACTGGAACAATTCCTGAGGTTAATTACTAAACTAACCAAAGGCCTTGACTCATTTGGAGCTGATGGAGAGTGCTGCACTTATTGCCCAAATTTATCAAGCAAACACAATTATACTGTTCATGGCACATGGCTTGACTAATAGCACATATAGATTGGACTAAAACACCCTTTCTTGGCATGTGCCTCAGTCTCAGAAACTATCACGTGCCATAAAATGGGAGGGATGCAGGAGGAAAAGCAATGCCCACACACTGGGATATTCTCCCTGACACTTTGATTTTGAATTACATTACATAACTGGAAACTACACAAATATATGACACTATCTGCCCTGGAAACTTGGGATATCTGCAGATAGTTCTTGCTAAGCGGTTTTCTGTTTGTAGGATACAAAGCAGTCTAGTTCACTGTGACATGTGGATCATTAAGCAAGATGAATACGTGCCATGGAGGTCTGAGATGATGTCTGAACCAGATGCCTGTGAACTTCCACCAGAATTTTAGGTGGGAACAAGAGCTGAGAATAGCTGGAGAGGAATGGCTCCCAACCATCCAAGAAGCCTGGTGCAAACTGCTGATCTAACCTCTGCTTATTGCCCTTTGCTAAGACTGGCAGATACACAGACAGTGTAACTGCATGTCAATGAGCCATTGCCACATGAATCAAAAGATCCCCTCATCAGCTCACCTCTGCAAGCCAGTGTTGGTGTTTTGTTCCCTCGCCTTTCACTGCATGTTTCTGCACCCTGTACGGTTTGGCTCGTTCAGGAGGTTTCTCCAGTAGGGACTTTCTTTTCCAAAAATTAATGTCTTTTTACATATGTATTCTGCCAGGTGCATGCAGAATCACAAACCTGTAAACAGGTATGAAGGCAGGGTAATGAATCTATCATTTCCAAGGTTGGTTAACTTATAACTTGAAAGTCTTTTCCACTTCTAAGGTAATAATTGTATCCTTAAAAAACATCACAATGCTCCTGATTCACCACTAACCTACGTGTGCAGTTATGGACATCTCTACATAATAAACACCTCAAATATATGATTAAATTCTACTAAAGCCCACTTTTAAGAGTTTAGCTGAAGTGGCACGTAATTCATTGCTGCTTTAATAGTCCCTCTACAAATCCTATCTAAATATGAAATAATGAATCAGATAGTGTCATCCATAGCACCAGAATGAAGACCTTTATTAACAGAGGTAGTCCTGAGCACTTTCTAATTTTGGAATAGTTTTCAGTTTTTTGTTAATTGAGGCTGCATTGTGCCTGCCCTGTAGGTGAACTGTCTGCAGCCCCTTTGACATTGAATTTTTCATTCTCCTTTGACTGTGAAGAAGGGACTGGAAGTAGAGGTCCAGTACCAGCCTTTAGACATTGCCTCGCTGTCGTACAGGCCCCTGGCAGCAACTGCAGCACTCAAGTGCCACTTGGGAGGATGCACATGTGGAGATCTAGCCCACAAGGAGGAATGTGGCTTGTGCAGTGCTCATCAACCTCCCCTGCTCTTCCCTAGTTACTGTGAGATGCCTGTCCTTCCCTCCATTTCCCCCTGCTAGTTCTCTGTGACTGCATTTGTGATGTCTTTGTGCTTGGGCTTTGCTTTTGGTCACAAAAGTTGAATGGGACAGTCCAGGTGTCAGGGAGTTGCTATGTTTATCTGTTTTCAAGTGGGAAAATGGGAAACCTGATTACAGAGCTAAGGTAGGAAGATTGAACTAAGAATCATAGATTCATAGAATAGTTTGGGTTGGAAGCGATCTTAAAGACCATGTAGTTTAACCCCGCTGCTGATTTAGAGTAATATGTTTCTTAAAGAAGAGAAAAAAATACAAAAAAACCCACATTTGAAGCCTGGACAGGTTTTATTATGATCCTTTTAAAGTTTCAATGTGGGTGTTTCATGTAGCAAGATTTGGCAGAAAAGCCAGCCCTGAATTATGTACGATTTCTGTATCTTCTGATTTTAACAATCAAAAGCAAAATGTAATATGGCAATTTTTAAAAAAAGATGAAGAAAAGCAGGGGCGGGGGTGGGGAGGGGAGGAAGTGTTGAAAGCACTTCTTTGGTCTAACAGAGGATTATTTTAATGTGTTTTTGAGATCACACAAGTGCTCTGCCAAACTTCCTCTCGTTACAGATGTTACTCCCCTCTTTTTTTTTTTTCCTGTGCGAATGTGAATGAAAGTTCAGTTATTTGCTGAAGTGAAAAGCATTTTGTTCTCTTTAAGCAGGAGCCAAATTGCAGTGTGTGCCAAGGAGAAAGTAAGATGAATGAAGCTCTTGCACCATACTAGTAAGAAGTCAATGCCATCTTTGAGGACAGTTATCTAGATACATACAGGTTATGCCATAGGCACCAGTAGTGTTACAAAGCCAAAAAGTTTAAAATCAGGCAGACAGTCATTAAAAGAGGTGTTGCCCATGGAGGACTACAGAGACTCTGGTCTGCAACAACAGGTGGTAGAAGCAGAGCTTGACAAGTATCTCTATGCTTCAAGAAGTGCATCTCAGTGAGAGCTAAAACTACTCAGTGTGTTAAGCCACCTGATCCTCTCCCTGGACAAGGTCTGGTAGTCAGTGCAAGGCACATGTGGGGAGAGAGGACAATGTTATTGAGTCTTACTTCGTTATCTACTGGTTTCTGGTTTGGACAAAGAGCTGCATTTTGCTGCTGATTGTCATTGCTGGATCTGGTCTGCATGCAGGAATAACTCATGTCCTTGTGTGATACTGGTGAGAGCTGAAATCACTGATCCCTTCAAGAAAGTCCTTCATGTCTTCACTGGCTGCTGATTACCACTGACCCAGGGACCTGTGCTTGCTTCCCAAACTTGGTGCATGTTTCCTGACTCTAACTCCTATAAATTATTCTCCCTGAGTCTGAGTTATTCCCCAAGATCCTACGAAGACTTAGGAAATCTATGGCTGAAATACCCAGATGATTCAGAATTTCTATGACTTACAATCATAATTAGATCCCTTTGTGTATTATGACTGATTCTCTAATTGTGGGATGGCCTGCTACGCTTTTCAACAGGATTTCTGTCTTATTCAGTGAACATGATTAGTCCTGTTCTGGAGGTCCCTTTTGCAATATTTCCAGTCCTTAGACAGCCTCTGAGTTTGTTAGTCTGACCACAAACCTTGTGCCAGAGTGCAGGTTAGGGAGAAATTTGGATGTCTCAACCCCTTCTTATGCCCTGATTTCCCTAGTAAGGAAACCCTGGCACATAACAAAGAAGGAATCCACTGTATTCTCCAGTCTGGATTCTGCAGATAAGGGAAAGCTCAGCTTACACGACCTTCATCTTTCACTGTTCTGGACTCTGGAAGGAAATGTTCGCAGCAAACTCTTTACGGACATGGAGAAGATGGTGGATGGTACTGTCATGGTTGAATCAGTGTGATGCTGCCTGGAAAAATGGATTCTGCCTGTTGTGCAGCCACAGGACCTGTGTGGGATACTGGGCAGAGAGATTCTAACTATGTGTGTTCCATGTCCTGCCTATGCACAATGCAAGCTGTGGAGTCTCTGTAAAACAGAGGAGAGAAATCAGCAACTGATCTCAAAGCAATTAAAGTATCACAAAACCTAGCATCCCCTGCCAAGTCAGGACTTTCAAATGAAACACCCAGCGCTGCTGGACATTTCAGATGTAATATCTCACTGTTTCAGTTCCCCATCTCCATGGGAAGTAGCAATACCACATCATTTCTCAAGATTTGTTGTGTATATCAATTACTTAGTTTTTGCAAACCACTCAAACACTGTGATGATGAATGCTTTAAAGAACTTATGATTAATGTTGTCTTCAGATTAAGTTTTCACAGTGTACATAAATAAGGCCTGGGGCTGTACACAGACAAATTAAGATAAAACAAATTGCTGAACAGCTGCTTCTGGGGGGAGTAGATCCATTGTACACTCCAGGTGGTGAGGGTGCTTGAAGATGGTTATGTGGGCATGAAATTAAAGACAATAACACATGCTTTGCCCACACAGGACTGAAGCAAGCTTGCACAGACCTCTTTTCAGTGTTATCTTTGATTTTGCAACTTTCCAACTTTTCAACCTTTTTCAGTCCACGTGATAGTTTTTAATGTACTAAATATACCAAGACAAAGACACAATTCAAAGAGATAATTTATTTGTGTTGGGTACATGCAGTACATTTGAAAGAGAAAACAACCCTCTTACACAAATAACTGTAGCAAATGCTGGAAATCACATGGCTGGTAGTGACAGGCTGGTGCAGCCTTGTCATGAATGCTATGGAGGCCATGGTACCCTTTGAGGAGTACCAATATAATATTCTTTCCTGGGCCATATTGTGTAGCATCCCTATCCAAAATTCTGTCTCCAGCCTTGGGTATCTATGGGAGTACCTTGGTACACTGTATTCCTGAGCAATGAACCACCACTGAGCCATCTGCTGACTTGTCAAGGAAGGACTGGAGAAGAGAGAACTGAGAGGGGATTTTATCAATGCATACAAATACCTTAAGGGTGGGTGTCAAGAGAACGGGACCAGATTCTTTTCAGCAGTGGTCAGTGGCAGGTCAAGGGGCAAGAGGCACAAACTGAATTGAAGGAAGTTCTACCTGAATAGAAGGAAAAACCTCTTTACCTTGAAGATGACAGAGCACTGGAACAGTCTGCTCAGAGACGTTGTGGAGTCTCCTTCTCTGGAGATACTCAAAACCTGTCTGGATGGGATTTTGTGCAACCTGTTCTGCATGAGCCTGTTTTAGCAGAGGTATCTTCCAATCCCAACCTCTCTGTGATTCTGTGATTCTGTGGCTGACAATCCGTATTTCGTCCCCCATCTTTTTTGCTTTAGAATTTGGGGTTTAAAATGGTACCTTGTCTTTCTCCCTACTGTTGAGTGTTTAGCTTTACTTTATTGTGAGTATGAGTTGTGGTTGCCAGCAGCATTAAAACACTAGACCATACTTTCTAACTCAGCTTGAATGTCTCAGGAAACCTAGGGTGAGTGCTTCCCAGGCACGAAAGTCACCCTGGAGCTGGCACCAGCCCTGCATCCCTGCAGTTTTATCAGTGTAGGGGGGACAGCAGATGGGGAATGCTGCTCCTGGGGACAAGACAACTGAACTGGTGCTGCTGGAAGAAAGTTCGAAGGAAGTAACTCAGAATAGCTCAGATTTCTCTGAAGTGTGATCTAGGCTAGTGATGAGTTAGCACACAGGAGCCAGTGAATTTCTAGCCCTGAGGTTTAGTGTTCATCCCTAAGGCTGAATGAGGATCCTAGGTTGCAATCCAGCCAAAGCTTAGGTGTCTTCTGTCCTTACTTCCTTCACTTGGGTGCATGAAAAATATGTGGTCAATTCACGCAGTGGTGTTCTTAGCTGCAGAGAGCCTCCAGAGGATGCCAAACTGAGCACCTCACTGGCCAGGGGCTTCAGGCAGTTTTTCTGCATGAATGCTTCTCCTATAGCTCTTCCTTGGAGACCAGACCCAGAATTAGCAATGGTGGATTTCTGCCTCTCATCCTCTTCCCTGCCATACCCACCATCTTGCTGAACAAGATCTGAGCACCCTTTTGCATAAACTAGTACTTTGTTGTGGAGGGAATCCAACCTATACTACTAAATTACAGGTAGGCCAATCAGAGCTTGCCAGTTCATTTTAAAAACAAATAATCTCATCTAATTTTCTACATGTATGTTTTTCCTGCATATTCTTTAGCTTTGCCTTGGCATTTCTATAGCAGCAGGAGACTATTATCTTGTCAACAATGGTCTATTGCATTGACATTATCTCTTAATTACACAATTACTTTGTTATGTACTGTAGTACAAGCAATAAAACATTTGAAGTACTTCAACTGAATATAGTTTTAAAGGTTTAAAAGAAAAAAGACATAACCCAACTCTGATTCAAACTATCTTCTAAAGTGTAAGTACTTTTTTGTTCTCTTAATAGATTAGGGAAGTAATTGTACAATTAGTGTTAGAAAGGTGTAGATGAAATGATGTTTCTTGTTGGGATTGGTAAAATGGTGCTCTTTTTCTTATCCTGATAGACAAGTCAAGAGACTTTACTCACATCACTCCTGGTCATATCACCGTAGGACCCTTCAGAAAAGAACTGGGTCCAACCCAGCTCACACCTTGTTGCTAGAGGCATCCTGACAGTGATCTACATCTGACAGCTATGCTGTTAGGCAAGTGCTTCCCTGACTGCACTCCTGGTTACCTATGGGATCACCTCTGAGCACCAGGTACAAATGTGTGTTAATGCCACTGGGTTTTCACTTCAGAGAAGCTAACCTGGGATACCACACCAGCACAGCTGTTGCCTGAGGGTGTGCTGGAAATGCAGCTCACAGCCAGGTACTCTGTATCCACTCCCATACTTGTCAGGTTCTCACTTACTCCCAAGTAAGTCAACAGTACTATGTCATTGAGAGCAAATTTGGGACTTTGTAGCTGGTGCATTTTGCAAGTATTTTATTTTAGAACCAAATCTCCTTAACCTCCTAAAAGTCCAACATTGCTGGCTTCTAGACTTTATACCTTTCCCTACAACCCTTGCCTTGCCTTCTGACAAAATCAGTGTCCTAAAAATAAATAAATAAGCATACAGTGCAAGCATCTAAATTGAAAAGCAGCAGTTGGCAGAGCCATGCATCTTTAATCTGGATTTAGTCACCCAGACAAGCAAAGCTTGGCAAGATTCCTCAGGCAAAACCTTCAACAAACTTTCTCTACGGCACTTAAGAAGGCCATCAGTCCTTTCCCTGCTACACAGGTATAAAAGAGGAAGAACTCTGGAATGCTCCTCGCCACTCTCCCACAGCTCCTCTCAGCCTGTCTCCTGGGATAATAAAGGAAGACTGTGGCTGTTGGCTTTGTGTGAGCACAAAGGAGGGAGCAAGCCCCAAAGGTTGGTGGGGGTGAAGAGCTGGGATGACATTGGAGGAGCAGGCTGCAGGTGCAAACACCTCTAACAGCTTCATTGAGGTCCTTGCATTGTGTCAGCCCCTCTCTGAGAGGAAATGCATTTGCAAAGGAGGGTCCTGTTTCCATTGTGGGTGTTTTGTTTTTTTTTTTGATTTTGGGAAAACCATACAGGGAGGATTCAGGGATGATAACTTAAGCAGAACAGCTTTTATTGTTTCATTTGTAGTATTCTTAATATTGCCAGTAAAGAGATACACAAGTATGTAAATGAAAAATACTTCCAGGTGCTCAGCTCCTCAACGTTCCAATCACCAGAGAATTTTAACTGGAACCCTATTCTGTGAATAGTTATTTTTAGTAATCAAAAGAAGGTTTCATAATGTTGCATTATTGGGAGATGGATGAGAGAGGATGAAATGCAAGTCTGTTATACATCACTCAGGGAATGAAAATCAGCAGCTCTAAAATACAATCTGAATGCAGATATTACAGTGATGACCAGTAAATAAGGTAGTGAGCAGAGAATGCAGGTTTTTATACCAGTCTGTCTGCTTCCTTGAGATTCTCATCGAGTTTGTGCATGCAGTTTAGCTAAAATTCAATGGTTGTTTTACACTGAAATATTTACCAGAGCTAAAGATAAGTCTAAGCTGCACTGAGATCTCAATGGAGATCTCAGCTCTCCATGACATACTGGAGATGGGTTTGAGCCCATTCAGGCTTTGCAAAAGTGTGAATATTTTTAAGAAGGATTTTGAGACAGAAAATACTAGCAGTTTTGGGAAAAGAAATCTTGTTCAGAGAACGAGCAGGGGACAAGGGACAAAACTAAGAGAGGAATGCTTTTCCTTGCACAGAAATAGATGTTTTCTAGTAGCCCATGGGTAATGGGTCAGAAATTGGATTGAGATTTGTTTGCCCTTCTAAAGTGTTCATGTCTGTGTGGCTGTGTGTTGCATGTACTAACTGCTCTGGCAACCCCTTGTTTTGTAATAGGATTTTGTGTTTGCTGCCTTTGGCCTGATGAAACTATAATGCCAGAGAAGTTCAAAGGCAGCAGATGCTGAACCCTGGCTCTTCTTTTTTTCACCACATGTATGCAAATATCAGCTGTCAGCTAGAGATATGGAAACTAATTCCTTCTGAATGATAGGAATAAACATTTTTCTAACATCTGTATGAAGAAGAAAAACAGAAGATGATGACAATCAGAAAGACAGGGGGGCAAAGAAAGCATAAACAGTTAGCATGGCTGGGTAGACTAGAAAGGAAAGGGGAATGCCTTGAGAGTTGTGTTGCCACATGTGCTGTATGCTACAGACAAATGTGCTTGTTTTTCCCTTCTTTTCTGCACTGCTTCTCAGACAGGTCCTGCCCTCCTATCCCACATCTGAAGCCCAGTGGAAAGTGATTTGTAAGTGTCTTCTGAGACACCTTATTTTTTAAGCCTTGGATTCAATTTAGTTTTCAAATGTTCTTAATAAAATTTGATATTTCATGGTTAAAGATGTTTATTCAACAGTAAAGACCAATGTTTTATTTCTTTTTCAAAAAGACTATCTGATATGAATGTAGATTTAGGTTGTTGAGACTTTTTTTTATATTGAAAGTAAAATATGAAATGTTTTGACACATTTTAAAGTCAACTTTTTATTCTAGTTGAAAAACACAGTAAAACCACAGTTTTCTTCAGCAAAATTCCTGACCTATTCTGTCATTGTATTCTGCCTTTTCTGCACATGTGCTGTTTTCCAACAACAAGCATCTCTGTAGGATCATGAGGGAACTTTGGTCTTTTCCTCTTCTCTGCCCTGGCTAGGAGCTACTCAACAATATATAATAAGCATTTCTTTTTCACTTTCTTCCATCCTTCTTCAGTCTTGCAGCATACCCACCTCACTGTGCTCCCACTCTTTTGAGTCTTTCTGCTTTGTCTGCGTTTCTGCAAATGAATCATTTTTTTGCATCTGTTTTTGTGAAAAGGAAAAAACAAAGCAAAACAAATGAGCTCTGTGAAATGTCAAGGAGGCTGTTAAACAACAGTCTTGAGAACGGCGCCTTAATTGCATCACTAATGGGAATTTTTATCTAATTGAAAAGCAAAGAAGCAAATCATTTTTTTGTTGTAGTTTCCATTAAACCCTGCCTGAGAAGTGGAGAAATGAAGAGGAACCACAAAACAAATCTTTACAAGGGCTTGGGGGTCTCGTTGCCTGAGATGTGCCTCCTCAGAGACATGGCTGCCCACCTTACTAGCCTTTGGAAGCATCAATGCTGCCTACAGAATCCAGTGGGAGGTTTAAGCAGCCACAGAGAAGAGGTAGTGGGCAGTCACTAAGTATGCATCAAAGCTGTCTCCTCACAGGGCGATGTAATACCTGCTGAGGTGGAGAGAACTGTAAGCTTCAAATTTCTGGGGTTTTCAGAGGCAGTTTTAATAAAAATTTTATTCCTTAACACCACCTGTCGGTAAGTAGCTGATGAAGGCAGTTGCAGCATAAACTTTATTTTTTGAGAAACTGTAATGAATCTTGGACCATAGACTGAAGTGCACAAAAAAAGTTATGCTGTACTTGGGATGCCTAAGGGTTCCTGTATCAGGCTTACTGCTCATGTGGAGATTTGCACACATACATGGGCTCTGACAAATCTGATAAGCACTACAGTTACTGATTCTAGGATGCACTGGAGTTGCTGTCCCTCTGTGACTCTGTTTCAAGACATATGCACAGGCAATCAGCATTTTTCATTTCTCTTGTGAGAGTGGATAAGCATGTGAAAATTGATCTATATTTGTCCAGTAAGTCCTGCCCTCCCATCTCAAGAAAATCTTGACAGATTCAATTAATTCCTCAGCAACCAGTAAGCTGGCAATAAAACGAGAGGCTGGTTGGAAACCAGCCTGGAGCAACAGCATCATACAGCCAGAATTTAATAATATGGCACTTTGGGAGAGAGGGTGAGATGGGATTCCCACCTCACTGCTCCTTTGGGAAAGAAGCATACTATTTGGGGGACTCTCTTGGGCTATGGGGATGGAAAACAAGGGACCCTTCTGGTCAGATAGGTTAACACCATTGTGATAATAAGCTTTAGCAATCTGGCCTCGAAAAGGATATGGGGCTACCCATAGCTCTTCTCTTCCCCTAACAGGTGTGCAAATCACCACATTTGTTCCAAGGATGATAGGGATTCAGTGCAAGGGCTTAAGACTTAACTGTGTTTCCTTCTATCTCATCAATTAAAACAAAAGCTGTATGGTTTTCCTGTAATTTCTGTTTGAAAGTAGATACCACATCAAATTGGTCTGGAGGCTTAAAGCTTATCTTGCACCTAATATTTATGAATGTTTGTGGTGCGTGAGTGAAACAAATGGTATCCTAAATTGTACTGGGAGAGTATGAAGGATCAATTCAGCAAACAAAACAGGCTCTGATCTTGTTAGCTATACAAACACACACGAAAAACCATTCAGAGAATAATAAATATCTCCCATTTCAGCAGCTTCTGAAGCTCCCTCTAGGAACTGTGTACCCAGACAGAGATCCCACCAGGCACCTCTTTGGCTATGTGTAGTAACTGCAAGTTGTGTATACAGAGTCTTTCCTAGCAGCATGTCCTGCAAGTGCTACACAATTAACCCTAATCAGATATAATCACAAATGGAGTAATTGAGTAGCAATTGACTAGCAAATGCTGCTCAATTGTCCAAGCAAAGGAGAACAGGCTACCCAGTGAACTGGCTGGGGAACAGAGCTTGGCAGAGTGCAGCTCCCTGTGTGGAGAGCTGATAATATTTTTTTTCATGGAGATGTGCCAAGGGTCCCTTAGTGATGATACATAGATAAGAACATCTCAGAATTTGTGTGTCATCTGAAATACCTCGATACCAACAGTGAACAGCAGTCTGTAATGATACACTGGGGTGATGGTTTGATACAGACTCTGCTAGAAACACATTATTTATTTCTTCACCTGCACCCCTTCACATGCCAGCATGTTTATTTTCCTTAGAAATAGTCTCACCTCTGTCAGTAGAACAGGCTAAGCAGAATTTTGCAATAATTAATAAAACCAAATAGGCAAATTAATTTTATGAAAAAAATAAAATCCTGATGAGGATGAAAGTCTCAGCACTGACAGTCTCCTCAGGGAAATTCTGCCCAATTACCTTTTGATATCCCTAGCATTTTCTAGTAGCAGAAATCCTGCAATGTTTCTGAGACAGAAGCTGCTGTGCCAGCTTCCTCCACACAGCCTGGCTTCATGGCAGCTGCCAGATGTGCTGCCGGGGGTCTGCAGCTCCCAAAGCTCTGAGGCACCACAGCTGCACATTGTATCCTATTGCTGCACCGCAGAGGACTCTTGATATTCGACAGTGACCTGGACCATGGGACTGGGATCCAGGGGTGGTTTTCAGACAGCTGCCTTGAGCTGAACATCATAGATGGGGTGGTTTTGGGGCAACCTGTGGCATTTCTGGTGGTTCTGAGGTTACAGCTCTGACCATCAGAAAAGGGCTGCTCTGGGAACATGGACATGACAGAGTGGTGGCACATCAGGATCTGCTGCTGGAGAACACACCTCTGTGGCAGCAGATTAGCCTCCTTTCACAAATGACAATGGAAACATGGTGGCCTCTGGAGGCTGAAGTCTTGGCTTAGACTTTCAGAGGCTCTTGACTCTCATCAGTGAAATAGAGAGTCTTGTGATCTAATGAGATGTAGTGTCTGAGGGTTTGTGGTGAGTTATGTCCCCTCCTTAATTTTCTTTTTCTTTTCATTTCTAGTCAGACAAAACAGTGCAGATGAAAAGAATAGTGGAGGTGTTGAAGCAAATTTTTTTTTTCTTAATTATGATGTGAGGAAAATTACACATTTCACTTTAAATGAAAAGTACTATTTGAGGAACAGATAATGTCCCGGAGATGTTTTCTAAAATTGAATTTCTATTATTTCCTTCAAAAGATGTCTCTAGGAATGTGCTCTATTTCTGTCTGACTTTACTGAGGATATACACAAATATTTCCCCCTGTAAAGAGTGAAGAGAACAGTAAGTCTTTTCAGGTCTCTCTCCATAATTCTTGCTCCTCTCTGCATCACATTTTATGTTCTCCCACCTCTGCTGTGCTGGTGATGCTGCCCTCATCACTCACTAATTACACCTCCATAGAAGTACCTCCACTCTTTTACTCCTCTCCCTGTGAATGGACATTGTTGCTTTCTCACCTCTGTGAGAGCACTGCTCTGAGTTACCATCGTGTGCAGGGGCTGACAGTGCATGGGAGGAGCTCCCTGAAGCAGACCTCCTGTTACAGTCCATCGAACTCTTCTTTAAAATTTCTCTGCCCTGATTCCAAGGAAAGTAAATTATGAGGAAAGGATGAACCCTGCTTATCAGCCCAAGGACGTGTCCTCCCAGATTCCTCAGGCACTCCCATGGGCTCTCTTGCACTTGCCCATCTCAGCACAATGGTCAGCTCTTGGGGACTTCTATCCTGGTTTTGGTCCCTCTGATGTATGTACAAATGACAATATTGTTTTTAATGGGCTGCCTGGGCTGAAAACAGTTTGGATCCTGTGTAGAAGTGTCTCTGAAAGCCTCTCAAGCTGAAGGGCTGAGCCTACAGAGATGCTCACAGCAGAAACACTCTTAGCAAGGAACTGGCAAGAGACTCTTGGAGCCAATAATAATAATAATAATAATAATAATAATAATAATAATAATGTTACAGAACTGAAGCAGAGGAGATAGAAGTCATTAGGAATGAAGAGAGTTATTGAAATAGAGTAGGAAGATATTTTAGAGAACCTGGATAGATTAGTGGGGGAATGCTGGTGAAAAAAAAAAGTATCTACACAAATAGGCTTATGATTAAAAGCTGAATTAACGAACATAGTTAAGAGGATTAAAAAGAAAAAAAAAACCTAAATAGTTGTGGTAGGAACAGTGCACTGGCTTTGAGCAGGTTATGGTTTATCAGCCTGCAACTTGTGCTCTGCAGAGAGAGAGTGCAGAAGAGTTGGTGTAGCAGCAGCAACACAGTGGGGACTGCTAGAGCTGGGCATCTCTTGAGGATATCTACCACAGGCATGCTCATTGGTGAGCCTGTGACTGAAGCACAGGGCAATCTCCTCATGCTGGGATGCCCCTTCAGGTTTTGCAAGTGGAATTCCCTCTTTATAGGGCCTGTTAATATCCTCCTGCTGGAAGTTGTATCTCTGTGAGTGGTATTTCAGCAGACACCAGGGACTGTATTTTCAAACCTGAGTGTCTGCAGTTATTTCCATGTTTTTTTCCAGATAGATATTTGGGCACTTATGGTACTTGAGCATGTAATGATGCTTGCTACTCCACCTTGTAGAAAGTAAGAGATTATTGGCACCTTTTGAAGAAAAACACATTGCAGGAGAATTTGGGCACAAAACTCATGACAGTATAGTCAGAATGAAACTTGGCTTCAGTTATGGAGCACTTTCCTCGCTCCTTTCCTTACTTACATCTACCGGAATTATGCTGCTGGTATTACTAAGTGGACTTCAACAATCCTTCAGAGCATCTAGGTCCCAGTCCTCTAGCAGCACTTGTTTACCATGATTTAATGCTCTTTTTAATGTGAAAGGGAGGTGATTTCCAAGTAGAGACCAGTTTGCCAAAGGCATTGCCATGACTACAACCCTTGGACCCTGCAATTTTGATTTGTCTAAGACTTCCTAAGAAAAGCAATGATTTCAGCAAGCAGTGCTTTGACACCCACTTGCAGTAGGTTTTTGAAGATCTGGTGGCTCTCTTATGGTGTCTGGGATTCACTTTTAATGCTCTAAACAGCTGGCAGCTGTGAACAAAGGCTGTTCCAAAGTTCAGCCCCAAATTTCCCTTTTTCACATGTGTGGTATGTTTTCTGTCTTAAGGAATTGTTATTCTTGCACATAACTACATGAGGTTCTTACTCATATAATTTACTACAGGTCAGTTATCCCCACAGGCATTGCAGTCATTGAGGGCTGGAGCTTTGCTGATACTCTATGGCCTGTCCTAGGAATACGAGGCAAGTGGTTCAAGATGCACATGGACCTTGTGCAAAGGAAGCTGGAGATGGAAAATGATGTTTTAAGGCCACCTGCAATGCCTCAAAAATAATGTTCTTTATTTCTGAGTGAAAGTAAAGCTCTGTGAATACTTTATCTACCATAACAGAACTGTGTAGGAATATTTCTTTTCAGATTGGAAAAGCTTATAGAGGTATTTCTTTTTTTTCTGCTAGAGACTATTTCCTGTTCTGATGAGATGGTCCCACCTGCCTTTCAGAGTTCTTCCTGGTGAAAGAGACCCTTAGTTATAGCTAATGTTTCCATGAAATGTTTTAACTTTGCAGAAACACTGCACTTCAATATAAAATGCTTAACCAAAAATATTCCAGCCAGCTCTACATATACAAACCTTTTCATTAGCATTACAGAAAAAGCATTTTTCTCAGTGCTACTTACCTTCTTAAGCTGTCATTATGCCAGCAGTGAGCATTCTCCTCCTGCTGGCTCGCACTGCAGCCCAGATCCACCAGGGTGTAAATCATGAAACCTGCATTAGCTTCAGTGGTGGGTTGCAAGAAAGCATTTGTCCCCTGAGTCAGCCTGACCCAGAGGAGAGTCTGTCCTGGTGATTTGGATTTCTTATTGCTGCTCACTGTCCTGCATTGCTCCTCTGTCCTGTTATTTCTTCCTGCTCCTGTGCCTACTCTCAAGCAGCAGCAGGTAATAGAGAGCAGGAATTTTTTTTTTTAACTACTTCAGTAAGCATGACTGAGACTTCAATTTCTTGCCCAGGTTGTTGATCCAATGGAGCTAAGCTCATATCCTTCATAATTCAAGGTGACACGACAAAGCTCTCTGGGGACTATCCCTGCACACTACATGAATGAACAGTCCTATAAATGGTCAAATAGTTTCCCAATACTTTGACTTCTCTGTTATGTTGCTCAGCTCTTGAAAAACAGAGGATTACTCTGTTTCAGCTCATAGCATATTGAATTTGAAGAACTCTTTTGTCCCCTGTTCTTTTAAATGGTTGTCATCTAGTTGTAATAAAAGATCTTTCTCATCCAGAGATGTCTGTGTGCTCCTCCACTCCGGGACGTGCTGCTATTCTCATTTATGCATGGGGTTGTCCACTGAGTTGGAGAGTGGGTTTTGTGGTGCTGGGCACTGCCAAAGATGTGGTATGTACAGCACCCAGCCATCTCCTCCTGGCATAGCCAGTAACAATACCCTTTGGAGAAGGCAGCATATTTTCCTGTGACTGCAAGTCATATGACAGAGAGACAGTGTCACAGCAGTGAACTCCTGGACTAAGAATCAACATGGAAAAGACTGATAGGGTCATTGGCTGATTTTGCCTCTAATTATGCCATGCAATAACACCAAATAAGTCTGTTTGAAGATGTCTTTTCCCTTCCTCACTCCAAATCTACTCTTTCTTTCCCTTGCTTTTTTTCTCAAGTATTCTCTCTGTGGTGCTCCCTCATCCGTTTGCACACACCTGCCAGGGCTGTTCTTGAAACAGGAGATTTAGGTGCAATTAACCGTGCAGAAAATGTTATCAGTGTACTGTTGCCTTCAGAATCCTGAAAATCATTATTGTCTCATATTTTCATATACTTGCTTCCTGCTTCGAATGCCCAACCTGCAGAGACATTTTGGAAAAAGGGATCAACACCTTCGTGTATCTGCTGACCAGTGTGTGTCAGAGCTAAAACTGGGATGCTATAAGTGGAGCTGCAGCCACCAGTGCTGCTCTCTGCAGGTGGGCAAGCCAGCCTGGATAAAGGGTTACAAAGACATTCCCTCCAACCCAGAGCCAAAATAAAAAGAAAGCTCAAAAATAAAGAAATAGAACATAAGGAATTTTGGCATTTGAATAAATTTAGTTTTCCCTTTATTTTATTCTTACATTCTGAGCTTTGACTAGGGCAACACATGGAAAAAACCACAATAGCTTATCATGACCAGGAGGACAAGTGCAGGAAGCTTTTACAGACAAGAAGTGTCCATGTTTCAGGAGGCCATGACTTAACAGGACCCCCAAAACTTTTGCTCTGCCCTAATGGGAATTCTCACAGAAACAGGACACCCAGCTGCTGAATGCAAACCAATTTTGCACCTGCTAATCTTCTTTTTTGTTAGTGAACTTGCTTCTGCCTCAGACAGTATTTGGCCATTCCTTCCACTTTTTTTTGTGATGTTGCTGTCTCTCTTTCTTGTTGTAACACACTTGTGCTGTGATATTTCTCCATAAACAATTAGTCCTGGATCATCCTTTCCTGTAGTGAATTTCCTACATTTATAAGAAAGTGAAAATTTAGAAAAAATTGTCTGAAGGCTGGTGATATCTCAAAGGTCCTGAACAGGGCAAGGACATCTAGAAAAACTCAGACTGTATTAACATCAGCCACATCTGTTCCCTGTTGCATTGCTTGTTCTGTGGTAGAAATTCACACCTAAGGAGAAAGAGGTCTTTCCAACTACTGCACTGATTTCCTGTAGTGACCTATGTGTGCTCTGCATTGTCTTGAGTCTATTGTGTTCTGCCTTCACTTCCTTCCAGTCTAATCACACTCATTGCTCTTCTTAGCTGAAACCTCTCTCTGCCACGGTGTCAGAAGATTCCTTCTACCTCTTTTCATCTTCAACATACCTGTACCCTTGCTCATTAGAGCAGCAGTCACAACAGGCTTTGCTCCCACACCCTGTAACTTTGCTACCTCTCTCTGTGCCTTGCAGTTGTGCCTGCAGTGTGTGTCTTTGGTTGAGCTGTGTGGTGTGGCACAGCTCAGTGCCTGCTGCTTTTCCTGGGCACCCTTTGAAGATGTTTTACAATGGTTCTAGCCAGGAAAATAATGTTGTGCAAATGCTTTCAACAAGCAAAAAAATAAAATACTTTCTAGTTTTGTTATTTCCAGAAGAGCAGAGAGAAGTGGAAACCCAGGAGAGTCCTTCAGTAAATCTCAGAGATTTTTTTCTGAATGAGTTGAGGGTGAGAGCAACCTCTCAGTTTTCAGTGGACAAAACATAAACAACAGCACTGTAGCTGTAAAGGTCATAAAGAGTCAGAGGAACATGCAGTTCTTCTCATTATCCCTCTAAATTCTTCAGAAATCTCTCTATCGGATTTTATTGCTATTTTTTGTGGCAAATCGAGGTCACTCTGCTGGATGTTTTATAACATGCACAAGTATGAATGCAGGCTTATGCTGCCTGCCAACCTTTGTGCCCAGTCGTGGTACAAGACCTGCTGCTGGTGCAACCTCCCACATGTGCAAGTTCCTTCTCAGGCTGGTGAACAAACACCCACTTCTTCCAGAAGTGAAGGATCATGATCTCAACCTCAGCACCCAGCTGCTGCATTGTTGCTGTAACAATAGTGCTACTGTAACTAGAAGGAGGTGATGTTTTCCAGGGATTCATTGACCAAGAGAGGCTCTGAAGTGTGTGAGATCAGAGGAGAGTAGCCAATGACAATTCAGCATAAAGACACTCTCTTTTTGGAGAGTGGGAGAGAAGAATAATATGATCTAATAAAAGATACTACATTTCGTCCCTACACACCTTGCCCGTCCAACACAAAACTGAAGTAGAACAACTAGTTTGGTCAAGACAGAGTTTTGGAAACTGTTGAATTATTTCCAGTTGGACAACAGGCATTTGGAAGCCCTGAAAACAGCGGAAGGGAATTGGGAATAGCTGTTTACCCAGTCCTGGTGCTGCTGAAATCGATTAGCTTTCTTCTCCTTGCTCCACCATGGCACAGTACATGCTGACGTTTAAATATGCAGGCATGAGTGCTTGAGCCAGGGGTTACTCAGATATTGGTGTGTTTAATTGCATGCACAGCTGCAGTGTTAAATATTCAGGCAAACAATTCCTGCAGCTTTTGCCTTCTTTCAAAGTTTGACCCAGTGAACCCCTGTGGGCTGTCAGAACTGCAGTGACAGCCTTGCCAGTGGGGCATCATATCTGCTTTAAAGGCCAAGCTGTCATGGCTCACACACCCAATCTGCAATTCAAGTAGCCCCCTCTTCACATTCTCCAGCCTGCTTCTGAGACACTCCTCCACAGCCTTGTAATTTTGCTCCCTCTTCACCATGTTGCCTGCTTGAGAGGTTGAGACCTGGCATGGGCAGAGGGCTTTGGGTCAGGCTCCTTGCTTTCCCTGTCCTACAACACTATCCTAGGGAGGGCATGACCCCATCTATCACTTGCTACATATGGGCTGGAAAAAGGAAAAAGGTGCCAGCTTACCCTGTTTTTAGCTTAGGAAGAATCCATGTCTTGTGATTAAGGAAATAACTAGTGGCTGAGGGCTCCTGCCCTCTGGCTCTGCCTCTGACACAAATGTCCAGATGGCCTTGGGCAAATCACCTCACCACCATGGGAGTCTGGCCCCATGCTGTTTTCCTCCATCCTTGTTGCCTGCCTCATCTCTTTGCATCAATGTGCCTGTGTACTGCTGAGGGCCACTGGTAAGATGCCTGAGCAATTGAAACCAGCAAGCTTTCTGGCACTACGATTGTGATGGATCCACCTACCATATTTTCCAGTCACTGCAAAAAAACAAAGTGTGCCGCAAAAGAAAATAAAAACCAACAATGGAAAACTCTGCTTGAGTTTGTCAGTTGTTGAAGCAAAGAATTATCCTGGTTGTCGTGGTATGTGCTGCCTCATGTGGCACAGTCCTGGCCCCACACTTCTGCAACAACAGAACAAAGAGATTCCACTTCTGAGAAGAGTTTTTGCCATTAAACCTTTTCTGGGTTTTGGATTTGTAGTTCTAAGATGGGAATGCTTTCCCCTTGCTCACCACTCTGTCCCTGCCCAGACCGTCATAATCTATAGGGAAGCTTGAAGACGATAGTGGGATTTGCTCTTTCTCTCTTTTTTTTTGGTCTAAGATTTGAAATCTGCTGCATTTCTTTACGGTTGAAGAGAAAAAGATCTACTCGTGTATTAGTGTGGTGTGTTTTCATCCCACACCTCCTTCCAGGTCTCCTCTCATTCCTTTTAAAGACAGCTTGACTGCGGGTGTGAAATACAGCGTGGGGAGTCCATATGTTACTTCCCCTGAAGTAAATCAAGATTTTTGTTATTTCACAGTAATTTTGCCTGAACTATTTACACAGCATTTCCTAGATGCTGGCCTGGGCTGTTTGGTGGGAGAGCCAGGACCCAATTGAGCTGTCAGTCATCACTCTCCTTCTCAGGGCTGCTGCTGCAGTGCAGCCCTTGCCAATGCATACCCAGCTGCAAACAAAACCAGGTTTGTGCTGAATGAAAAGTGCAGCCATTACAATGCTCCTTTTCCATTCCTCCACCTGATCCTCCAAGGAGAGCTTCAGCTATCAATTATTTGAGAAATTGGAGCCATCTGTGGGGCACAGGGAACTTTATCTTTGCATGCTGCGCATAGCAATGATATGAACTGAGAGTCCCATAGGAAAAACACTATTATTATTTAAAGAGCTATTGGCTGTCATTGCTCTGCCCTCTGCAGAGGTCTCTGCAGCTTTCTGATTGCCTGGCTGTTTGGTTTTACACTGATTTATTGTACTTACATAAATAGGATGAATAATGTGTTTTTCAAATGGTAATTCAGCACCCAATTGTAAACTCCCTCTTTGTTCTACATGAGCCCTTGGGTGTTATTTTCTTTCCCATAGCTGTTGTGGATTGCCTTATTTCTTTTGGTTTCAGGAGTGTCTCCAGTATCTTCAGGAAGCTTTGCTTGCTTAGCAGTGGCTGCTCATTGCTGTGCAAAGGATTGTGGTTTCATATCCCATTTGAATTACTGAGCTGCTCTGCATATGTGGCCACAGAGCTACAGCCACCAGGACCCCTGGCAGGAGCTGGGACACTCCACCTAGAATCACTACATCCAATTTTGTCCCCCCCATACGAGACATCAGCAAAACGGAGCAAGGTACTCTGAGTGGATGACCATTGAGGTGATCAGGGAGCTGGAGCATAGGATGTAAGAGAAAAGGCCAAGAGATTGGATTTGTTCAGCCTGGAAAAGGGAAGGCAAAGAGGGATATAACCATTTTTTTTCATGTAGCTAGGAAAGTATATAGGGAAGATGGATACGAGCCCTTCTCAGACATGCAATATTGGAATAGGAAGCAAAGGATAAAAGTTGCAGCCAGAAAAACTCTTCAGAAAAAAAAAGTCCCCAGGAAGATGGTGTAGCACCAGAACAGGGTCCAGAGAGTTGGTGGAACTCCACCACTGGAGACACTAAAAATTCAAGCAGACAAGGCCATGAACATCCTGCTCTAGATTTGAAGTTGTCCTGCTGAGAGCAGAGCTTGGAGAAGTACTTTGCAACCTGAAATTCTGCAATCCTCCCTTCAGTCCCTGTCTCCCAGGAAAGCACTGGGGAGAGAAGGAAAATCTCTCCCAGCTCTTTTTTTCATGGCTACCCACAGTAAAATGCATCTGGGAAAGGAGATCTTGACAGGAGGGGGAATGTAATCCTCTCTCCCTACTAATGTTACCTGATGTCACTGTTTTCCATTTGGCCAGAAATTTTTCAATAGGGAAAAATTCAAATTGCTTTGCATTTTCATAAGTTCCATGCAAATGACCTGACTGCCTGTGCAGTTGCTGTTATTTTGGACTGAGCAAGAGCCAAGGAAGCTGTGGGAAAAAAGCAACAGGTAAAACAAACTTGGCTGTGAGGAAGTTCTCCCAGGTTTGAGTTCAGGGGAGAGGAGGGGATTTATCAAGTAAACCTCTGTCTTGTGCTGTCTCTATGTTTGTCTGTGGCTTTATCTATTAAATTGAGCCATTAGGAGAACTAAAATGCTCCCCAGAGTAATTCAGGATGAAAACACTTTCCCTTATGTCCTAGCTACTTCTAACCACTAGAAGCAATTTCCTGTCTCTTGGAGGCTTTTGCTATACACAGCATGTAAGTGATGGCCTAGGATGGCTGTGAGATGTCATCCTAAATCTCTGCTTTGTCACACATGATGAGTTAGAATAAATGCAATAAACTGCGGTGTGTTGGTAATGGAAAAGGCAATGAAGCAAGGTCCAAAACAAGAGCCAGCCACCTTGCAAATAATAAGTCCACAGCTTATAGTCAGCAGTGATCAGAAAGCCATGGCAGTCTGGTGGCCAGCCTGTCCCCTCACATCAAACAGGCTGCAGGCTTTTTTCCAGCCCCTCTCCAGAGGCATGTGTGGATATAGGAAGGCTACAATCAGTGTGCCTGGAGGCAGATTCGGCAGCCTCTGTTTCCTGCTCTTTGGTACTTCATAAGAATCTGGATAAAACCTGTTGTTGGATATGACCTGGGGGACCTCAGCTCTGGCATGAGACTGGTGCAAGTGTAGTAAATAAACTTGCTTATTTTGCCTTACTGCATTACAAGCAGGGTTAGTTGGAGTATTTCAGAATCACAGAATCATGGAATAATCTGAGTTGGAAGGGACCCACAAGGATGACCAAGTCCAACCCTTACGTCATTCAGTGTCAATGAAATTCACCTTCATTTCCCCCTCAGTCAAAATTGCCGTGAAAATCTTTTCCCTTAGAAGATGTTTTCCTGCTTGTCCATTCTGACAGAACCTCAAGTCAGACTGAGAGTGGATGCTGATCTGTCCATGTCTATGACTTGTAATAAGCTCCTTCCAAAAAGTGAAGTTGTTAGGCTCAAAAAACCAGTTTGTTTTAGGGTGCTGACTAAAGTGATTAACTCCTTAAGATATAGAGGAAACACAGATAAGGAAAAGAGAAAGAGTGAGGAGAGTCTTTTCAGGACACCACAGGCAGGGGAGTGAGTTAAGAAATTATTCAGTTTGCTGAGAGTGCTTTGGATGAGAAGGAAGGTTTTTGATCGGGTAAGGAGTGTGAGAGTGTGACCTGTGATAATGACAGAGCATTTGTCTGTTCCTGTGCCTGTCTCCTACACTGACCAAAATCTTCAGACAAGGGGCATATTTCCACAGCAGAAATTTGAAAATTCAGACAGACAGAGAGAGGGAGCTATATCTTTCTCTCTTTATCACCCTTCCCACAGCTCACATTGACAGCTGCTCTCTTTTTGGTATTACTTGTACAAGACAGACAAACAGCCCCATGGTAAGCCACAATTTCTTTCAAAACCCACCTAGAGAGCCCAGGTCTGACCTACTGCCTCCCTTGTACTGCCAACACCTTGCAGGGCTCCCCAGTCCCATTTAAGAAATAGGAAACTGTGACTCTGTTTATTCACCAGTAAGTGTATGGGATTTATTTTTCCCTTTCCCTATCCAGACCCTACATTGAATCATGTGTGCACACACACACCTCCATTGTTGGCAAGCTGAAAAACAAGCAAGCTACAGTGAGCATTTCATGTAATACCTTTATAGGACTAAATATTTGAACAGTTCCATTAATCTTGCAGTTAGCTGCACTGAACTGCATTACCCACACCAGCGACAGCTGGAAGAACAAGTGCCTGACCACACTTCTAACATGTTTACCCTCCCTTCCCACTTTGCAGTCGCTGCTAATCTAATCTAGCAAACCTTTTACGGAGCTATCATCCCCCACTGGAGACTGTTCTTTCCTCAACATCCTTTGCAAATTACTTCTTGAAAGAAATCCCTTCTTATTATTTCTCATTTGCCTTCCAGTGGATAAGCAAGCAGCAACCAGGCTGCAATCGGGTAAGCAAACTGTGCAAACAATTAAAGAAAGAGAGAGGAAATGTAAGCAAACAGTCCAGGCAATCTCCTTCCAAATGGGATGCAAATCAGTGCAGATCATCATCTGAGATGTCAGCCACAGGCCCTGTCTTGAGAGCCATTTCTGGTGCCACTCTGATTCTGCTCAGCTTCCCCACCCATGGGGATGTGGTTGCACAGGCTCATCTGAGAGGTACTGAGTGCTGGTGCTGTTTTTTGTGGACTAAGCTCTGGCTCAGATCCATTCAGCACACCTTTTCATCCTCTGACTCATCTGCAGCACCTGTCACATTCAGGAAAGAGCACTGGATGTGAGAGGTGGTTCCAGTTCCCCAGCCATGCTCCATCCTATCACAGGGCAAAGGCAAAGTATCTCTACTGAAATGAATGATGTGTGAGTAGAGCAAAGCTGACGCAGGTGGGAAGAAGAGAATCGGGCTTAAGGTTTTTGTGCAAAGTATAATAATCTGGCAGT
This sequence comes from Acropternis orthonyx, assembly GCA_035583155.1. Lineage (NCBI taxonomy): Eukaryota > Metazoa > Chordata > Aves > Passeriformes > Rhinocryptidae > Acropternis > Acropternis orthonyx. The sequence continues at coordinate 28,534,558 of JAWWEU010000111.1, forward strand.
TTCTGCAGGCTGCATAATGGACCTGCTCAATGTAAAACTAATGCAGTTTCTTGTGATTCTGGAACGCCTTCTCATTAAATTTGTACACTCTCCTTTCTTTAAAAAGTGACATATAAGAATGTGCATATTGCATCATATTAAAAAGCAGAGAAAGATTGCAAGCACCATCTCACTTTGCTAGGTACAGCAAACACTGTTGGCATCCCTAATATGAAAGTTTTTAATTTGATAGTTTACATTCCATTAGCATCCCCCATCTATCAAACCTGAAGTGCATAAATGTGGCACGGCATACAGTACTTTGCATTTGCAAAGACAGTGCTGTGAGGTGCATAAGAAAATATTTCTTGAGGCTCTAAAAAGCCATTTTCAACATGATCTTGCAAAAATAAAAAGGAGATGGCAAGTGAATGGGCTGTATGGATATTATGAGAAACACATTACAGAGTTACATTTCACAACCTCTCTACAAACATCCATCTGTTTACCTACTGACCACATGATTACCTTATCTAATGGTCCATCTAGTCCGTTATTGTGCAGTTCCCAAAAATATCACTGACACTTTGATTATAAGGCAAGGAATAAAATAGCGCCCACAAACACATTTTCCTGGAGGGAAGCTACTTCCTGATGTTTCAGACTGTGATCAGCATACGATCAAATATTAATGTCCTTAGCTTCTTGAATTCTCTATTCAAAATTTTCAAATACTTAGAGATCCTTAAAGATCTCTGTTTTGGGATTGTCTAAAATAGAGAATCACATAATAGATAATGATTTTTTATCTGTCAGGTGCTGAATATGCTCTGAAAATTACGCTCGTTTTAAAGAAGGGTGCCAAAGTCCTGGTACCTGAAACCATTACATGTTTTGGAAAATGGTGGCTGCTCTTATTGGAGAATATTAACAACCTTTTGGGATGAGTGAAAAACATTACTTCTCGTTTCATCTGTGTGCAGAAGTGCATTGATTCAGACTCCCACTGTGGGTAATTCAAAGGATTACATGTAAGGTTAGTGGTCCCCTGATATGTATTTGATTTTATACATAATAGGGGGCATTCTTCTGGCCTGTTTGACACTAGGCAATAATATATAAGCACAAATTGCAACTGAATGGAACTAAAGGATGACAAGAACCCTAACACAACTATTTGTCTTGACAACGTACCAGTGTCCAGTGGGACTCTGTTGCAGAAAGCCACTCAGGCAAGGTCAGACCTTATTAACGGACAGATACTCTGTGACAACTTGAGCTACACAAGATAAAGTAAAAGTAATCACCCATGATCAAGATAAAAACCAGTTTCCCTGAACTCCTGAACATTTCTTCCTCTGCTCTGTATATAGCAAGCATTGCATCAAAACTCACCTGTCATTAGACAGTGCTTGGGCCATTCCCTGATTTAGCTACACAGTTTTTCTTTGAAGGGAGATTTCATCTGTGGTGCTATAGATAGCATGGTGGTTGGTCCCTGATGTTTATATGTCCTCAGTAGTAAATGGAGTTAATTTAACACTGGGATGGTAGGTGCAGTACTGGTAGAGACTGCTGCTTGACAACTACAAACCATTGCTCTGTAGTCTAACCTGATATGAAGAGGTATTGCCTCAAATCCTCGCATGATTTTGTTCCGGGCTCATAGGGGTGGTATCTGTAGAGGTGTTCACCCTGTGATGGGCTTATATGATCCAGGTCTGCTTGGTAACACTTCAAGTGATGAGCACGGAGGGCAAACTCAGTTTTCCTGCCTCCTGACACATTAGGGGCACAGACTTCTCTCAGAGACATCAGGAATCTTGGAGCTCCTGGCATTGACTGGGAAGCAAAAGCTTCTCCAAGCACTTGAGAAAGAGCCCAGCTCTAAGTCAATATTTTGGGATGCTCTAGGGGACAGGTATTTCCATAGTGCACTTCACTGCTCTTCATCACACAAAGCTTCAGGGATCAGCCTGTATCCAAGCCTGGTGTCTAAGGGATGCGCTACAGAAAAAGCTCTGTTTCAAGCATTCATGAGATTTGCAGCCAGGTGAGGACACTGGGATTTGCACTTGCATTTTATGCTTTCCCCTGTCTTTTTAATTTGGTTGAAACAGAACATCACCCTGTATGTGAGAATCCTACATGGATTTGAGGCAGGCAGTTGAGCCAAAAACCTGCATTCATATACAGTTTGTGCATCAGAATGGGGATTTCTTCGCAGCCCCAGAACACCTTCTATGTCTTCATTCCTGCCAAGTGTAAACAAGCAAACAAAATGCACCAAGAAAAAAATCCACCAAGAGAACCTTAGCCATTGTCATTAGCAGAAATTTACAAGAAACAATGGAAAATGACAGCACACAAATCCCAGAAGGTGTTGTTTCAGGCAGTGCTACAGATGTTTCGAGACCAGCTGCGAAGGACTGGAGTCAAACAAAATCAGTTGCATTGGGCTAATTTAGTGCAACAAAATAGAGCTGAACACCTTGAACCATGAAACCTATAGCCCCTTCCAGCAGTCATCAGCAAACACCTAAATGTGTAAGAGACTGAATCCTCCACAACTCAAATTGATAGCCTCACATCAAATGCACTTACAGATCCCTAAAGGAAGCTTCTCATAAGCTAGAGATGACAGGACATCTGTCAAGTCATGTGTTCAAAGTAAATTCATTCAGGGTGATATTCATTTCAGAGTAGTATTTCAGCCTTGTGTACAAGGGTGGACTTGAAGTTTGTTTTGGGGAATCATTAAATACTTAAACTCACCATTTCTTCTTCACAAGATGGCAATCCTGGTACTGTTTGCTTATCGAGTAAAGTGTTGCCATGTCCTCACCATCTCCAGATCTCTTTCTGAGAGGTTTCACATGTACCCTTCAGCTAAGGTCAATATCACAGTTTGTTTTGATAATGTCAATCTGTTTGCATCTCTACAGTGTTTGTATTTAGTGAAATATTTGCATCATACACTGTATGCCTGGTTGCAATCTATTCTTCTGGCACTCAACTTTAATGCAATGTGCTCTCTTGTATCTGCATCTTTTCCTGCAGTCTTGTGACATTGATGGAGTCAGTTTCATACAAGAAACCTCTTCTGGAGGAGTCAGGTCCTAGACTTAGGTGGCAGCTTCAACTCCTTTTTGTGTCTCATGTGCAGATTATCAGAGATAAATTGCCTTGGTAATTTCCTTCAGGATGCCTTCAAAAGGGCACAGGAAACCTCTACCTTCTTTCACCCATGGAAATTCAATATTGGAAAATACAGTTTTCCTGACACAATGCGCAGGGGTGCCTTTGGAGTGTGGCAGGCTGTAAATGGAGTCACCACAACACTTCTGTGTGAAGGGAAAGTGCATTTCTGAAAGAAGACAACCTGCACCTTTCAAGCCCAAATACGTTGTACAGAACTTAGTGTTTTTGCTGTTACAGATGACTTTTAACTCTTCTGAGTGGGCCTTGAGCCCAGGAACAAGTCAGCACTGTTATGTCACATCTTTAAAACAAGACATCCATCTGAATCTGTGGACCCAAATCAGAGCTGCAAGCATTGTAGCCCTATGATACTCCCTTGCAGGCTTTTCCCATGAAGAACAACGTATGCAGTACAGGGATGGCGTCAGCCCATGTCCCTCCTGAGTGGTGGTAGCAAACAGTGTGAGGCCCTGATCCTTGTTCAGACCACATGGTGGTTCCCAGCCATGCGCTTTGGGTTCCCACCCGTGTGCTTTAGGTCCTGCAGGCTGGTGCTGGAGTCCCACAACTTTGCTGATCACTGCTCCTGGGAAAATCACCCGTTGTATTTCACCCAAACAAGGCAAGAACAAGCTGGTTCAAGACCAACCTGAGATGTGAAAAAGGAAACCAAAAGCAGAAGAAAATCACTCTCAGTTTCAAAAAAAGTTCATTGAACTGTCTTAAAATCACAGAACCTCATCTAACTGCCAGTCTCTTAAATACCCGCACATAGAACTGTGGGCGCTGCATGGCTGAAGACACAGAGGGGCGCACACAAATTCAAATAATTGTATATGTATATGTGTATAATATACATTACTATATATGAATGGCATTTTGAAATATTTGTTACACAGCAGTGAAGTAGGTTAACTTCTCTTATTGAAACCAGAGTGTGTGAGTTTTCCAAAGGAGGAAAAAAAAGAAACAAATCCCTGCAACTTCACATGGCACAAGAGTGATTTCTCATTACAGTCACTTACAGATCCCCATTGTTGAGGGATGCAAAAGAGAAAAGCTGAAAGCTGGTGGCAGAATTGCAGCAGCTTTCAAAGCAACCTGTGGGCTGGTAATGGAGAGTGTGGAAAGCTTTAGTACTGAAAGCCTTAGAACATGAGAGAAACAAAAGTAGGGAAGGGAGAAGAATGCACTGGCCTGTCACACAGTCACTGACAGGGCCCCATAATTAAAACTTTCCACATGTGTTTATTCATTAATTAACAAACAAGAAAATAACATGAAATGTAAGCTGGTAGCAGATCTATGACTAGGATTTCTGTGAAGGGAAGAAAGTAAATAATCTAAAAATTATATTTGATATTTATTCAGTAGTTTGCTGAAGCATTCACACTATGAACCAGAACAGACTTGATCTCAACTATGCCAAAATACAGTTTAGTTTCATTGCACACAAGGAGCCATAGGACCAGAATCCAGAACACTGAGCCTTTTTTACCATTCATTTATACTGGTTTTACACTATATTTACTCTGTAGAGCTCTTGCAGCCCAGTGGAATGGAGAATGAGTCTTAGTACATTAGATGTTTACAGATGTAATGCCATTCAATGTTAGATAATACTTAGTAAGAACTGTAATACAGATCAGTAATACTATCCTAGAGACAGACTGCAACTTCGAAGAGTTGTTCCTTTCTATTGTTTAGTAACCTTTAACTGGCATTTATTTTCTAAAGAAGAACTTCAAGGCCTTTTTCCTGAAGTCAAGCATATTACAAAAGTGCAACAGATTTAAATTTAAAACATTTTAACAGATCTGAATGGCGATGGATATGACCTGCATGGTGGTAGGCATCCAGAGGAACACTTGCTTCAGGAAGAATCCTGGGCAACATGGGATACCTCAGGGTGAAGAAAGGAAAAACAGCAGAAAAGGAAATGTAGGTGAAGGCAGGACCCAGAATATAGTACAGAGAGAAGACAGTGATCAATGGTCCCAGCAATAGCCTTTTATATATATATATATATATAAACACACACACACACATACATATATATATATAATAGATGTGTATTGACATCGTGGGGATAGGAAAAATTTATAGAGCCTTTGAAGTGGAACTTGTCTTTTTTTTCTACCATCCTTTAATGGGTCGAATTCATTTTCCTTAATATAAGCCATTTAAAAATTAGTCTGAGATCATCATCTAGGCTTGTGTAGACAGTGAAGAGGGAACAATCTAGTACAGGCTTGATGAGTTTACTTCTTGGAGTGCTTTTTTCTGTCTCAGATTATTTAGGGAGTTGTCTAAATGGCTACAGTTAAGCAAGATGATTCCCACCCTTAATAAGTGTGACTTCTTGATGAAGGTGTGGATAGATTTCTCCAAAGGAATTAGAATTTTAAGACACTCCACAGGGGAAAACACGAATAAGACAAAGGAACAATCTCAAGAAGAGAAGTGGGATTAGACTGGCCTCAGACCTGATGAGAGTCAGAGGTTTAAGCTGAGGCTGAATCTTTAAGACAGGCACTGTATATGATTCTGTCCAACTAGTTGTAATGACGTAATGGGATGAAAACATTTCACTGAAAGCTGAGTCTCTGACTTGTCTGGAGAGACAAAAGTGTGACCTAGAAGTTGCAGCTGTTTTTCCCAGTCCAGTTTCTAATGGAATCACAGTGTGTTCAGGCTAGGACAGAGACTGATGACTCTGTACAGAGATTTTAATTTAACTCAGGCCTATCTATTGGTGCTTCCACCAAATGGAGACTCAGCTCTGAAAGAATATGATGAAAAGCAGATGCAAGGGGGAAAGGTTTGTGCCATTAGAAGCACCTTCACTGAATTCTCCAGTACTTTACCCCAGTGTAAAAGGATGATCAGGTACTGCATTTGCTGAGTTGCAATATCCATGGCTAAAGACAACACAGTCACTATAGAAACTCTGAAAAGAAATGTTAAGTGGGTGGAAAATTAAGGACCTAAATGAAACAAAGCATTGAGGTTTCATCATCTTGCCAGTTTCTTGTAAGTCTGCTGCAACAAGCATGATTGTTTCCGTGACTCCTTAGCCCCCTTCCCCTGTCAGATATTAATTCATGACTATGCAAGCCTACCCTTATTCCATGGTGATGTCTTTGGAAAATCAAGTTTGTGCCCAGAAGAGTTAAATCAGGTCTGAAGTCTGATCTTCTTGTTTTCTAGATTATTTTGTCATGTGATATTATTTTGGCCCATATTCACTCTCTTGATATTTCATTTAGTATTTATTTGGTATTACCATTTCCCCATATTCCTCCTAGTTTCCTCTCTGGCAGGCATGTTGGACAGATGAAGGTGCTTTTAGCCTCACAAGAGCATTCTTTGGCAATATAGGGGGGCTGTCATTTATGAATGGGGAAATGAAGCACAGAGAAATTCAGTGACTTGATCATGGTAAGAAAGCTATAAAAAAGGGGGGGAATTGAATTGGAGTGTCCTGAGGTCTTGCCTAAAGTACAGATCCATTATTCAAAGTAAATAAATGAATGTACCAGTAAGCATTACTGATAAACTAACGTGATTTTGACTGCTATTTACCAGAAAATCCTAAAGATTTGACCCAGAATTGATCTGCAATGACATTTTTTACATTTTCTGGGTTGTTTTGTTGTTGCTGTATGTTTGTTCTTTCCTTTTTCTCTCTTCATGAAGGGGGGAAGGAACTGAATTAAAAAAAATGCAGTAAGGCGTAGAAGTGTTGTTTCCCATCATTCCCAGTCCAAGGCTACTTCACTTTTCAGGAGGACAGGAGGCTTATTTCAGGAAAGTGTAGCACTGGAGAGTGCAGGCTCGGGAAGATGACCCTTTGACTTCTACAGGCTGCCCTCTCAAATGCAGAAGAGGAACTTGTGTCTCACTGAAAAGCATACTCCAGTTCCAGCTTCTACCAGCTTGCTTTCCACTACCACTTTTGAAATTAATATGTTGCTGTGCTCTTTTCTACTTCATGTAGCTTGTCAAGGACTTTTGATGTTACCTAGAAATAGCACATATTGCTATATTTTAATAAAAATAAACAAACCAGCTTGCTGCTGCTGGTTAAACACCATTGACTTAACTCCTCAGTATCCAGATTTTTGTAGAAAGCAAGGGTCATCATCATCAAACAGCACATATTGTGCCAATACCAGTTGCACAATATCACAAAGCGATGATTCTTTGTGGACCAAAGAATCTTTGTGTCACTTTCTGAGTGACAAAACTCAAAGTAGACTTATTGGCGGATTCCCCAAATTTCTCTGTATGTCTAACAGTTGAGATGAATTCACTGTCTCACACTTCTCAATTTCTTCTATGTGGAACTTTTTACAGGATTAAGGGTAAAATTTTGGAAGCCTTTCTCTGGCCCCTTCCTTATTTCCTTTCAGCACAGCAGACAGCAATTACTAAAGATGAAGCCTCTTCATAGCCTACTGTTAAATAACTTGACACAAACACACAATTTCTGGTAAAGAATATTCTGTATTTCCTAACCTCACAGACATGGCATAAGTAAAGTTTTAACCTCCAGTATCCTGTCACTCCTCACTCCTCATGATTCTGTTTGAGTGAAATCTGCACTGATGCTTAAGCTGATAAAGACTTTTTGAATGCTGCCTGTGAAAGAGTTAGATATTTTTATCTGAGAAACTACGACAGTTTATCCAAACCTCACCTGTTCTAGACATCTCCAGAACTTTTGTTTTCTGTAGAGGACATGGTGAATGTGGTGGCTTCCAAGACAGAGGAGGCAGAAGTGTCCACTGGGGGAGGACTCATACTCTGATCAAGGAGAAACTCCTCGATCCTTTCTCACAATGGCAAATGTGCAATGACATTTCCCTGTGTCCTTGTTCTTTTGGAGCACATCAGGAAGGCAAGGCAGGAGTTACAGGCTGAGAAAAGCACAAAAGCTCCTGCCCTCTGGCAGTCCTTACCACAAGCAGGGATGTGTCCCAGTTCACCCAAGGGATGCATTGCAGGGGAAGGCAGTGGAGGATGGTGTGCAGATACATGAGAGGCCAGGATGGTGATGGCTTTTATTAGACTGGACTATCTATTTAGGAAAAGCAGGTAAGCCATCAGGTTTCAATCAACCACAAACCAACTGACCAAACAAATGGCTCCATGAACAATTATGCCTTTGCACTTTCCTGTCCAGTATTCGCCTGAGAATTTTGCCTCATATATCTGGAGAACAACCAGCTGTACAAAGAGGAGAAACTACCTAGGGAAAATCTCCTACGGGGATTCCTTTCAGTAAGAGGACTTGGACTGCTAAGGGTAGCTACCAACTGATTCTGCAATTTGCTGCCTCATTTCATTTTTTCAGCCTAGTACTACATAATCAATAATATCCTGCAGTCCCAGAGACAAAAAGTGCAGACAGTGTACCTATCTGGGCTTGTGTTGTTTACTCTTAACTGTGAATGTCATTATCTTGTCATTTCCTTACTTACTGCTCTACCAGGGGTAACATGGAATTAATTTTCTCCAGTTCTTATAATTTGGTGAGGGAAGCTTTAACAGTAAGAAATGATCAGTTTTCTAATGCACATTGCCTAACATTTTTGTTTTCTTATGCACTTTATTTTTTTGGAAGTTCAGGCTCAAGTGTGATATTCTACATGATGGTGAATTTTGAGTTCCCTCTGAAAAGCAGTAACTTATATTGTTTTCTTGTAATTATTTTTCTGATTCCCAATCCTGTTTTAATACATTTGAGATAATTTCATACATTTACAATGTTTTTTACAAGATTCTCCCTCACTAAGATATAGATCAGTTAATTACACTTTATGCCTTTTCACTTTAACAAGAGAAATAACAGTAACATCAAGGTAAAGCAAATATTAAGCACTGTGCTCTTATTATAGTGAGGACTCATCTCCAGTTCTGGGCTCCTCAGTACAAGAGAGATATGAAACTCCTGGAGCAGGTCCAGAGAAGGGCAACAAAGATGATTGAAGGGCTGGAGCATGACCCTGAGATTAGCTCAGTTGGTTAGAGCCTGGTGCTAATAATACCAAGGTTGTGGGTTCAATGCCTGTATGAGTGGTTCAGTTCAGAGTTGGACTTGATAATCCTTGTGGGTCCCTTCCAACTCAGAACATTCTCTGATTCTGTGATCTCTCTTACAAGAAATGATGAGGGAGCTGGGCCTGTTCAACCTCAAGAACGGATGACTGAGAGGGGAGCCCATCAATATATATTGGCATCTGAAGGAGGACGTCACGAAGAGCAAACCAACTCTTCTCAGTGTTGCCCAGCAATAGGACAAGAGGCAACGGCCAGAACCTGATGCACAGAATGTTCCACCTGAATATGAGGAAGAACTTTCCTGTGCAGGTGACCACCACTGGCACAGACTGCCCAGAGAGGTTGTGGAGTCTCCCTTTCTGGAGATATCCAAGAACCATCTGGACACAATCCTCTTCAATGTAATCTAGGACAATCCTGCTTGAGCAGGGAAGGAGGATCAGCTGACCCACCATGGTCTCTTCCAACCTGACCCATTCTGAGTTTCTGTGATATGTTAACTGAATATAGCTAACCAAGCTGACACACCATTTGGGACAGTAAACAAGAGACTGATGTATTATCAAGGGAAAGAAAAGGATTTCACTGTAGTTCAAAATATGCAAAACCAGATGAATGATATTATTAAGGCATGAGAGATCATAACTTCCCTGTGGAATCAGTATTACTATTACAGAGAGTCGGAAAACTGAGATCATGTCCCCAGTATGGGATTTTCAAACTAGGTTAGTTAGATTTGCACTGTAAGAGTAAGTTATTTGAAAATATTGATGTGAACTGCTCCCAGTGAAAGCAGTGAATAGCTGAATAAAACCATAAAACATCTTTCCAGGGCAAGTCAGAAGCAGTCCGATTTCAGAAGCTGTGAGACAAAATCAGATCCAGTGTGACCTGCGCTTCTGAAAAATGAATGTGGATGCCTAAGTATAGATGTCTTTGTTAAGAACTTGAGTGTGAAATTCTGTTTTCCTCCTGTCAGTAACTTATTACTGAAGACCTGGAGTTGTATCAAATGGCATGTAAGAAACCCATGTATCCCACCCAGCCATCACTGTGACTGGTGAAAGCTATTACTCAGTTCTGAATAATACATCTGGTTTTATCCTGGTCGTTAAAGGAATGAGAATGTAAAAAGGGACATTCAACTTTCACAGGCAGAGCACAGAGAATGCCTGATCTAGTTCCAGAAGGTGTTTGGCCTTTTTGCCTCTAAAACATAGCCAGTGTGAATTTCATAGTACAATTAATAGAAAGAAAGATAAGGTGTTTCTCAGTATCGAAACTAGTCTGAATTTATAACTCGTTTGCTCCCTTCAACATAAAGTAATGAACTTAATTCTCTTTTTTCTTACTCTGGTGTAAAGACAGAGTTAGCCAACAAAATTAATCCCAAAATATTGTGCAAATTCATGTATTATCAGTCATATGGTCATTGAAATTAAAAGGGTTAAGAGGTTGTGGACAGCATGTCCTTCACCAGGCAAGAGGTGAAGCTGGTCTTTATGCGCTTTGCCAGGAGCAGGCTTCTGTTCTGCCACACCTGCCAAAGAAAACTTTATTTTATACTCATCTCAATATATAATATGCAAACAAATTGGACTGCTAGTCTAGATTTATAAATGCAGTGAGGTATAATGCAGTGAAGTGAACTCTAGCTTGTTTGATTTAGAGAGGAGACATGTAAATTGCCAGTCACCCTCAATTATTTAGTCTGATATGACATTATGATGAAACCTGAATAAACTGCCAGCACCTGTAGTCTTGCCTTCTGCACTTACAATCTGGAATTAAGACTTTGCTGGAAATTATTTAGTGGACTCCACTGTCTGACAGAAGAAACTTATCACATGGTTATTATTAATACTCCATTAACAAGCACGTGGTGTTAGCTGAAAAGAAAGAAAGCAATTTTCATGAGAGGAGCAAACAAGTTTAAAAGCACCTGCCACTTTTGCAGTGGAATAAATGTGACAAGACACAGAAGACTGACACATTAGCAAGACGACCACCATTAAGTTATTAATCATTTTCCATTTTATTGCCTAGGGTTTTATACAACACAATACAATTTATTACATCTTGCCTGATACATCTAAAGCTGAATCCTGAAATGCTTTTTGGTGTTAAATAATACAGCATAGTAGACACTATAAATTACAGGAAATGGTGGTGTGAAGAATGTTGGGTGGTGAATAATTTACAAGGATTAAAACAGAACTAGGAGGGAACCAGTGCTGGAGCCAAAAACAATGGAGGAAAGAAGTTGAAGAGTTAATGGAAGATGCAGACTTAGGAAGCTACTTCATGTGGCTTAAAAAAAAAATAATTCTATACCAAATTTCTGTACCAGAAATATTCTCACACTGGAGGACATGATAAAACTGTTGATTTGTGAGTCAGGTGGAAATGGTCTAATTCATGGTGCAAAACAGTCCAGAAAATTTTAGAACAAAATGCTCTTTGGAACAAAATCTTTGCATGAGTGAGGGGTTCCCTTCTCCATGTGCTTTTAGGGAAGCCCAGAGAGCAAACTATCAGTCTTCTTCAGTCCTTGCAAAGGTCACACTTCCCTCTGGTTCTGGAGTAGTTTCTGAGCAGTCCTATCTGATCACCCCTTCCAGTCTTGGCTGGGAGTTTCACAGTCATACTATATTTCCTGAGGAACAGGGTTATACCATGGATGAGATTATCCTACCCTGAGCTCTGGAGTTGCTGTGATATTAAAGAGGCACAGGTACACCTCTGGGTGAGTAATATTCCACCAGAGACAGCTGATGTGCCGGCCTCTGAAATGTGGAACAAGGGACTGCCATGACATGTTTACTACTGCCACCAGAGAAGCAATCTGGGATGCCACTGTGAAGTGTAATCAGTAATAAATGATTAATTAATGGCTTTTAAATGGTCTGAGTTCAGTATATGTTAGTGAGGCTGTGAATGGAGCAATTATTAAAAAATTCATGTGTTCTTGGTCACAGATCTGATAAATACTGCTAAGTGCTCTTCGATTACAGAGTGGCAGGCAGTTCACTTGCACACCACATTTCTATTTCTAATTGCCAATAAATGATGGCTGTGCCCATGTTTGTCAGACTCCCTGAAAGCACTCAGCTGCCATTTAGCAGTTGTGGGCACACTGGCAGAATATATTTTCCTGAGTGTTTGGAGACTGATTTAAATGCCTGAGTTATAGCCTCGTCTCTCTTCACCTATCCCTCCCTTCTCTACCCTCCCACCCCCAGCTTTTACAATGTCAATCAAAATAGCACAGACTATGTATTAGTAGATTTCACTCTTCTGCCATTTACCTGATGTCTGGTCTTCAGCAGATCAGAGACACATATATTTAAGAGAATTGTTCCATTGGTAAAATGCAGGAAATGATGTAATCACCCACCTGCACAGAGCACTTTGTTATCTAAGAATGAAAAATGTTGTCATTAATTTCTCTTTTGGAGAGCTTTGCAGACCTGAAAAGCCTGATTTGTGCAGTAGAGCATTAAATCCTGTTTTTCTATAAAGTAAAAGGGAAGACATTGTATAGACAGTTGATTCAATTTGCCCCTCCCAGCGCTGTTGTGGCAGTTTTGCACCAGCAGAGAGTTATACCTACTTCATTGCAATGACAGTAGGGGCATAGATTAGCAGCTGAGGCTGTGATTTCTAGGTACAGAGTGATAGTGAAACATCCTTTAATACAAGTACTTGAAATTCACTGTGTACTCTGAAGAGAAGGTGAGATAATTTCTCAGTAAAGAGAGCGCTCCTGCAAGGAGGAAGGTTTGTTCCTGCAAGATGATGTCAGCTGAGTTCATCAGAGAATGCAAATGGAGCCATTGCTTGGTCACAATTTTGAACCAGCACTCCCTGTATCTTGCTCAAGACTGATTGTCACAGCGGTCCTGATGGAGGCAGGGAACAAACACAAATCTCCCCAGACAGAGAAGAGAACTGAATCTCTCTCTCCAAGATGGTAAAAACCCACTTGAGTCATCAGATGTCAGAGTGTTCTGGGACAGAGCTCTCTGGTCCTCTGGTGCAAGCTGTCTCACTTCTGCATGACTTGTTCAAACAGTCCCTGTCCCAACATGGCTCTACAGGGCATGAACACTCAGAGGAAGAAAGGCAGTTTGCAGTCACTGCTCAGAAAGGGGATTATGAAGTAAAGCTACAAGTCTAAGAGAATTCAGGTAATTTTGGGTTGATGAACTGCAAAAACAGAGGTGTGCCTCCATGCAAACTGAAAACAAGTCGGTGCTCTTCAAGAGCATGATGGAGGCATCAGAGATGCTTCTACCCAATTCCTCTTGTGATACAATCCTGAGCTGTGTTGGTACTCCCTGCAGGATATCAGGCATTTTTTTTTGGTCTTTGGAACCCCTCCAGCGCCCGGGAACATGTTACCTTTGTGAAGGCTTACTCCTAAGTCTGAGCAGTGCTGTAAGTTTGTCACTGCTTCTCCAAAGAATCCTGCTTTTCTCTATTTCTATTCATCACTTCACCTATGGATTTTCTTCTCCTTATTTTGACATTTGGGGTGACAAAGTTTCCCACCAAAACCTTGTTTCATTCCACATATTTCTGTTTGCTCTGAAGAACCAACAGTTTCTAAAACTTCTGTGCAAAGAGAAAAACCTTTACTATAACAATTCCTAGGGTAAAAGTAGGTATGGACACACAGAGAGCAGCTGCATCAAGCAAAGGCCTATGAGGATGGAGTGAGTGTTTGTGACCACTTTTCTGCTGGAGGTACTTGTGTCCAACTGAGACTTAGTACCATGCTCCGGCAGAGTGCTTGCTGTTGAGGGTTAGTTAAATAAATATTGCATATCACAAAGGAAACCATCCTCGTAGGATTCAGGTTTACAGATGGAAGCTATTTTTAACTCTGTCATGGACAAATGCAGAGTATTTGCTCCTCAGGTGAACTCCACTGCACATACTGAAGCACAGTGAGGTTCAAGAAACCTTAAAGAAGACAGCTGAACTTCTTTTCCTACTTGTTTGTGCCCTGGGGGTGTCTCACAATCTCTCATCTGTGCCTCTATACCTGGCATATGTTTTTGGAGGCAGATGGATCACTGTCATTCTTAAAGCTAAGGCCCCCTAACATGGCAAGTCACACATGGATGGAACTTTCTCCTTGCTGGAGTGCAGGTTCAAATGAAAGCTGTTGTGTTGGTGCTGAAAACTCAGGCACCAACTGCATACAGGTATAGAGTTTCTTGCTGGGTGACTTTTCAAGGTCTGTTAAGGAGAAAATAAAGGTGACATGACAGAAAAGACTAATAACTTTATTCCAAACTACCCATTCCCAAGGTACCTTAAACGATGAGAAGACTGCTAAAATCAATTAAATCACCATCTAACTGCAGGTATTATGTGACTGCTCCAAGGAGCCAGCAGCAGGCTGGTCTCCTTCACACATGGCTGTGGTGGGTTTCTGTCCCTGCTCCCTGAAGGGCAAAGTTCCAAACAGAGAATGGAATGGGTACAGGGCTACCTGAAACAGGCTTTCACAGGCATGTGAAATGAAAGTCAGAGGAGTTATATAGTCTTTAGATGGCAGCAAAGAATGGAGTGATCTTGCGTCAGAAGAAAAAGGTGAATTTTTAGGCAGTTTGCCTTGATGTCACCATTTGCACTCTGGAAAAATAATATTGAAGCTAGTAGTGGGTTCATCCCAGACCTCTGGGTTGTTGGTTGTCTTTCACAGCTCTTGGCACCATACCTTTGTGACAAAGACCACTGTGTAACTTGCACAGGTACTTTTAAGAAGTTTCAAGAATGTAGTTCTGGAGCCTTTAGTTCTGCAGGTTTGGACCCTCTTCACCAATTTGCTGTAAGTGCATAAAAAAAGTTTGGTTCTGTTATAAAAAAAATGAAGCAACCTTTTAAATTTTTTTTTTTTTGGTGCAACAATAATATTTGAAAATAAAATTAAAATCTGTGAAAACACTGGAGACAGTATTAAAACCAGACCAGTTCAAAATATTTCATCATGCACAAAATTTAAAAATGTTTGCCAGAATGTGTTTGGTGTTGGCTTATTTTTAATTCAAAGTAGGCTGCAGCTGCAGGTTGCACACACAATGATGTGTTGGAGCAGGCTTAGAGAATGTGGAAAATTGGTGTCAAGTTTTGATCTTGCTGCAGTAAAGCTGTTTGTCCTTGAAAAAATAGCTTCTAGCCTGGATTCTGGCCTTTTCCCATGGTGATGTGAGCCTTTCTTTGCAGCAAGCCTTGCAATCCTCATATAAACAGTAATACTAAAAAAAGGACTAGCAAAAGTATTATCTATGTGTGTGCATTGCTTACAGGAGGTGAGAGAAATATTTGTACATCTTAGATGGTGGGTGAATGTCAGATCGAAGTTTTGGAAAATAAATCTTCACAGAGTGCTCTTTTGCCCTGCCAAATCCTGCTCCTCTCCTAAGGCTTTGGTCTGAAACAAAAAATTACCAGGCAGTTCCAAAGGATAAGCTGATTCCCTGCTGGAAGCAGCAGATGCCCAAGATACCACAGTTGCTGCTCTGTGCATATGTTGATTTCCCCAAAGGCAGGGCCTGGGCTGCTCTCCTCTTCGTCTCTTTCAGAGGGAGAAAGACTCAATTATTTTCCTGCCAGACGCACATGGTCATGCATGCTTGAGCCCTTACATTGCAAAGCTCTCATTCCCCTCTATTAGAGACTCCAATCTCCTTAGAATTCCTGGAGAAAATGTGCAGTCCCTCAAGGCCCAAAAATGTGCAGAGATGCTATAATTCCTCTAGTCCTACATATATAATTTGTTCTTACCACCTTCTCCATAACTTTCCATTAATTTTCAGCTTAGTTGCAGCTCCATCTTTCTCTTCGCCTCTAATCTTCTCTACCTCCATCAGGTTTCACAATGAGATATATATTTAAAAGGGAAAAAGAAAGAAAGAAAGAAAGAAAGAAAGAAAGAAAGAAAGAAAGAA
>JAWWEU010000111.1:28560084-28577017 GCA_035583155.1 Acropternis orthonyx
CTCTATAACTACCTGAAAGGAAGTTATAGCCAGGTGGGGGTTGGTCTCTTCTCCCAGGCAGTCAGCAATAGGACGAGGGAGCACAGGCTTAAGCTCTGCCAGGGGAAATTTAAGTTGGATATTAGAAAAAAATTATTCATAGAGAGAGTAATCAGGCATTGGAATGGCCTGCCTAGGGAGGTGGTAGATTCACCATCCCTGAAGGTTTTTAAACTGAGATTGGACATGGCACTGAGTGCCATGATCTAGTAAACAGACTGGAGTTGGACCAAGGTTTGGACTTGATGATCTCTGAGGTCTTTTCGAGCCCAATTGATTCTATGGTTCTAAGTCATGCAACATGAGCCAGGAGCTTTGTGCTCTTTCTTCTTCCTTCTGTTCTTCATCCTTTTGCTGGCAGGCTCTTCTAGTCTGTTAACCTTAGGGGCTTCAGTGGTGTTAGAGATCTCATGTTTCTTTTCTCCTACAGCTTTTGCTCTCACTTGGATAAATATGCTGTCTCCTGTTGCTTATGCTTCTTTCCCCCACACACTTCACCAATATATAAAAAATAGAACAGGAAAAAATGATGGTAAAAAGGGCAATTTGTGAAAATACTAATCTACCTAATTAACTTTTGTCAAGTCATAGAAATATGACTGACTTCTAAAAAAAATTCTTAGGTTAAAAATATTTAGATGAACACATTACCTATAAAACGGAGGAGAAAACCCCCGTTTCTTTCATAGAACATATTAACTTTTCTGATGATTGGTGTTAGAACTTGATAAGAAACAACCCAATATGCTGGAGAGAATTCTAGACCAGTTACTGTTTTAGGCTGGAGAAAACAAAAACATCATACAGCTTTGAAACCTTTTACCCTTGTATTATTAGTGGATAAATCAACAACAACAAAAAAGTGAAATTATGATCAGAATGACATAATAATCACTCTATCCTTATAAAAAGTTTGAATTTTGATGAAAACAGATTTTTGAAAGTGAGTGGAACATTATGCTGATAAGTGCTCAGTCAACCTTTAATATCCAGCAGCATTCGGTATACTGTAAGGAAGAGAGTATTGTGCTGGTGACTTAGAAATGATATTCCTTCTTACTGGAATTTCCATTGTTCCTAATACTCTTAATTTCCAGGAGAAGATAGACATGCGCCTTCATGTAAGATCTACACTGCAAAGGCCAAATCCTGTTTTCATTTGTGTTTCTCTAAACCATTAATGCCTTTGCTGAAGCCAGTGGAATTATTAAATTTACATCACTTTAATTAAGAACAGATGTTGCCCTGTGATCTCTAATGCCCTGTGTGCACCTAATGTGTCATAATAGGTAAACACTGAGGAGTATTTCTGAAGAAGGCACACAATAACATTTCAGTGGAGGACACAAAGGTGCTCAAATAAAGTAACCGTGAAATCAAATGACCTTTCAATCTGTTTATGAAAGACTTTGTCGTCTCTGTTTTGAGACAGCTGGAACAACAAGTAAGAGAACTTAATCTATATCCCAGAGAGTCTTCGACTTAGTGAAATCCAAAAATACACACAAGCTCCTCAGCTGTTGTGGTCCTGTTTGTTTTCCCTCTACTGGTCTGAGCACTTGAGCTTAGGTCTGTTGTGTGCTCAGGGTGGGCTCTCATCAGGCCTTCCCCAGAGAAGGATTCATTTGTAATATACTACAAGCAGTCCTTGAGCAAAGATATAAAATGGATAAGGATTAGCATGATATAAAAGAAGCTTCTTTTTTTTTTTCCTGTTGTACTGCAAATAATGCTCATCGTTGCTTTACATGCTTGGCTGCTTGCCTTAATACAATAAAATCCCAAGAGGATACACTATTCTGTCTTTCTACAGGAACCAGTGGGTCACATCACTGAAAAAAAAAATCACTAACTGTCCTAGTCATACCTTGTCCTTGCCAAGGTAAGGTACCTCTTACATTTCAGGGATGTTAAGGGGGTGGATTCATGGGTTTGGAAGCTTTGAGCCTTAGGAACCTCTGACCAGATAGATCCCATATAGAAGGTCCAGTCCTATAATGACAGGTTGGAGACACAGGCACCCCAGTCTCCTTAATTTTTCACCTTGAGCCAGGCAGGGGGAAAGCCTGAAATCTACTGGAGCTCAAATGCACTTAGAAACTTTGTTAAAGCAAGACTGAAGTATATGCCAGCTGATCCCTGGTCACGATATCCCTCTTCATGTTCTTTAGCTGTGGGAAATGTGACACAATGTGTGCTAATTTGGCTGACACTGGCAGAGGAAAGCATTGACAGAGATGGTTGCTGGACATCCTCAGGCAACTGCTCCCTCCCAGAATGAGGGGTGCTAAATGTTGGTGTATGCCTTAGTGTGGCATCTGGTATAACACCGCTGAAACCAAGGGAACCAGACTTTTGGAGAGCATAAGCTGGCACAGATACAGTGAAACAAGTGAAGCCACCATAAATTCTGGTATCAGACTATAATTTGTCTCCTGTCAGCTTTCCCTGAGCTTGACTCAAATAACTGCTGCAGAGAAGAAATGACCATTTTCCAGTCCCTACAGCTATCCAATCTTTGCTTATGGATTTCAGTTGCCCCTTGGAGGGTGCAGTTCAGCCCTGTACGTGTCTCCCAGCAATTGTGCTTTGGAAATTCTGCCTAATCCAGTAAGAAACCCTGAAGCAGAAGACAGGAAGAGAATTGCATTCTGAAAGGATACAATTAAAGCTTTAATGACAAATACACTAGATTAAAGAAGGATGGAGGAAAGGAAGCTTCTCACAGGATTTTTAGTTTAGAGAATTTCTAAAATTATTTACTGTCAGTGTTTTCCTGTCTGTGTGATGTGTTTCACTACTGGCATGCAATCTATGCTATACAAGATATTTAACACACTATATAAGTGGAATATCATGGAAAATGCTTTATAACAAATAGCGGTACACTCATGTAAGAATACTAAATGCCTTCTCATGCTTCAACATGTAAAACCTCTTGTTTCTGTTGCTGCCAACACAGCAGAAAGAGATATGCTAAAGTGAGTATGAAAATTTGCAAACACCAGGTCTATGACTTTGTTTGGTTCAGTTTCAGAAGGGTCAGGCATTTCCACTGACTTTCATTGGTTTGAAAAAATTCACCGACTGAAGGGGCTCCCCAGTAAAATTTTTAATTGAGGCTCAGTCTAGATGTTCCTGAGCTCAGATTCATTAAACCTAGGTGCTTAGCAATATCAGCAGATTCAGGGAATGCAATTCTTGTCCATAAATAGCTTTGTGCCTGCTTTGCATAGGAAACAGTTAAAAGGAATGATTTCTGGAAAGTGCTCTATTTAATAATTGATTTTTTTAACATTAAAACCACTGGCTAAGATGGTGAGTCACCACTAACCGCAACAGTGGCTTGCATTTCAAAGAGCTGCCATAGAAAAAAACAGGAAGAGTTAACCTAGTAATAAAAGTTTCACGGCTCATGCAGCTTAAATTATTCACCAGGACACAAAATTGTAACCATAAATTATAATGCTATGAATGATTGAGGGTTTTTAACAGGCACAATGCAAAAAGAAACACTTTGCAAAGCTGAACCATTGTTGGACTAATTAAATGCCTTTGAAAAGGTTCTAATATCCGACTCTGGATTCCTTCATCTCTGCAGGTGTCATTGCAAGTTAATGTTAGCTGCCAAAACTGGTCAGGCTTGAGCTGATGTTCACCTCTGCTGCTTGTTACTCAAAGCAAGCCTAGGGAAACTTTCGGGCAGAAGTTGCTTTCCCTGGGCAGGAGCAGGAGACAGGACTCAGGTCAACACAACCCCCAAGTGCCCTTCAATGATGCAAAGGTCTGCCTCAAGCTGGGATGAACCTTCATGAAGACAGGTGCTTATTCTTCTACTAATGTGGAAAAAGGACTCTTCTCAAAATAAAGGGTGAATTTTCTGTCAAAGGAGTCTGCTGAGTCCTGGGTTTTGTGCTTCATGCAGAGGTGGAAGTGGGTCGTGGAGAAGAAGGAAAGCTTCTTCTCACTATTAAGCTGGGAATAACACTCATGGCTGCCTGAGAGCAGAATTCCTACCTTCAAGTCACCCAGGAGAAAAACCCTTAAGAATATAAGAGCTGACAGGAAACATAAATTGTACTGCATGCTAGAAAGAAAAAAATAAACAAAGAATGAATAAGGCACAGATTATGTATAGTTTTTTCCAGTGTTTGAGACCCAGAAACATTAGGAATATTATAGGAGGAAAGAGCAACAGGCACTTTCTGCTTGGGAATCTTAGCTCTGAGATGGTCCCTGAAAATGGAAAATAATATGGATAACTGGCCTTAAAAGCACAGAGGTGAAATTAACTCCTATTGGATATGTTTTTTAGCACCTTCAGTGTTGAATAATGTCTATTCTTGTACTTCTTGCTGTATTGTATTGCTGTATTTTAAAGTTTTACTTCTTGTAGTCATGTGATTTTGAATGATGTCCCATTTTAGCTGAAATAAAGAAGATCTCTTGCTAGCTTCCCTGTCTATGGCAAATGATTGTAACTTCAAAGCCCACATAAAATCTTGTGAAAGCAATTCAAGTAATTTTGTCATAAGGTTTTAGGTCCTGACTGAGAACTTAGCTATGGCAATAGGGAGACAGGTTTTCCAAGGGGAATCAGTGCCTAGCAGAAGCCTTCAGCTGAGAGCTTTAGCATTACCTGTGGCCCTGAATAATTAAATTTTAAGCATTTACCCCTTAATGGCATTTAAATTGTCAAGTGAGATGTCTGTGTTCACTATGTAGTCCCTGGGGAGAGAAAGTCATATCAGCCCCTGGAAATGGGGCACACCTGGGAGAGCCTGCAGGAGTAGCACCTTCAAAATGTGATCTGTGATAGCTGAGTACCACACCTGAGCTAATAAACCCTGATTCTTCAGCAGAGCTGAATAACAGAGGTGCAGTGCTGTGCTAGGGGATTTAGCATGGGCCTGTCCCACATGTCAGCTTAAGCCATGAGCCTGAGATAGTCAGCATGGGTCTCAGGAGCACAGGGAGGGTCCCAGACCTCTCAAAGGTGACACACCACCCCATGGCAATGAAAGTGAGCTGATGGGAGTCTCTAAGCTCAGAGGAGTCAGACTGTTCTGTTGCACTGGGGTACATACATGACCTGTCCAGTCTGGGGAGTGAGGAGCTGGCACCTCTGTGGCTCTGATGGAAATCCCTACTAGATTTTGTATCTAAACTCCTAAACATTAAACGAGTGCAGCTTGTTAGAACATGATGATAGCATGACCAGAATTTTCTGACCATGATTTGACCAGGGCTTTGATATGGAGATGTTCATTTTACAAGTTTCACAAAACAGAGCAAAAAGCTTTAACCAAAAATAAAACCAAACCAAACCAAACCAAAAAACAGCCCAAATAACCCCATATTAAAATAAAGACTACAGAGAAAAGTACCAAAATCAAAATAAACAGAAATAGAAGTGGCTCATACTCTGACCCTGCCAAGCCCACTGCTTCCCTCCATCTTGCTTTGGTTTCAGTCATTCTGTGACTTCACTAGCTAGAACAAACTATGCACAGCTCTCTTTTGGTCCCTGTTAGTCTGATGCTGTGATCTGCCATGGAGATTTTTATGTCCAGACAGTTACAGTTTAGCCAGGAGATATGTATCTAGGAAAAGATGAAAGAAAAATTAGAAGTGTTAGGAAACCGAAAGTATCGGTACAATTGTGACTTTTGCACATAGGTCTCAAAGCAATGTCCCTTTGGAAAGCCATGAGGTCCTTTGCTGTTTCAGAGGCTGGTGAACGTGCTTGTAGGTAGGTCTCTATCCTCCCAGCCAATTGAAGCTAACACACAAGATAAATTGCTGTTGTCTTAAAAAGAATGATACCATAAATAAATAATCAAACAAAACCTGAGATGGGTTCTAAATCTGGCCATGCAGTGTTTTTTGGGTATCTAAGCAATTTTATGCCATGTTGGGAAAGTTTACTCTTCAAAAATTGCTTAGATTAAAGTTTTAGTACCTTATAAACAGCCTGACCTGCAGTTCCATTCATTAATAAAACAGATGGAAGTTGTTTTGAGTGTCAGCAGTTGGACATTTGTGATTGTGACATCAGGAATAATGTGTCCCTCTTGTTTGCAAGCCCAGCTTTTGGCAGGGTGGGGTTGAACAGCTGAGCCCAACAGCTTCAGGAACTCTTGACCTGGACTAGTGCTGAGAAGTCCTCTCTGTGTGTGAGAAACCTGAAATTATTATCTCTTACATGTTATAGGAATGTTATAGGCATAGTGATCTCAGATAAAGCAGAGTTAATATTTTGAGTAGATGATAAAATAGTGGTGAGAAAACAGGCCTTTGGAAGAAGTAGAGGTTGTTTTCTATGTCAGATGTGTGGAAGGACTGCAGACTGATGAGCAGTTGCCCCAGATCATCATAGTGGGCGGCAGAAGTGCTGAGGAAGGATGGAGACCGTGGCACAGGATTCTGGTGTTATGCAGGTGAGGACCTACACATGACCTAGACAACTGTTTGAGATGCAAACCTGGGGGAAAATAGTAGAGTAGAGCATTAACCATAGTGTGTGGGAAGGCTATCCCAGGGCAGTTTGCAGTGGCTGTGTGCATGAGGGTGGTGTCTGGAGGGTAATCCTTGAGGGCCACAAGCAGCAGCTGGAGCAGCGCACACGTGCAGACAGGGCCATGGGCACCGGCTCAGGTTCTGGCAGAGAACAGGAAGCTGAATTTGAGGCTGTGAAGGGCAGCTGATACTGGGTAATTACCATGGCAGGAACGAATGGTGGTCCTGGGGTCTTGCACATGGTAGAGAGATGCTGGATCATGGAAGCCACTTAAGAAGGATGGTATGAGTCATGTCAGAGGGCTGGGATATTTCCATGTCAGGGAAGTGAGGGTTGATCCTGATCTGCATGATAAAACCTTGTGTTTTTGGTTATATCATTCTTTTATTCAGGAAGAGGAGAAGCAGCAGTACCAAACTTCATTCTTGTATATGCTGTGTCTCTGTGTTAAAGACTCTGCCCTTCTTGCTCCATAAATTCCGTGATGGTCTCTACCTCCTTGCTGAAAGCTGAAAAGTTATTTGCTGAATCAAGGCTTGCGTGCTGAAACTTCCAGGAAATCAAGGGAACAATATGACATCTCTCACTGAAATGGCCTGCCAGTTCTGAGCAGCCAATTGAAAAGGAAACATCAAGACAGAGAGCTGCTTAGTCCAGAGCAATTTCCCCCCAAATATTCTCTTTCCCAGTCTTGTTCTTGCACTGGCTTTGTTCCAATATCTTCCTGTAATGCTAATATAGACAATGAAAGCAGGCAGACTAAAAAGGCTCTCTAATACACTGCTTCAAGTGATCCCGTAGTGTAGTACTGATAATATTAATGTGGTTACTTGCATTGCAGCTGCTATTGGAGATTTTGGCTTTATACCATAAGAAGTTCTGTCAGGTCTGCTGAACTGGATGGTTATGTGGCATGCACTAATGCTGACATCTGCTGCTCCTTCCACTTCTTGGACCCAATACTCAAAGGGGCAGGTTCTGGGGAGCTGTGAATCAGGGCAGAACCAGGGACAGGGAAGCAGGAAAATCAGAACAGATTTAGGAAAGGGGAGATTGGTCTCTGGATGTGTTGGTACTTGGAGTATTGGATGAAAAAGGAGTTGAGATGGTAAGAGTGCAGATGAGTCCTCCACTGCTGGTAGGAGCATGAGAAAGCCCACTTCACTGCATAAATTAGTCAATCCCTTTCCCACTCCCCCCTCTTTCACAGCAAGCCCTTTTCCTTCCTGCCTGCTTTCTGTCACAGCCTTTCCATTCAGGTGAAACAAGAAGAAAGATTTTCCTCTTAAAATTCAGCAGAGGTGTCAAGGCTAGCTCCTGGCAGAATAAAAAGTGCCAGACAGTGGCAGGGCAAACATCTTAAAGAAATCATATTGTTTCTGGAATTGTAAAAGTTCTACAGACAGCTCTCTATTGAGAGAGCTAAAATGTACACTCAGGAAATTCTGCACTTCACTGCCTGGTGCCGGACGGAGACAGATGGGCCACCTATGTGGCTCAGTCATGCTGTTCCCATTTTCCTGAGCTCATGAGGCTGAGGGCTGAGATTTCAGGGACGCTACTGACCATGCTGTTTCCTCTGTCAATTCCCCTCCTGAGTTTCAGGGGACCATAAAGACGAATATCGGGCAGCAACTGCTCTCATAATACTGTGTGCTAATATCTTCTTCATTGCCTGTTGGACACCCTACAGAGCCTGTTACCAACTCTTTCTCTTCTGTGGAGTGTGAAAGGAAAGCACTTACCCAGCATTCTGACTTTTTATCTCCTCTCAGCCGAGCAAATCCAGGTTTGGGTTTTCCTGAAGAAAAAGAGCTTTGTGTTGCAGTGGGCAGAGGCACAGAACCATGCTAAAAAATCCTCATCACCCTGTTGAGGAAAAACTCAGTAAATAAAATAATAGGCTGATTCCCATCTCCTAAGCATCAGCAGGGCTCTAATGGAGTCAGGAAACTTCAGGTGATTTATCCTAGCTGTGGATCTATTCCAAATTTCCTTATATAAGGGGAATGCATAAAGGGAATATATAAGGCAAATATATATGGAGAATAATATGCTTCTCATAAAAAGAGTACTCTGATAAAGAAACTGTATATACTACTACTGTAGTCTCTTTTGGCTCCTCTTGCTTGTATCACAGGACCTGATCCCTCTTTATTCTGGGGAGATGGTGTAGGAGGTCAACTAATGAGTGGACCTGACTCCATTTCTTTCTTTTGTGTGCCAAGGATGTGCGTGATTCAGCAAGGACTCCCAGGATTTATCACTGAAGACCTAGTCTCTTTCACAAAGTTTTAAATGTTTTAAACCTTCTGCATCTTGGATGATGTTTGCAATAAAACTTCTGCCTCCTGGAATAGTTCTGCAGAGCACTGCATATCTCCTTGCGCTGAGTGCGGGACAGCTCTGGCCTGAGCCACTTCTGGTGGTTGGTGGAGATCACTCTGGCCAGGACGTGGGAAGAGGTCGAGGTTGTAGCTACAGATCATGGAACTTACAGAATGTATCTAGACATATATGAGGCTAATGAAGAGCAGAGCTCACTGTTTCTTCAACATATTTGCCCCTCTGTTACTGAAACCAGATTTCAGTCTCCCAGACTGACAGGCTTAAAAGTGGAACAAATGTATGTGGTATAAAAGCAAACTGACCATGGTACCTGAGCCCTGTTGAGCCCTCCGCTTCCCAAGATTTTAGGTGGAATGATGGAGAAGGGTGCAAATCTTTTTTGATTCCTCTTTGAAGGATCAGTTCTTACTACTACACATTTTTTAAAATTTTAAACAAGAAACCACAAAGTCAATTATAACTTTTCACAGTGTTTTTTCATAAGGAAAAGATTTATGAGACTGGGACAAGTTCACTCAGGTTATGTGCAATGGACACTCAGGTTGGGGAGAGCCTGCTTCCCTCTTACCCTCTTGTTGTCTGTTGGGAAAGCTTCTGTCAAATGGTTTGGTACTAAATGCTTCCCAAATGAGTGATCCCAGTCTCGCCAGTTTGAATCCATTACTTTCATGGTAGTTAGTCATGGGTAAAGAACAATGCAGTTAACTTGCCAGAGACAGCATAGCTAATTGAAGATGAGGCAAGAGGTTCTTTTAATATTATTTTTCCTCTGTTTGCTTTCAATACCTCTTTGCTTCTCAGTGGTATCTGATGGAAGTTTTAATTACCTCTGAGAACAATAACTATGTAAAGGCCCTACTTTGTCTGAAGCAGTTTGCCTAGAGATGAATGATGTTGTATGTTCAGGTCTCATAAGGAAGCTGAGGTTGACAGGGATGGTAAATTCCTGTTACCCACTGAAACCTTGGTGTAGTAAATTTTTAAAACTATTTCCATTCTGGCCAATCTGTCTTACCTTTCTGTCTGTTGTTAAGCATTTCTTTGCCTGTTATCTGTCTGCCACACACAGAATAGTGTAAGTGGAAATATTAATATCCCTATAAAATATTCTTTGCCCTAGCTCTCTCATCACATTTTGGGTATGGATATTTCTTCCTGCCTTCATTACCTCACCTTTCATGTTTCTCTCCCCTGCACAGGTTATAAGTCTTTCACAGGTTGTAAGTCTTTAGGCAGATGACGTCGAGGACAGACCATAGAGAAAAGCTGAGCCCAGACCATTCTGTTCAGCGTAGTCTCTCCCACAGCATCAGCCTCGGTATCACAGTAGTGGGTACATTAGGAATATAGGAATGTGTGAACTGTGAAAATGGCACTCGGATGTTTCTATAAAGGTAAAATTATTCACTTTGCAGTATTGTGAAAAACTGTTGCCAAACACACACAAAACTTTTCTTGGGGGAGGCTGCTGATAGAATTTCAGAATTGAGAAGTACATAGTATGTGGAGATGTGTAAAGTGTTTCAGTTTTAAAGAGTTTTGGATTTAGTTTTGTTGTTTTTAGAATGCACTGTGATTTTTTAGAACCTGTTCTAGAAATTCTTTGTGTTACATTTACTAAAAATTAGTCTATCAAGGATTATGAAAGAACCAAGAAATAAAAATCCTTGATGATAATTTCAGTAATAATTCTGAGTGTGCTAAGAATGCCTGTAGCAACAGACTCACAATATTTAGAATGGAAGAAGTCCTGTCAGAAATGGACTTGTGAAGAAGATGAAAAAGCTAACCCAAATTCCTTAAAAACAGGGTTTTTTACTGTTGTATAATGCATGCTACAAAATGGATTCTTTCTTCTTTTTCTGCAAAGTCACCTTCTTCTTCCCAAAATTCCCTGAGATGACCATTATCTGACCACTCAGGAATGCAGTCAGGGTCCTTGAACAAACTTCAGGGAGTCTTCCTGATTGTTTTTATTTACACTTTTCTATTGGTTGTTAACCCTAGAATATTATTGGTAATTTTCAAAATCCCCTCTAGTTCTTTATTGGAGGAATTTGGATCCCTCCAGGCCCTATATATACCCCTACCTATGTCCAATAAACTCTCTCTCTCTTGCCCCTCTCTTGTGGTCTCTGTGTGACTCTGTGTGGGTCCCTGGGGAGCCACATGTCGGGGAGAGTTGGGGAGCAAATGCCATCCAACATTTCATAAGAAATAGATATCATTATATCATATTTGCTTTTCTGTGTGGTCAAATAAAAAAACCATCTACCAATTAAAAGCTTTTGCCTTTGCAAAAATTCTAATTTTGCTGTATTTTTGAGAACTGCCTTGGACTGAAAAGCAGAATGGTTTGTCCTCCTACCCCAAGCTTGACAGAGCTTACATAAGTTCAGAAAAGAGTTGAAAAAAGCATTTTTTTTTCATCAGTTCTTGTCCTTTTTTAGCCTTTGCATTCCTGTCTAGAAGGACACTTGGCTCTATATCTTACAATTTCCATCTTTACCCAAGACACCACAAACCTCAAGATGGATGATATCCTCAGAAGACCTGTAGCCCATGCCTTGGTTTTTCTATTGCTATAAGTCCTCAGCTGCTTGGAGGACTTAGGTGTTCCCTTCCCATTGAAAATTAATGGGATCTGTGTTTTCAAGTCCCTTAAGTGGATTTGTAACTTGCAGCCAAGAGTAGAGAAGCATCCCAGCTTAAGTTGCATTTGCCTCACCAGCACTGTCATGACCTGCCCTGACGCTGCTGCATGGAAGTTCTGCTGATCTCCTCCCTCTTTTTCTTTTTTCTGTATACATTGTGTTAAGGGATAGCTACAGAGAAATAAAGCTATTTGGTGGCCTCTTGCAGACAGCAGGGAAGTTTCTATGGAGATGCAGAAGGATGCAGCGTATTTATGCCTCTGACAGCTGGGGAGACCAGGCTCACTGACAGGTCTCACCTCTTACCTGTTATCACATTTATGGATGGCAAGCAGCAATGCAGCATGGTCAAATGCGTGGCTTCAGGTCGTGCCTTTCCCAATGAACTCACCCCTGTGTGGTCCCCTCTGCTGTAATTTTGGAGTCGACTGGAATGACTCTGTGAGTTGGGAGTTGTTATTAACACACAGGGGTGACAGCAAATCCAAAAACCATCATCAAAAGGGGCAAAATCTGAAGTTCAGAGGTGAGAAATCCCATAGAGCTCATACTGATTTCTGGGGATACAGGAAGATGATTCAGTCACAAAAGTATATTTGGGCAATTCAAAAGCTTTTCGACATAACCTTTTCCCCTTTGACAAGGACTGTTGCTCTAATGGGGCTGTGGAAGACAGAGAGTCATGGCTGTTCAGCTGCTGTCGAGGTGGGAGCTGGCCTCCAGGCACACAGGGAGCTGGCCAGTGATGTTTTTGTAGCAGTCGTGCTTGGTTTATCTCCAAATGAACTTTTTCACAGATATGCCCCCCTTATGAAGCATGTTGCACTCTGGAATTTTCATGTGATTTTGGTGCAGTGCTTTTCAGGGAAAAGAGGGAATTAAATAGCCTGTTGAGCGAGAGAAAACGGACTTTTTTTTTTTTTTAGCTGGGAAGAGGGCAACTGCAAACTTTAAATTCCTTCCCAGAATCACATCAAAGTCTCTCTGTCCCACTGTACTGATGCCAGCCCCTAATGTGAGTATGTGGAGAACCTGCACAGGAACCATGCACAGACAAAAGGGTTGTTTACAGGACAACCTCCTGGATATGAGCTGTTCTGAGCTTTCTGAGCCAGGACCACTGTGTTTTGACCCTTCCTACTTTTCCACTGTTGGATGTGACTGGCTCTGGCACTAATGCAGCAGGTGACTGCAACACTGTGCTGAATTTTAGAGCAGGCATCAAAGGGTGACACTTTATCAGAGCTGTGGATGGGAGTCAGCAAGTAGTCAAAGAGTGTTCAAGCCAGAATTCTGAATAAGGCCAAAAGGAAGATTGTATAAACCCTTCTGCAGTGAAAAAGCACAATGAACCATCTGTGATGGGAACTGCAGTTTGACCCCTCAGCCAAAGAAGGGTTTTTCACAGAAGCTAAAGGACAGTAATTTTGTGCAAAAACCTCAGTTTATTGAGGTGTAAATATGAGGTTTTTCATCACCACTTGATATTTTCAGAATTACCTCTAAAATAGTTGAAAACCCATTTGCTATGTCTCTGCTCCCCACTTCACTGGAGGAACAGATTTTGAGAGCCAAATCAAGCTGTATGGGTTCCTGTGCTTGAGCACAGGATAATCAGGAAAGTTTTTCCTTTAAAGTATTCTGCAGTGCTGTAAAAATAACAGTCACTTAGTTAATTCAGTGTGACATGTGTCTGCTCCCTTCCCAATTATCATGTCACATTGTGGTAAGTTTATGAGCCAAAGGAGTCTGTCAGTAATGCAGGGTCTTGTAGGGCCAGCAGGCTTGAGATGACCCATTATCTCTGAGCCTCATTGCTTGAAGGTGCTGAACTTTGGCATGTACTTTGACTTAATGTAGGAACATCCCTATAGCTGTCACCATCTTGTTTCTTCCCAGCCCTGTTCTGTATGACACTGTTACCTTAAATGACATGAAATACAATAGAGAAGTTATTCTGAGGACCAGCAACTCATCCTTCAGAGGCGTGTTTGCTTCCTTCCAAGCTGATCAAAATAGGGGGCATCTTGGGAGACAGGATGAGTTAGAGGGTGGAAGAGGTGGTAGCACTTAGCAGAAACAGAGGAACATGCTGGGGAGCAGGGAATGACTGACAGGGCAAACAGTGCAATGGTAAACACAGGGGCAGGGAGGGGGCTTCAGAGAAGTGAACCCAGTCCTTTAATTTGTCAGTCATATATATCGGTTCTACTTTCAGCAGTCCATGCAGAAATGCCTCCACTGAGGGAAGCTTGGTGTGATTCTCCACTGGGTAAGCAGTGACAGGATCAGGCAGTGAAGCAAACTGCACACATTGTATAAATGCACAGGAAACACAACAGGTTTTAATACCTAGGCAGGACCCAACTTCATTCTTACGAGTCATAGCTGGCAGGATGTTTGGCTGAGTCTTCAATGACAAAACATCACTGGTTTGAATGGGGGTACGCTGATTTATAGCTACTAGTTTACATCCATTGTGTCCATCTCCATCTTGTGATCAGCTCTCTTTCTCAGAGTTTAAGCAGGTGGAGTTATGTTAATGCCTGATTTCCTCACCTTTCATTTCAAGAAAATTTGCTCACTATGCATTGTTTGGAACAGCTTGGAATGTCAAATCCTAAAATATGCTTCAGTGGAAAACAAATACAAAGAATACTCAAATGCAGGCAGTTTGTATTGTCTTTTTTTTTTTTTTTTTCCCTTTCTGATTATGATTTGGCCTGAATTTATGATTTGTAGTTAAATATATTTCTTTACTCAGAGGAGCATGTCAATAGTATGAACCTTGAAGCTGGAAGTTTGTAACTAATTTTTTTCACTCACGGTTGCATTGCAAACCTTTTTTTGGTTAATCTTCGTTGCTGAGAGGAGCTGCATGACTGTTTAGGGAAGCCAGAAAAACAGTCTCTGAAATTTAGCTGAGACTGCAGACAACGTGATGAAGTATCCTGAAATTTGGCTGGGAAACCCTGTCTAAAATGGGTCTCACAGTTTCTGTGTAGCCATCTGCAATCTATCACTGTCTAACACAGTAAGGCTTCTATCTAAAATAAATGACTGGAGTGATGTTCCTAACAAGAAGCCAAGTCTGGCACTTTTTGCCCTTGCAGAGTCAAAATTCTGCTTGGGGCCAGACCCTTGTGATGTGTTGATAAGGGGATGGGAATCACATTCAGAAGCAAGTGCTACTTCACTGTGTATTCAGCAGTCAAAACATTCCCGAACGTGCTCAAACATTGGAGCCAGAGCGTTTAAAGGTACAATGGTAACAGAAGAGGCAGTTGGGACTTTGGTTTTGCATTGCTACAGAAGATGGCATCCCTAGCAAGGCAGATGTGTCTAATGCCAGGCCAGTGCCTCTGCTAAGTGACTAAGATGGTTTTCTGGGAGGCATTGCTCATGTGAGATTCCATGAGACTGTTGAGCATGTTTCAGAACAAAGTGAGGATGGCAGATCTACTCCCTTGATTGGCTTCTTTATATTTTTTATTTCTCTTATATTTTTGAAAATGGTGTATGTCCTCTAACCCACCAACTAATTACTACTCATGCTGGATGTGACTTTCAAACTTTTGGTAGTTCCTTAATGGCTCCTTGTAGCCTTCAAAATCCAACCAGGGTAAATCAATATTTGCTTTTATGTCTTCTGTTGCAAGAAAAGATATTCCAAAACAACATACTAACTATGCCTTCTTATTGATTTGTTTCCCTTTGTCTTTCAAACTGCCAAGGTTTTAAAGCATTATTTTATTTTAAAGGTACTCATTTCTAAATTCAATAAAACCAGAATATTCTCACAGTGGGAACTATTAAAATCTATGCATTTGGTACTACTGGCCTGTGGTTTTCCTGTCAAACTAATTTAATTCTAAGGAGGAGAAAAGAGAAAATAAATGATCTTAATTGCTCAGGACGTTATAAAAAAGTTGAGGCATGGCTTTTTACTTGACTTACTAGAGCAAAATAAACAATTTGTTCACAGAATGATAGAAACAAGATGTAGAAAAGGTCAGTAAGGATATCTTCACCCTTTACCCTCACAATCAAGGCCCAGCAACTACTGAGA
Organism: Acropternis orthonyx; assembly: GCA_035583155.1. Lineage (NCBI taxonomy): Eukaryota > Metazoa > Chordata > Aves > Passeriformes > Rhinocryptidae > Acropternis > Acropternis orthonyx. The sequence goes on from JAWWEU010000111.1 coordinate 28,575,716, forward strand.
AACATTTCTGGCGGATTTCCAACAGACTAATGATATCCGTGTAGCAACAACTGAAACTTGCCCTTAGGCAGAGATTTAGCATAAAGCCTATGACCTAGCCTATGACCTACTGCTTACATAATTTAGACTCAGGGGGATTATATCTTCATCCTGTAAACCTAATGTTTTCTCCAGTTTTTCATGGTATATCCAGAAGCATTAATTTTAATGATACTGGAAATACTTGGATGTGGAAATATTTGCTTAGGAATGCCCTGTCTCAGGCGAACCACAGAGTTTGAAAAGCAAATAATTGTCTTGTCTGTGCTTCATTAGTCTGTAAGGTGAAGGCCATGGTGGGTGACTCTGGCTCAAGCCGTAAATCCAGAGCTCCCCTAGGTATTTTTTTCAGTGACTACGCTCCATTGCCTAGAAAGGAAAGCACTCCTGACTGTCTGTTGATGAACTTAACCTTAAGTGGGTCAAACTATCCACAAAATTAATATGTACATAAATCTAAATTATCTTTTCATTGATCTACAGCTGAAACTGGACTCATCCTATTCTGCTTAAAGACTGGGAAAAAACAATTCATGAATGTTTTACAGGATCCATGCTGGTTTTGAACAGCACCCCCTATATGTATTCAACATGGGTCAGAAAATAAAACAAAATACTTTCTATTTCCATTTTGTAATGCAGTTTGCTTTCAAGCAATTCACAATAGAGACAAAGACCTTGATTAATCCTATTTCAGTTCTTTGAAAATTTAATGCATATTTCCTAAGAGTGAAGAGCCACATGTACCTCTCATTCATAAACTTTCTTTGCTCCCAGGAGTTAAAGAAATAGCCAGTTACTTTATCTTGGATTTGATTTGTTTACACTTATAAAGCATTGAATTTCCAGCAACCGTACTTTCTCATAAGTCTCAAAATGATGATCATTACCTGAAACTGCATAAGAAATGAACCCATAATTCTTTTCAAGGTAGCATCAAGGAAGAAAGTTTTTCCCACATAAATATAAAGTAACCTTTACTAAGGGTCAGCCCATGCTACATCTGCCTCTGTAACTACTTTTGTGTAGCCCTATCACTTCCTTAAATACATGAGTTGAGCTGACAGCATTGCTCTGCTGGCATAGACAAAAGTGCAAAAACACAAGAATATCTGTCCAAACACTGATCAAAGGACCACTGAGACCCACATCCTGTCTCTGTCAGAAATCAGTAACATGGATGCTCAAAAAAAGAAAAGAAAAGAAAAGAAAAGAAAAGAAAAGAAAAGAAAAGAAAAGAAAAGAAAAGAAAAGAAAAGAAAA
>JAWWEU010000111.1:28577313-28644305 GCA_035583155.1 Acropternis orthonyx
TTGAGACCTGACTAGCATGGGAGACCCTACTGGAGGCACAAACCACCGCCAGCATAGCTCACAACCTCATAAGGGCACGCAAGCTTCTCCCCTGCGACAAGGGGGTGTCCGTGGAGAAGAGAGTAGTATTAGGCTAGGACGAAATCTTCTGTATAACATACAGAAGCTCAAAGATGCATGGATAAAACCTTGTTCCGTGTAAGCCTAGAAGACTTTTGTCCTTTCTAAATTAGCATTTCCTTTCCTAATAAAAAAGGAGCAAAACTTACCATAAGCAGGTGTTTGTATGTGTTAAGGTCCTGGTCTGTCCCTGATGCTCTGAGGATATATCCGTAAAAACTGCTACTATTATCATCTGTTTCCCAATGGAAGCAACAGAGGCTGGTGCTGGTTTGCATGCATATTTTAAAACTGTGGCATCACCCACAGTGGTACCTTCTTCGTTAGGACTGCATCAACAGTTTTAAAAAATGCAATAATTTTCTTGAATATCCCCAAAGGCAGAGTTCAAGTTCACCCTGTGCAACAAGAAAAGATTAGCCATTTCACTGTAACTTTCTTGCCAACCTCTGGTTCTCTCATCTGTCAGGAGAGACCTAAATATAGTTACTTGCTAATGAAGAAGCATTGCAGCAGCAGAAACCCAGGATTGCTCACTTTAGGTTTAACCAGCAGCCCAAGGCTGCTCATGTTCTGGGATACATTTGAAACCCCTCCCCTTGTCTTTTTGAAGGCCCTCCTTTCTCTTGGCCTTTTTGTTTCACCAGTGAGAAGTCTTTTCCCCAAAATACAGGAGCATATACTTCCCCAGAATATTAAATAACCCCCAAATACTCTTGTATTGCATTTTCCCCTCTCTCACTTCTTGTATCCTCTTTTCCTATTTTCTCTTTCACCCCTTCCTTACCCTTCTCTCATCGTCTTTTTCTTACTCAGGTCTGCCTTCTGCTCCAATTTCTTTTAGTTAAAACTTAGGAGCAAGAACTAACTTCATCTGATGACAGACAGCATATTGCAGGTAAGCAAAGCCATGGAGCAGCCGGTGGCCTGTCCACTGGGGTGCTGGTGGGAGGCCAAAAAACGATGATGAGGCTAAGGCTTTGCAAGCATCCATGTTTTTTCTGTGCAGCTCAGATTGATACCTCCTTCTGGCAAAGAAAACATGCAATTTAGGAAATTAAAAATACACTGAGGAACAAATATTTTCCACCTTCTTTGTGGAAACTACTGGTCTGAGCTAGGGTTTCATCTTTTCTACCTTCAGTGAGGAGCTCAGTCTGTGCTGGGTCAAGAGTCCCCCAACAGCCAACGGAGAGAGATGGACACCTTCAGAGAATAACTTAGCCCACTGGCACCAGCCTGGGTAAGCTCCTCTTTGGAAATGCCACCATCTCCCTAACATTTTGGCTGTACACAGACAACTATTGATACTCCAGTGGTAAAAGCAATCTGAAGCCCACTCACAGAGCCCAGAATCTCCATCAGCTAAGACGAAGCAGTAAAGTCCTCAAGTAAGAGTGGTGGTTTCCCAGATACAAAATATTTTCTGCATATTTCTGCTGCCATCAGCACAATACTAGGATCATAACAAGAGTGGTAGCTCCTGTATCCTTCCTATGTCAGGTCAGTAAACCACTGGTCTGCTTCTTGCAAGTTGAATGTAATTTGTTCTATAGCTGACTTGATTTTTGAGGCCCTGCTGGCTCATACTGGCCTGTACTGTTCTACCCACCCCAGCCATGCTGTGTCATAAGGAAATCATGGCTGTGGTCCCTCCAAGGGGGCAGTATGTGGATCATTTATAAGATGGAGCTGTCATCGGTATCTGTTGGGAAGTGGTTTAATTTGAGTTGGCAGCTGCTTAAGGGGCTGTGGGCACAGGCAGGTCCCCAAAGCCATCTCTCTCATAATAGAGAAACTGAAGACACAATGAAGAACTTGAGCAGCCTTCAGAGGACCTCCCCCACCACACATGCACACACTCTTCCATACCTGGGTTGGATCATAACTGTTTGCAAGAGGTCCATGCTGACCTGGTGTAATTCTGACAAGCTTCTGGACCAATTTGCTTCAGGTGTTTTGCTCTGCTGGGGAGATGCTAACATGTAGGTCTGCCTGCACTTGATAGCAGGCAGACTGCTCATTCACCTCCTACCTGCTGGTCTGTGCAAGCTCCTCAGTCACAGCGTATGTGAACACACAAGAACAGCATCTACTTCCTAAATAAGATGGTTGTGTGTCATTTTTAATTCTCTCAGCAGCTTAATTATCTAGTAAAAAGGAGGTAATTTTGAGGAGGCTTAAAGTCGTAGAACTTAGTCCATGTAGCCTTGTACACTGTCCCTATGGGTAGCCAGCAGTGCCCCCATAAGATGCTACACATGAAAGCCCAAAGTATTTCTTCCCTCCAGTACCTGCTCAGCTTCTGGCACTTTTGACAGCAGTGAGGTAATCATTGGCAAGCTTCACCTTGTTTGCAAGATCATCTGTGAAAGGGACAAATAAACTGAAAATCTTTCCTGATTTCTCCGACTCAGTGACACAGTGCTCACTGTATCCTGCCACTGAAGGTGAGCATGCACCTCCTCAGATCTCTTTTTGTCAGTGGTTCAGTTCATAATCTACATCTCAGCAAGAAGCCCCTCTGGAAGTTAATTAAAAGACGAACTGCAGCACAGATCATTAGTTTACACATGGACCAGGAATGAAGGACCACAGTGGCCCTGAAAAATTAGCAACAGATGCCCAAACAAATCTCTAAGCAGTGCTAACAGCCTGCCCTGGCAACAGATCTTGTCTATTAGTGAGCACTACTGTACCACAGCTTGGGCAACAGCAACTGTGCTGTCTCTCTGTGATTTCTCATTGTGCAATCTTAGCAGTTCAAAGTAAATACGATTACTAAGAACATACAGCAGGCAGAAAAATGTCATTCCAGACCTTTAATCTGAAGTGACATTTTCACCTGCTTTCTAGACCAAAGGAAAAGGCATACAACTGGCAGAAGTGACTGGGGAAAGTGACCATCAACCTCCTACTAGTAGAAGTTACCATGTGCAGAAGAAATACAACACAAAAAGTCCCATAAATCCAGCTGGCCCAAAGTGCCAGCTTTCAGTGCCTGTCTTTTAACTAGTCCACTGAACAACTTCAGGTTTTTGCCCTCTGCTCTCCACATGTGTGAGAAGTGATAATCCTTCACAGCTACTGATTTTTTTTTTCTATTTCCATCACAGCACTCCCACATGCTTCCCTTGCCTCTGAAACCTAGAAAAGATTTCAAATCCAGAGAGGTTTTCCAAGTCTTGCTGCTACCTGTAGCAATTTTGGTGCTGGTCCACTTCTCTCTATTCTTCTCTTTCATTTCTCTTACTTGTTTTGCATTGATTTTGGAAGCTCTTTAGGTCAGGGACTGTGTTTTTAGTCTATGTGTATAGCAGTTACACATTTCAGGGCTGGAATGTGATCTGGGAAGATGTACAGAGTTTACAGCGGTCTGAAAAATACAGGGGTCAGGCTGAAGGAATTCTTAATAGAAGTTATCATTCAGCATCTTTTCATCCAGTCAGGGGAAAATAAACAGGCAACAGGCAAGGGGGAGAAGGTGAGGTTGTTATGATAAACCTAGCAGAAATCCTTGGAGAGTCAGAGACGTTGCCTTGCTGTGAATTCAGCTAAAAGTCAGATGGGGGAAAGGGATGGGTGAAGAGAAGAACACTTTGAACAGCTTGGACGAGTTAGTCAATAAATGACTCCTTTCTGTCTCCTAAGAAAGAAATACCCCAAGGAAATAGCCTTGGAAATGAGTGTCTACTAGATAGCAAAGATGAAGAAGAAGTAGAGAACTATTTTAGTTGCTCACACAGAAAAGTGACAGCATATGTGTAAACAGATAATACAGAAAGATTAGGCTAAGGTGGGATGGAGAAAGAGAACCAGAGCACTTTCTGTAAGTAATGTCAGAAAAGCAGGAGAAAAAGTAATCAGATTTGAATTATACTGTCATAAAGCAACAGTAACACAGCTGTCAGTCAGAACAGCAGGATTTTGTTCGTATGTGGTGGGCAAAGCCAGGCCGAGTCTACACCTAAGAAGGGAACTGTGGTCAAGATTGGTCAAAACTGCTTTCTCTCACCTTTCCCATTCAAGGCTTTCCTGACATTGGTCTTGAATTCAAATTTTCACTTCATCAGACTATAGGCACACTCTGGAGAGAACCACGCACATGCCCCAGTACAGAGATGGGACTTGGCCAAAGCGTCCCTAGTGCCAGGAGCTAGAAGGACATCTCATGTTTTGAAGGCAGTGTAAACTAGTGACTGCAGCCCTACATCTTTGTAGTTCACCAGTGCACCCAATGCTGAGATCAGACTGTGTCTGTCCCAGTGCAAACTTCATGTAGACAGAGTGAAGAACATTTTCTTGTGGCAGCCAAATTCTCTGCTATGTGCACCACAGGGACATGGCAAGGAGTATGACTCTAGGAGACTCTGGCCTTGGACACCTTATTTTCCATAACCTTGCAACTTGCAAGATGAGTTATACTATTGCAAAGTCGACACAAAAAGCTGTCAGATTGAAGAGTGAGATTATTTGACAGTGATATTTTATACTGAAGTAAATGATGACACTAGGAACACAACACAGAAAAAAGATGATGCAGTTTTGTTGTTAGAACAATAGTAGGTCCAAATTTTCTACCATCAATAAAGGCACAGCGAGAGTGAGTTACAATGAAAAAACATTTGGTGGAGAAGCTCTAGGCTTGGCTCATGTGCCAAATTCCCAATGAACATAAATCACTACAGCCCTGCTAACTACAATAATGTTGATTTGCAACAGCTGATACATGAACCAGAAATGTTTTCCTTTAATTGGGAGAGATGGAAAAAAAAATCTTAGGGATATACTTCTGTAGCTGACCCAGAAGATTTTTGTCTGGGTCTTATTCATACATAATCCACAGAAGGAGCAGCTGGCAAAAGTAGACTTTGGAATGGAAAAGGCTAATAACAGTGCTATCAAGCCCAGAATGTCTTGAAACAAGCAGTGATTTCTAAATGTGCAGCCAGTTCAGAGGACAAATTTAAAACAATGATGTTTTCATTGTAGTAAATGAAAGGGGTCACTTGGCATCTGCCATTATAAACACAAAATGTAACAAATCCCAAAAGACTGAGCCCATGTAATTGGGCAGATAGCAAAGAAAGCAGCTTGGACACTGCGTTAGCACAAGCTGCTTAGGGAAGAGATTTAAAAAGGAAAATCATGAGTACAAGCAAATGGAGTCAATAAATGAGAACAAGGGAGGCGGCTGAAGGACATGACTCAGAACTGAGCAAGGGCTGTCTAGAAGAGACAAAAAAAGATGCAGTGAAACCACAGAATTTCAAAGAGCAGGCAGAAATCACGTCTGGATTTGCTATAGCATTTACAGGACCAGTGTCTTTGCTGTGTGTGAACAAGTTTGCTCCTGCCAATGCTAATGGAGGCACACTGTAGCAAACCAGCTGAGGATCTGACTCAGTGCCCGGATGTATGTCCTCAGCAAGCTTTAAATAGCCCTCCCAAAGTGCCACCTGTCATGGCTTGAATTAAAACCATTCCAAAGCAAAGTGGATAAAAGCAAGATGCTGGTCAATGAGATGCTCACTAGGACTACCATTTTCAGAGGTTCCTGAGAGGCTCACCCTAGGATAATTAAATAACCATTCCCTAACTAAACTTTATCTGTCTGTACAATACAAGGCTTATTCTGCCTCTCAGGATACAACCTACAGGATCAAAGGCTCCAGGTGAAACATAGGCACCCGGGCAAAATGGCTAGAAGTTACATATTCATTGTAGGTTAATATTAGCCATGTCATGAAGACTTTGTATTTAATTTTTGCATTATGTAAATAATTAACATCTGGTAATGTACCAGTGCATCTATAGAATTCAGTAACATTTTAGTAGGTTAATGAAATGTAACTTGTTTTATCTTGTCCCAACCCTCTGAGATCTTATGGGGAAGCTAAGTGTTTTGTTAGAACTTTGAAAAATACCATGACAACTAGAAAGGGAGATAAGTTACCTCCACATCAGAAAATATCATCTTTCCTGCAATCTTATCAAATGCAACTATATATGGTATAGTGTACAAAGCATATGTGGGCTGTAAAACTAATGAGGAGACATTTACTTGTAAAAAAAAGGTAACTGGGGGGGCTTGATTTCTGGAAAACTACAGGATAAGCAAAACCAAAATACTCTCTATCCCCATCAAAAGTGCCCCTTGTACAGGCACAAAACACATTATGCAGAAGTTTGAAGACTTAGTAATAATTTGTAGCTAGGGAGTAGGAAAATTAAAACTAGGCATCACTCTAAAACCCCCTAAACTTTAAGAGCTGTTTTTTGTTGAAACATTCCCCACCTGAAAAGCAGCTCCTTTTACAATTTCTTGATAGTGTAAGAGGAATTTGCCGGAGAATGTTTTCCTTTGGAATGTCACTTTTTGAATAGGTTGTGCTGAACATAAAAGCAATTATGTAGCTTCTGGATGCAGATATAGGCAACTTGCTCTAATATATACTGCTTGAAAACTAGATTTAAAGCAGTTTAAAAAGAAGTGAAATCTGGTTTGCTGAAACAAAGAAGTACCAACACTATGAAAAAAATGTTGAGATCCCATCTGTTTTCTCCTGAAGAGAGTAATTACAATTTTTCCTCTTATAGAAGGAATCATCGTTATCTTTGATGGTACAAAGAAAAATGTGACCAGCACAAAGTGCAGAAAATCAGTGGCAAAGCTAAACTTCAGAGTTCAGACAGGGTCCTTGGTTTCTGCCACAGTCTTTTAAACCCTGGTTATGCTCCATTTCTCATAGCGTTCACAGGTTACAGACAGGGTCCAAAAATGCTTAACCAGTCAACTAAAAACAACTGGTCCCAACCCCCCATGCCCTGTCTGTTTAAGATGTAGCTTTTACCTTTGTGCAAAGTCAGAAAGTGTGATGGGGGACGGAGCTGTGCTGTGTTTGCTACCCTGACAGCACCTGAGAGTTTTTTGAATCACTTGAGCCTCCTCTCATACTCCAGGCCAGCAGCAAGGCTGGTTGTGTCAAGCCTATTCTTTCTCGTACCTGGAAGCCCTGTTGCAGGGCTCAGAACCTCCTAGTCATGGATCCTGGTGTTAAAACAGATTACCCAGCAATACATTATGTACACAAAACTTGACAACCCACATCAGATCCGCATGCTCCAGAATATTACATTTTAAAATAACCTCCAATATTTCAAAGTGATTGTTCACATGCTTGGGATGGAAGAGTTTGAGAATGAGCACACCAAAATTACTTTCTGCAGCAACAGTTACTTCCAACATTGTCCTACTGCAGAGAAGCCTGCCTTGTACATTTAGCATGAAGAAAGCTGCAACTGCTCTGCTATGTACTTGCACCTGAGCCTTCAGCTGAACAGCATTAAATGCATTACAGTTGCCACCTGGATGAGCTAGGAAAGAAGAGAAAGCAAAGAGGTATCTGGGATGAGAGACAGAATGTACTGTAGCTCTGAATTAAAGTGGACAAAACAGTTCATGTCAACTTACTGAAGTGAAAAACTCCTGGAGTATCTCTTGATTTGAGGAAACACATTTAATTCATAAACATGTAATAGATGACCACATAAATAATGATGACCAGGAAAATAAATCAGTTTGGTGGAAACTGTACTTCCTGTTGAAAAACTATTCCTGGGAAAATTCCTGGCTAACTCTTTGCTCAACACTCTTGGAGGCGAGCATTAAAAATACATCAGTTCTTCCGGGGCTTGTAATAAAAGGCTCAGAGCAGGTAAGATGAAACTCCTGCAGGGGAAGAAGGGATCATTCTGTTCCATTGAGATCAAAGCCTGTCAATGAAGCGCAAGGTCTCCAAGTCATGTTGAAGCAAGTTACACAAGAAGACCAGGTGTTTGTACAGCACTTAGAGGGGAGAAGTGAAGAGCATCTTCTGATCTGATTTACATCACTGTCTCCACCTTGCACTCATATTAAAGTTTATTTCTATTCAGCATCTTGTGAGATGGTAGACAGTACTTTAAGCCTACAGCAACCATTTCTTATTATTTTCAAATTAGCTTACTTTTTGAGCTAGTGATTGCCTTTGAATATACAGGTGCAGATGCAGCCAGTTACTGATGAACAAAGCTGGCTAAGCTCTCAGCAGCTGCTTGTACTACAATATTAATTATTACTATAATACTACTATACTCTATAATAGCATTACTCTAACACTATTATATTAACTATAATAGTAACCACTATTATAACAGCATTAATAACATCTATAGTAAAAGATAAAATAATAATAACCATTTGTGCCTCAGAAAGTGGTGGCTTAGTGATTCTAATGCAGGCAATCCTCTCTTCCTCTCCTCCCTCCAAGTAAAGTCTTCAAAAATAGTGTAATTTTTAGCAGGGAAAGACCCACTGAAGTCAGCTCCCTGAAGGAAGGAAAAGAAGGAAGGAAGGAAAGGAAGGAAAGAAAGGAAGGCCTTTTTCAGCACTTGGTATGGACAGAACCACTGTTGCACAGGAAATATAGTTCCTAACTCAACAGGAGCTGGAAGCTGCTGCTTTGTGCAGTGGTGTGACCTTTCTGGTCAGGGGTGAAGGGAGGTTGTCTTGGTACCAATTTTCTCAGTTTCTAGATTCCCCTGATGAAAGAAACTGGCCAAACTGTCTCTCATTTCCATGCAGGTTCAAAACTCAGCAGGGGCTAGAGGAAGGGACCTGGTTTTCCCTCTAAACTTCTCCAAGTTGGATGGTAAGAATCCAGCTCATGGTGAGATGTTGGCTTATGCAGTGCTTGTTCTCCTGGCACTGTGTTTGTGAAACACAGGCCACCACATACTGTGGGTTGCTTGAGGATTTACACAATTATAATATAAAATCAAAATAACATCATCCATACATTCCTTACAGGCTGCAATCTGAGCTGACTAGCAGATAGCCCCATGCAGGGAAGAAGAACTGAGCGTGTGTTCAGAAAGAGCTCCCTTCCCTCTGCTCCATATCCTGCTGGCCAGAAGGCACATTGCCAGAGTGGAGAGAGCTTAAGGGATGCTTTATTGCCCTTGTCTAGGCTACAGATAATGAGGAAGGTCTACAGCCTCCAGGGCTGTCAATCCGGCAAGTTCTCATCTGCATTAAAATTGGTCAAAAGATGCTTTTAAAAGAAAATATAATGAGGGGATGCACTTAGGATAATGAAATGCTTGGCTGCTTTTTTATCACTTCGCAGGCACTTTGTATCCTTCTCTGATGAGAGCTATTGTCATTCAGGGCAGCTCATCGGCTCCTTGTGCTGGGACCAGATACGGGCTTGGCACCTTCTTCCTCTCCTGGTGACAGCCAGATATACACTCTGCTCATTTCCTCTCTGATAAAGCTTGCCATCCTGCTTCGGAGCTTCTCATGTTTCATTTCGCTTGTCAGATAGAAGCCCCTGGTACAGTAGGCTCACAGAGATTATTTTTTGTTTAGGCATTATATTAGCAAAGGAAATTTCTGAGTTGCCTTCCCCTCTTCCTCACTCTCCTTGTTGGTGGATAAGCATATGGCTGCCCTTTCTGTCCAGGGTTCTTCCAAGTGCTCTTTCAAGTGCTGATGAGGTCTTGCTACTCCCTTGTGTGTCACGTAGGTGTTATTACTTGAAGGTGAAACTCGTGTCTAAAGAAATGAGTGGCCTTATTTTCAGAAGCATCGACTACTTCCATAGGGTGTTGTCCTTGACATTATGGCTGGGAGTGACATGACTGCAAATAGTAAAGGGAGTCAGGAGTTTAAAGCCGGATGTCCACCACTGGTATAATCTATCTTTTTTGGTTTCCTTAAGTGCTGTCAATTTGCTTGTGAAGATGAAGAAATGGGGAATGTGCTCCGTTGTGAAATAAGCAAGAAAAAGTGACTGTGGGTCTCCAGAGGGATGGTCAATGCACATCTCAATGGCCATGACTAATGCCTGGCTGAAGTGCTGGTTACTATGGGAGGAAAGAACTACTTGGAAAGTGCCATGGAGATATCAGATCTTGGCATGACAAATAAAAGTTGTGCTGTGTGGCAGGACAGGAGGAAACAAATCTTGGAGAGTTAGTCTTCCCTGTGTGTGTGTTGTAACCTCTGAAACGAAAAGGAAAAAGTGCATTTACTGGCTGTTTTGGATTTTCTGATAAAATTATTTATTGGAAAACTGATATTACCAAACATCACTGGAACATTTCTACTCACAAGAAAACTTTGCCTGGAAATGCATCTACACACTAGCAGAGGGAAGACAGGGAAGGAACTTACCTCCATATTTTGCTGTATTATATAGAGTGTGGATGCCCATGTGATGCTTCCAGATACGGTACTCAATCTGCCTTGTATTTCAGGTTCAGATGGACCTATTTGGTTTCGAGTTTGACCTACCTAACTTCTAGATTGGCTGGTGTCTGTAACCATGTGTTGGAGACTGTAATGTGTGGTGGCCCAGCTGCAGGCAAAGGGACACTTTAGTTTCTTCTCTCAGGAGTTAAAAACCTATTTTATGAAGCCCCAGTAATGTGGAGGCCTAGTAGGTGCCAGACCTTGAAAAGAGAAGGATAAAACAGGAGCTACAGGATAAAGAGAAGGATAAAACAGGTAGTCTCCACTCCAGCTCAGCACTTGTGTAGAGTAAGATATCCTTGTTTCACAACAGTTTTGCTGTGAAGGTTTTTTTTTTGTTGTTAAAGAATATGTCAATAGTGGACCTATAAGAAGAAACATGTAAGCTGTGTCATAAGAATAAGCCCCTTCACTGTTAACAAGTTCTGCTTCACAATTATTCAGTCAATATGCTGTCACATTATAAAAAGAAGTTTTTCCAAGATGGTTATGATGCCCTCACTATCACAGAGATATATTTACATTGCTGCTCTGATTTAAATTAAGCTCCTAAAATTATGAAAATGCTAGGTGTTCAAGGTGTCGGAGTCTGCTGGAGATGCAGAGCACCAATAATTCCCAATAAAATTAGAGTAGTGAGAGCTGAGGTCAGCCTGGCTCATTATATTCATCTTCTCTATTACCCACCTGTTTTTCCCAACATTTATCCTGCAAACACACTCAAATCTGTTCGTTTTATTGCAAAGGGCATCATGTATAGATTTGAAAAGATGGGCATTATTTTCCTGTCTGATTTGTCCAAACTCAGTAGGACAGAAATGTTCATTATTACTGGTGCACCAATTAACTGTTAGATCACATCAAAAGTAACAGAACTAGACAATTAAAAGTAAGTAACAGAACTAGACAATTAAAAGTAAGTAACCAAACAGATAATAGTCCCTTTTCAAAGGTATCACTGTCTTTCCCTGTCTATCAAGTTGGGAGTTTTTAAAAGGACTACCCAGAAGCCCCTTGAGGAGAACCATCTCTTGCCTCATTAAAGTATATTTCAAGCCATTTTATGGCAAAGAATGGACTGACTGAGCTTACAGAAAGACCTGTCATAATCAAAATGAGAAAGAGTTGTGAACTGAAGTGGCAGTGACCATGCAAAATGACTTGGGAGTTCTAGCTAGGAGCAACACCTGCAGTCAGTCTGTCAGCCCCTGGTGGGCTGAGTTTCCTTCTTGCTGGGGAGATGCTGGGAGATGCCATGTACCATTATGGTCAGATAAGGAATCCTTCAAGGAAGCAATCTCATAAAAATCCACTTTTCATCTGCTCCTTCTAGTTACCACTTTCTACATATTTCCCTGCAAACTCTGTTGTTGAGTGTAGTGAGCAAATAAAATAAAAAAAAACCCCAAACCTTTGCCAACTTTGTAGAAGAGTGCAGGGTTTTAAGAGGTAATACCTTTGAGTAATGTAACTGTTCCAACAATATCTGAGTGTAAAAACTAGATTGCCTTTAAGAGCTGTCACTTTACACTTATCTACAGCTACAGCACAGACACGCAGTTGCACACACTGTGCTCTTCCTGCAAGATTATTTTTTATTTCTTGTTTTCCCTGTTCTGTCTTAACTGAATACCAAGGAGCTGTTTGGTCTGTGTTTTTCCATGCCCACATACTGTTGGACTCCATTGTTGGACTGGACCTGTAGGGGTGCAGATATCTTACCACTCTCCATGGTGACTTTCCACAGTGTCCTTTGTTTCATCTATTCTTTTCCCTCAGTCTGTCTTGCTTCCCTTGATGTGGGCATAAGGCAGTGGTGAAGGACAGAAGGCAGCAGAGTCCCAAGCTCTCACAGGAGTAGGATATAGACATAGAAACTGTCTCTGCTCTCCAGGCAGGCTGCCAGCCCAGCTCCAAGATTTCCCAGCTGCTGCCATTTAGAGTTCAGCAGTTGTCATGGATGAGTGACTTCGGAGCCTGGGCATTGGCCAAATCACCCTAGGCAGTTCAGTGCACTAATACAAAACTGTAATTGGGAGCTAGGAGGGGGGCAGTGGGAGAGCATAGTATCCCCACCACAGTCCTGAGTTTTTGTTAATTTAGGATTATAAGAATAATGAACAGACCCAAAAGCCTCCTTTATTATAAGGAGACCATAAAGTCTCCTTTATTTAGTTAGTTTGGGGGTTGTAACTAGTAATCCATTATTGTCTGTGCAATGTATTCCCAGTCCAGCCTCTTATCAGAGGTGCTTAGCCAGGCAGTGCACATAAGGATGCCCACTGGTATTGATATATAGATTCCCAGCACATCTATTGTGTTTAACACACCTTGCAATTAGCTTTTGCTTTATCTATTGTGTGCCTACCTTGCCGCATGCATGCCAGGAAAAAGAAAAGAGTCACTCTGTGAAGAGGGGGAGAAGGTCTGAAAATTTACTGAGGGAAAGTAGAATGCAATTTTCACTTTGATGAAAGCAGTGCAGAGCCAGATCATGCCAAACACTGTTCCTGTGGGGAGTAGCAGTAGCTCTGCACTGTCCAGGATGATGCCTGCTGTAATGAAGCAGCATTGGGAGCTCAGTAAGACTTGGGTGAGAAGTTGGGGTGTGCAGGATGAAGCAAAACTGTAACCTTTTAGCAACTGTGCTTGCACTCTGCAGTGATCAGGAAAAGAGAGATATGAATTGATAAGACAGGGTGTTTTTCCTGATGCTCTGCAATATGCCAGATTTAGGCAGGTTGTATCCATGGAGGTAAACAGCCTAGCAGATAGGACTGACCTAAGCGATCATCATCAGCTTCTCCTTCACAGTCACTGCAGATTTTCCCTGCAGATGATATTGTCTCCTCTAATCACTTGAACACCCAGGTTTCCCTCACATGGATTGCTTTCTGCAGCTGTGGGTTCTCAGAGCCTCTACTAGTTGTCTCCCAAGTGAGCCCAGACCCTCTTGCTGAGGGCAGCTTGCCATTTGTTCACTTCCATAAAGGAGGACCTGGCAGTGGTGTGGGATACAGGCATACCAGTGGGATCTTTCCAGCACCAGTGTGCTCCTTGGATGTACAACACTCCCTTAGTGGTACTTTACAAGCTGTGTTAGGTACATACCTCTTCTACATCCGTACTCTTCCCTCAGTAAAAACATGTCTCATGCTCTTCATGCTCTCTGAGGGAAACTAGACATCACTGAAAAACTCAGGCCACGCTTATATCTAGAAGGGTCAGATTTGGGTCTTAATTTTACAAGTATACTCCATTACACCACAGTTATTTAATAGTCTGCTATCAGAGCATCACTGAAGTACAAAACTCACTGGTCTCCAAGTACGTTGATATTGGTAGAGGATCTGGCTGCTAGCCTGGGCCCTGCTGAGAAGCCCTCCCTGTGTGCTGTGCTGTGGTGCGAAGGCTGTGAGCACTGCTTGATCATTCAAATCTGGCAAAAAACTCTGTGCTGCCCTGAAGTCCTATAAGAGAAGAAATGGGCTGCATTTTGAAGCTAATTAGGGCATGCTCCAAAGCATCCAGCAATATGCTTAGCAACAAACACAACATGGATGGCAACTCCAAGTCATTTGGACATTTCTGCTCTCCTTTGTGCTGCCAAACGCATAGCACGAGAAGAAAGCCTCAGGGACAGAGGAAAGATGAGGGGCAGTGTTCTGGGAGAATTCCCCTGTAGTGCAGTAGCTTGCAGTGTTGGGAACCCTCTGCTTTATACACTGTGTGGTCATTCAGATGTGGCAAAACAAGAATATAAAACCAACAGTTCGTATGGGGTGCCTCTCACCTATACCCTTACACTTTCTGAAACTGTGTCAGGCAGAGGAAAACCAACTGGACTGACTCTATATTGTTACTTCCACTTGGCTTCAGGAGAACATCATTCATTCTGTACTGCACTCATCCACTCTTTTTGCCCTAAGTGTACTTCTAGGATGTGCCAGACTTGCTGTCAGCTGTGGTGCTGACCCTACTGGGGCCCCTCCTGTTAGCACTGCTGATATTAGCTTGTAATCGGTCATGATTAGTGTTGAGGTGACAAGAAGGAGATAGTGGTCCTTCAAGATTTCCTTAAGTTAACATGTGAGCTGAGCAAGGTGACTGGGTATAATGCTTTTACCTTTTACTATCACTCTGCCTGCTGACAGCTGGCAGACACAGCTGTGCTGCTTTCAGCTCCAGTTGCCACATGCCCTCAAAAAGAAGGAGGGGACAGGGGGAATAGAGGAAGGAGTAAGTCCAGCTAAAAGGATGTTGCTGCTTCATGTGGTTTTTTCCACTGCCATAGGCTTGTGTTGTGTCTGTGCATCTTTTGATTTGTGTTGGGGTGAGCAAGAGCTATGATTGACTCCACCTGGCCCTTTACCTTTAATTACTTTACTGTCACTGTTTTTCATTTACTATTTGTTACCAGACCATATAATTCACAACCTTGGACCGTGATATAAGCAGTGGTTTCTCTTGTCCCCAGGCAACCGATGAATAGTACATACAGGAGGAAAGGGTCAGTGGTCAGTGCATGAAATGTGGAGGAAAGAGCTGGGAGGACAGTTATGAAAAGGTGTTGGGAAGTCAGTGAGGATATGCAGGGTGAGATTGCCAACTGCAGCTGCAATGTCTCAGTAAATTATTCTACTAATAAAGATTCAGTTCAATTTTACAGGCATGGTGTCGTTTTATATTATTATCCAGCATACACTACATGAGACATCCACCAAATTATGTAACAGGAAATAAATCTGTAGAAGTGCATAATAAATCCCACTCTAACATCTTCCACAACCTTCTTAACAAATGGTCTTAAGAGCCCAGGACTTCAAGATTACACTCAACCAAAGACAGAAGTGAATAAATAAATACAATATTGATCTCAAATTCCACTAAAAATGCACTTCCATTTCAGGAAAAAAAATCAATCACGCAAAGCACTATCAGATTTCTCTCTCACTTTTTTTTTTTTTTTTTTTGTCCCCCAGTTAGCTCAGACTATGAACAAAGCAGGTATATTTAAAAATGCTTGAGGGATGGTGGGGAGGAAGTTGAGGAAAAGAAATACGTCACAGAGATGAATATGAAAAACATGTATGAGATCTTTATGTTTCTCTATTAGGCTGAAGACTCCAGGTTGGAATAATTTGTTCATTCTGGTTTTTTGTTTTTGTTTTTTTTTTTTTTTTCTCCCCCCAATGGCAATTAATAATGTACAGTCTAAAACTAGGTAAGGATCAGGGCAAAATTTTCCAAAGTCCTGGTATATTAAGGCACAAGATTTCCTTTAAAAGTGATACAAACTAGGGAAGTTCCTACCTAGTTTAGAAACACTTTTGCCAAAACCTACTATGTGTCTGATATTTGGAACCTGTTTATACATGCAGGAAAAGGCAGGTCTTGTATATTAAGGGGAGTGATTTGTGGCTTGCACAACTCAACTTTCAGTCTATGTTTTTTGGCAAACCTCTTTTATAATCCTGCACAAGTTCCTGTCAGGTTGAAGAAGATGACTGGCATTTACATGCATTGACATCCTCTGAAGTCAGTCAGTTAGCTCCTAATCCATACTTGGTAATTGCTATAAAATGCTGGGCATAAGTCCCTGTCTGTATTTCTTCCTCATCCTGCAGTGAAAAGCTGCACGAGGGGTGTTACTTTGGATGAGTGATCCTTAAGTTCTCCTCTGAGCAATCCCATTCTTTCCAGGTTGCTGCCTTTGCTCTCCAGCCTAGGTGTTGGCAAAATGCAGGACATCTGGATTTGGGACCCTCATGGGATTTGATCCCACACAGACCCTGCTTCTCAGTGCTTGCTGTTGTAATTGTTCTGTAGGTACGTACTGGGTACAGATACAGAGAGGTGGCTGGTTTTTGCTATGAATTTCTTATCAATGCCTTAGACACTCTAAAGATACCTTTTGTAGTCCTGAAGGTGGATGTTGTGTAGGTGTTTCCAGTGTATGATGTTTTGTGTCATGTGTTTAAATTCCTCACCTAAATTTCTGATTTTGTTTCCAAAGAAAGTTTTTTAGATCTCTTCACTCTCACTGACTGTATCTGGCCTTCATCCTAAGCAGCTCTTTTTAGTTCTCAGGTCTGGTAATCTGCCTTTGCTCTCTCATTTCATGTGAGGGAGAGAGCAGCTGGCCACAAATCCTCTTTCCACTTCTCTGTCATTTCCTGTGAAATATAAATTGCAGTGCATTCCTGACTTTCTAAGATAATATGGGGATAATGCACTGAAAAACTTCAGGTGCTGAGATATTTTCACAAAAGGGCTGACAGATCTTTCTGGAATTGGCAGAAATCCTTTACTGCAGCAGTTTATTGCATGAGGGTGGTTTTTCAGTCACCACAGAAGGTTTTGCATTGTCAAAGCTGCATTTAAACATGACTGAAAGACACATTTAAGGATGAAAGAGAGAGGTATAACAGCAACACTAATTAAAGACAAATTTGCAGATGTTAACTATTCCTTCAGTGGAAATCTTTCTGTTTCTAACTCAATATCAGACAATCCTATTGATTCTTGCTGGTAGTTTCCTTGCCTTTCTTGAAATATTATTATACAGAATATTAAATTCATAAATCTCCTCTATATTTCAATAGACTAGACAAATAAATCCTTTTTTCCTAATATAACTGAAAAAATATTTGCTTAGCTAATATGCAGGGCTATAAGGATTTTTACTCAGTTTAGATCATAATGTTCAGATCTGAATACAATCTGAAAATATTATCCTCCTGATGCTGTGGTATTTCTTTTCCCAATCTTTTATGTCAATGTATTCTTGAAAATGGCATTTTTATATCATTCTGAGCTTTAATTTTGGTGTAATCACTGAAGCTGTGTGGGCCTGTGTCTTTACCTTCCTTCTCTGGGATTCAGTGCAGACATAAACATCAGAGAACCATTACAAGACCATACACCTGTAAAGTCTTTTCATTACCTGTGTGAACACTGCCAGTCTCTGATTGAGGCCTCTACACAATCTTAAGGTGAAAACAATCTAACAAAGTCTATTTCATTTCAACTGAGAGCCTGCATCTTACTGCCAGTAATGTCTCCTCACCCTGAAATGTTAGAAATACCTGTTCTTTTTCACTTACAAGAATAGCAAAAAGGACTCCTCTTGTAAACAAAAGCTGGTCCCTTAGTGTCTTGACTGGGAAGTGGTAGACACATGACCCTCAATAACTGTGAATTTGAGAGGAAGAACAATCTTCTTATAGGAGATTAGGTTCGATGAGAGGACGCTGACAAAATTGTTTAAGAGAATAGGGAGAAGTGACTTTGAAAAGAAACAACAGAAAATACTTAAGCAACTTAAATGCACAAAAATAAATTATCCTACAGAATCTCATCTGAATAGATGGTCTGTGGAACATCTGTGGCAGATTTGAGAGTGTCTGGTAAGCATTAGTTTGGTATAAAGTTTGCTTTCTAAATGGCAGACCCAGACCTTGGCTCAGTTTTGGTTACAGCTGGTCCACAGTAATACAAAGAATACAGTATCTTCTAAATTTTTCTACCTCAGTCATACTACTGACTTCAGAAGTTTTGCCTTCTCAGAAAACATTTTGCTCTGCTTTTGGGAGCTAGAAGATAATAAAATTAATATAAAAGTTCCCAAGCTCCTGGTGAAGAACTTGGCTACTGTCAGTCTCCATGCAGGCAGCCAAACCCTGGGACTGCCAATGTTAGCAGAGCAGTTCAGTTCCTACCATGGCCAGGACAAATGTTTTTACTTGTCTTTCAGAAGAGCTATTGTTGCAGTACTTGTTAGTCAGAGGTGGGATTGGGGAAAGACTGATAAAGCTCATTTTGCATGCTTGTTACTTTTGGAAAACTTATAGTTATTTTATAAATCAAAATTATGAGGCTTAAAACCAAAACCCAGATATCCAGATATTCTGACTGCTAGACTGCAAGCCAGGGGTTTCTCAATTCTCTTACTGTCTCTGGTGTAAAGTCCTGTTGTGGCTCTCAGCAGATTCATTCACCCCTGGTTTCTTCATTGGTAAAGGCTATTAAATTAAGTTACTAACTGTAAAAGATACCAAAGCTTTTTGAAGTAGTTGTTATATACGAATAAACCGTTCAGTTTAACCTTTCTTTTTTCCTGTGAATGTATTTTCTATGAAAAAGTCATGATTACATTAGTTTTTCATAAAGTATTCCCTGAATAATTTATATAAACAAGTTGCTAAACTGGCAAATGACCCAGATGAATTACCTACTTGTTTATTTTTCTTACCCTGTAGAGCTGTGCAAAGGTTTATATGAATTTTAGACATAATTATGGCTGTGCTAGTGAGAAACCATTCTTTCAGATTGTGTTGCCCATGTTCACTCTAGACCATCAAGCCTGCCCACAAGGCAGCCTGTTCAGGGGCTGAGTCATGACATGTAAAGCAGGGTTGAAGCCTGAGAGGTATTGCTAGGGAGTTGAGCAGAGATGCTGTACCTTGTTCTTCATTCATAAAAATGGTGGGAATTGGAAAAAAACCAGAGGCTTTGAGAACACAAAAAAAGCCCAGCCTCTTCAAATTGAAATTAAAGAATATAATAGAATCTTCAAATGGTTTGTGTTTTAAGGGACCCTAAAGATTATCTAGTTCCAAACCCACTGCCGTGGCCAGGAACACCTTCCAGTGGACCAGGTCACCCAAAGCCCCATCTAACCTGGCCTTGAGCAGGATTGGGAAATCCACAGCTTTTCTAGGTGCCCTGTTCCAGTGTCTTGTCACCTTCATAGTGAAGAATTTCTTCCTAATATCTCATCTAAATCTAGAACTATCTTCTTTGGGCACAGCTGTAATTTGTCACGATCTATCCAGCTACCAGATGTGTGAAGGGCAGAAAACTGAAGGTGGCTTCACCAATGGGTCCCTTTTGTGTGTTACCATTTCAAATTGTACACAGAAGCACATCAGATCCAGAGGAAAGAAAATATGAATGCCAGAGATAGAATTTGCCCTCCTGTTCATACATATCCCTTCCTCTGCAGTCCTTCCCAGCAGCATGACTAGGGGTCATTTCTGGGTGGGTGACCCGGAGCTATGCTGCTGCTCAGGGTGCTCCTGCAGCTTTATGCTCACTTGTCTCAACAGCATTAGAAATTTGCATTCTGCTTCCAGTCCTCCTCCTTTTAAGTACATTTAGCACTTTTACAGTGTTAGACTGTCTCTTCTGGGAAAACCAGAAGGAAGCTCCTGTTTATCCACAGGGCTGGTGCAGCAGGACTGCGGAAATATCAGTTCCTGCCCCAACAACTGCTAACCTGCTCTCTATAACCTGCTTTGGAAGAGCTAACTTGACTTCTGCCTATGTTTTCCTCATATTGCTGGAAAGGTGCCTGCTTCCAGGTAGTTTACTCCTGCCTACTGTAAACTAGAGAGATGGCTCTGTTAGCTTTCATTCACTGCCCAATATTTCTCTGCCCCTTATGTTCATGGTCAGTGATGAAATGGCATTTCCCTGAGTATGGGAAAGAGCTTTTCCTGTCTTCATACATACTTGCAATATGTTCCAGAGGTTTGCATACAGGTGATCTCACACATCATACCGTAGAGTTGTTCTTCACCTGTTGAAATTCTTAAGATGCTTGCAAGCAAGGATTTATACATTTCTTTTCTCATTCATCTCACCTCTCTTCCCTCCTGCCTTCCACACAGAGAAGAGAAATCTTGCCACCTCCTTTTATCTTACAGACAAAGGAAAGTAAGAAGAAAATGATTCCCAAGCTGACATACTCATGAAATTTCTAAGACTATAACTTAAGCATTATAATATGATAAGCATATTCATATAGCAGACCTTGGGATTGGGTTGTGCTAGTGAAGTTTACCAGACTCACATGTCTGGAAAAAGTAATGTGAGCATCCCTCAAAGATTAAAGTGCAGGAGGGACAAGATGAGGTTTTGCTGCCTAAGAAAGAACTGGCAAGTGGTGCAGGAGGGAGATCTCATTTACAGAGAGCTGAGGAGATATATGGCTGCTCCCCTGCCAGAGACACCAACATTTGTGAGGCTGGATTCGTCTTCTAGCACAGGGCTGAATCACAGAGTCACAGAATATGCCAAGTTGTAAGGGAACCACAAGGAACATCATGTCCAACTTCTGGCCCTGCACAGAACCACTTCCAAGAGTCACATCATGTGCCTGAGGGTATTGCCCAAACTCTTCTTGAACTCTGCCAGGCTTGGTGCTGTGACCACTTTCATGAGGAGCCTGTTCCAGTGCCCAACTGCACTTCACCAAAAGGTGAAGAACCTCTTTCTAATATTCATCCTAAACCTCCCCTGACACAACTTCAGGCCATTCCCTCAGGTCCTGTCACTGGTCACCACAGAGAAGAGATCAGTGCCTACCCCTCCTCTTCTCCTCATGAGAAAGTTGCAACTGCATTGAGGTCTCCCCTCAGTCTCCTCTTCTCCAGGCTGAACAGACCAAGCGACCTCAGTAGCTCCATACATGACTTTCCCTCAAGGCCCTCCATCATCTTCATTGCCCTCCTTTGGATACCCTCTAAGAGATTAATATGCGTCTTATATTGCAGTGCCCCAAACTGCCCACAATATCCAAGGTGAGGCTGCCCCAGTGCAGAGCAGGGTGGGACAATCCCTTCCCTCGACCAGCTGGCGATGCTTTCCCTGATTGCCCCCCAGGACACGGTTGGCCCTCCTGGATGCCAGGGCACTGCTGACTCATGTTCAACTTGCCATCAATCAGGACCCCCAGGGCCCTTTCTGTGGCACTCCTTTCCAGCATCTCATTCCCCAGTCTGTCTGTACATCCAGGGTTGCCCCATCCCAAGTGCAGAATCCAGCACTTTCCCTTGTTGAACTTCATATGGTTGGTGATTGCCCAGTCCTCCAATTTGTTGAAGTCTCGCTGCAGGGCCTCTCTGCCTTCGAGGGAGTTAACAACTCCTCTCAGTTTTGTGTCATCTGCAAACTTCCTTTGTATCCATTGCAGTCCTGCGTCCAAGTAATTTATGAAGATGTTGAAGAGCACAAGGACTAAGATGGAGCCCTGCAGAAAGCGAAAGCACTAATGAAAGCACAGAGGCAAGAAAAAAATTCTATACAGTGGGCTGTTGAGAGATATTTGCTCCCAAAGCTGCCATTCAGCCTTCAGAAGAGTTCCAGTGCAGGAGCTGGGCTACAGCTGACCAGAGCAATCTGAATTTTGAGTCTTTCTCCTTTGAGCTACCCTTTCCTTTTGCCTAACCCTGTCTTTCCCTGATTTCACCAGCACAGAAAGCCAACAGCAGGTAATCTGGCTTCCTTCTATCAGCCTGCCAAGGTTAGCAGCAGCCACACCAATGTGTCCTTTTGTTTGGCTTCCAGGAGCTAGGTCAGAAGAGTTCTTTCACTAAAAATTTACTCTTTCCCTGTTCTCTGATAAATTAATAAGGAGTTCTTGCTGATGAGTCTTACCCTTTTCTACTTTAAGTGCCAGGGCTACTGAGCTGTGACAATTTAAATGAGTGAGATATCTGAAAATTGATGAGTCTAATTTTGAATCTCTCATTGAAACACATAACCAAATCCTCCTTAAAGCTGCCTGCAGGACAGTGATGTTCCTCTTTGTGGACGTTCTGGCATTTTTCTCATTGTAAAGAATCTGATTAACTCAATGAAACTCATAATGCCAGTGGGCTGTCTGCCTCTGTTATTTGTCATGAATTGTCTCCAGTGGATAGTACCAGTAGCCCTCTAGATACCTGTGTTGTTGTGTGATACTCAAACAATAAGACGTAGATACACCTCTCAAATATTTCTGTGGTATGCAGGTTTAGAAGCTTATTTTAGCTCATTTCTACAAAACTTAGTACCAAAGCACCAACTGACCCTGCCTCAAATTTACTCTTCTTCCTCCACCTGTTTATCTGTATTGAGTACTGAGTGCATTAAAAACACTTTATTCCAAAATGTTCACTGTCTATATGGACTGAAAAGCAATGGAAGGAAAGAAGTCTTTCTCTTTGTGTTGACTAACAGGAAATTCCATGGAGCTGGTGGAGTCTATAACTGGCTCTGCCAGATGCTTCCTCTATAACCTGAACAAATCCCCCAGGACCAAACTCAGGTCACTTAGTTCACCAAAGCAGGTGCTTAGGTGCTTCCCATGCACACATTCCTTCCCTTGTGCTCCTTCCCCCTTCCTGCAAATTCAGGGCAATGCCAAATGCTTTATCCCACCTCCACAGCCTCACTGAACATCAGCTCCCTAGGGATGGTGAGGAAGCAGTATTTGTAACACCTGATACTGCAGCCTTATGAGGATGCATACCTTGCCCTGGTGCCATCAAAGCCTAGGGGATGGATTTATTTCACTAGCTCTGGGTGCCTCAGCTGTGTAGAAACATACTTCTGCACAAGTCACTGCATTATAGTATCCACATAGAGAAGTAGACACTTTCAGCCCTGCTTCACCTGACTTACGCTTCTTCTTTGGACTGAGAAGAATGGCACTCTAGAAGCACAAGTTTTGGATTATTGGTTCAGACTCAGAGACATTCATGTGTTCAGGTGGACACCATCCTCTGATCTTCTCTTCATCTGTTTAGCAAGTGCAGAGCAGGAGCTGGCTTATGTTCTCCAGAGTTTCAATACAGTGCCTCAAGGATTGTGGTAGCTGAGACTTTCAGCTCTGAATCTGTTCCCATGTCATCCTTTTTCACCTGGAATAGGCTCAATCTGTGCCCATGCCTCACTTACACTCATGTGTAATTAAGGACTTCTTACACTCTAAGGCTGTGGGTAGAAGTTAGTGATTACAAAAATAAGTCAAATGTAACATCTCTGGGGCACCTAAGGATGAGACCAAGAAAATGCTTAAGAATGAGGAGGAGTGACAGACAGTTGGGTTGGAAAACATTTTCCTGCATTCAGAAGCTGGCTGAATTTTACCTAGCTGGGATTATATGGAAGTAGGAAGAGCATTTTTTTCCTCAATGCTCCTCAATGAAATCACTCAAGAAGATACTGTTGCTTTCATTCAAGACCATTTCTTCATTTCATTTTTTTTTCTTTTTCCTGAATTTGGTGAAAGTGAAATAACTAAGCATTAATTATATCCTGGAGGATCCATCAGTCAGATACTCTCTTTCCTAGACTTCTCTATCACAAATTAAAAGGACTCCTTTGGGGTCAGCATGTCACAGAGAGTGACTTAATTTGCAATTTCTGTTTTGATGTCAGTAAGTCACCTCCTTTTTGTCTTGCTTTCTCTCACTTTCATGACTCATTTATAAGCCCTGGTAGGCAGAGTTTGCTTTGCCTTCTTTGTTTGGGCAGAGACCACGGACATGAAAACCTGATGGTGCTGGGCAGAACAGGGACTCAAGTTCTTGCTGACCTCAGGGTGAGACAAAAGCTTTCAGGAGCCCAGTGTCTTGCTGGTTCCCATGGTTTTTTCCAGCCCATTATGGGCACTGCACTGACTGGCACAGTGGGATAGGGATCAGTCACCACCTTGAAACAGTATCAGGATCTGGGAGAAAATTCAGTGAGGCCAAGTAAGACAGGAATGGACTGATAAGCATCCTCCACCGTACCTTGGAGCTTAATAAGGGAAAGGACATTTCTGCTTCTGATATTCTTTAACTTCTAGCTCCTCAGAAAAAGGAAAGATGGGCATTCTCTGGCATCCATCACAAAGTATGGTTGCTTGCGTAATGACCACTCTCATCTCGCAGCTGTGTACCGTAACTGCTTTGCCAAGGTGCTGGCAAATGTTGCACTGCACTTTCAGGAACGTGTCTAGTGGTTGTAAAAGAATTTTTGAGAGTAAAATCCTGGGAATAGAACTACTGTTAGAAGAGCAAATATGACAAAGGATAATGTGCTATTACTCATTTCTTTTTCACTTGAAATATCAGAATGATGACCCACAAGTCCAGGAGCGGAGTCTCAGGATTTTTATTCCTGCCACTCCTATGCTACCTCTGGAGGCCAGCAGTCTGTAATTGATGTATTATTCACTTCAGTAATATGTACTGTTGAACCTGAGTCCGTTTGTATCTGAGCAATACAAGTAGTGCAGCATAGTCAGCAGCAGACGAAACTCTAATAATAGCCTACAAAGGATGCATAAACTCTGCATCAATAACTTCCCTTTACATCTGCACTAGAGATGGGCAAGAAAACAGGATATTGATGTATTTTTCAGAAATGTTCTGCAACTAGGTTTAGAATAAAAAATATGAAACAATTCCAATTTTGTGTGGATCGGATGATGTATTTAATTCATATCTTTGAGCTCTGATTTAATTTAAAACCATCCAGATTTTCTTAGTAGACAAAGATAATGCTTGCACATCACTTTGTGTTACTAAGTGCTGTATAAACACAAGTGGTGTTTAGTTAATTCACAGTGAATAATTCATTGGATGAACAGCATCTAGGATCTGACTTTTTTTTTCTTTTCCTGTTCCTGAACTGCCCACAGATAGTATTTTTTTCCTTCGTTTATTTGCTGGTGAATAATTTCTGTAAATAATCCTTAATTTGCATAATTCTCTGCTCAGTTTGCTAAGAATATGCAAAATTTCAACTAAATGCTGCTTATAGTTTAGTAAATGTCATACGTTGCTATGCTATGCTCTTCTGACATGCATGGACATTTCTTTGTTTGCTGCAGTGATCTTGTCTGAAGTTGCTCATGAACAGCAGGTGGGAAAGAAAAGGATCTGAATTTACGTAGTCATTCTTACGATTTATATTACAGTGCACTTTAGGACTCCAACACAATTAATGAATTTGCAAAGATAGATATTATCCATGTACAGAGCAAAAAGGTAATTCCTATCCAAACACTTTATGTGGAGTAACTAATTTTTTTTAAATGGTACCATTAAATAATATAAAAAAATTAATTCCTATTTTAAAGTGTGGGACCTACAAACTGTGCCCACACTGCGTTTGTTTGCTCTTTGTGAAGGCGTTAGCAGCTCCACAGGGCATGGACTACTGGAGGCTCTGGTTCTGCAGGTGCAGAGAGGACCACAGTATTTCCATGTTAGATATATGGTGTATTCAATAGAGAGCAGGTATTTCCATCCAGCCTGTTGAAAGGAGTGAGGGAGTGGCTGGCTGGGTGACTGCCTGCTGGCCAAGGTTGGGTGAGTCTTTGCCACAGAGCTTGTCCACTTGTCTCCTGGAAGGAAGTGAATTGGTTTTATTTCCGTAAAGACTGTTTTGGTAATTGTGCAGCACATCCACTGCTTTGGCCAGGCGTACAGAAGACAGACAAACTTTGGATCCCAGCAGGGCATCAGCAAAAGCCCTCTAAAGACCATGACACCTCTGGCATGGTCAGAAGCAGAATATGGAGTGAGAAAGGGATTTAAATATCAAAAAATGAGGAACATCTAGCATGAGGCTTTGGACAAGTGGCAGTTTTGAGCATTGCAGAATCTTCCTATATTCCACTTTAAGCCCTTAAATTCCTTTCCACTTCTGAACAGAATTAATTTGTCTGAAGATAGACAAGGAAAAGGGAACTGACTCTACATATCCTGAGCTGCAGCCCACCCAAATGCTTACACAAGAAGTCAGTCCTAGAGTATCTGTGGAATATTTTCGGTGTTACTGCTGCAGCTCCTTTCGTAAGTGGGGAAAAAGCAAGGAGACAGAGCAAACTGAAGCCAGTAGCAAGAGGAAGCACAGAGAAAGAGACTACAATTTTTGATAGGAGAAGGAAGAGGAGAATATAAGGTAGGTAGCTGAGATCAGTTCTCTCTTGGAGGTGGAAATGTTGAAAAGGTAAATATACTCTTCCATTTAAAGCAAAAACCATGCAGCATCAGTGCCCCTGGCACCGTGATGCTGACAAAAGACAAAGGAGCCAGAGGTGGCTGAGGATCTCACCCAAAATACTAAAATGTCCAGGATCAGTAAGCATAGACTCAGCAGCATCAGCACTGGACATAGTCAGGAAACATCCACACATCCTTGTCTGCAGGGAAATTTTAAAACAATAATCATCATGGTGATGATAATTACCTACCAATCGTGGTGAGGTAGCAGATGAGAAAGTTGAGTGAGGAATACGTGAAAAAAATCTAAACAAACAAAAATTGGGTTTTCTCTTGGAAAATTCTGTCAGGATAATATTTCTCTGAGCTCTGACAATGAAACTCTTGAGCAGTGGATGTGGATCAATTAACAGTGTTGAGAGGAGGTAGGTTACTGTCAGAAAGAAGGAAACACCCTTATTGTCATTGAAGTTTGTGGAAAGGTTACAAGTGGCTTTTTAGGAGCCTGAGAGAGCTTCTGCTGGCACATTGCAGGTAATAAACAAGGAATATTTCACTTCCTATCACTGACTGACTAATTATATCTGCATAGTTCAAATGAAGATGGTCTGAGGCAACCCTTCGCAGACAGAGCAGGAGTGCAAGACTCTGCTATTAGATCTCTTCTTTGACATTTGTATTTGAAATTAATGAAAAGTAGCAGCTAGTAGAGCCAGAACCGGTACAGGCAAGTGCTGGGCCAGCTAGGCCCATGCAGCCCTGCCCTGGCATTTCAGCCCTGCTCCGCATCTGTAAATGATGTTGTGACCTGCCATCAGTACCTGTGCAGCTAAATTGTACCATGGGTCGGGAGCACTATTTTCAGTTCAAAGCAAGCTACAATTAGTACCATAATAGGTGTGAGCACTGTGTGCCATGTTATTTGGAATTGCAGAAAGTCAGATGGAGATTTTGTGAATAGCAGAGTTTTTTGTCATGTTCAAGAAACATGCTGAAACTGGAGCCCTGTGCTGTCTGCATCTTGTCTTCCAAAACTCAAACCCTCTGCTACACCAAGATCCAGACATTTTTAGTACATATTATGAAATAGGGTTTTTGACATGCACATTTGTGTGAACAAGAAGCTTCTACAAATCTTAGACATACCCACTGCCAACATATGCTGGTTTTGACTTCCCTTTGTGGGAACTGTAACCCATGTAACATTTGCTTGAAACACACAATGCATAGGTATCCCAAACTGAAAAAGAGATAAGCATATTAGACTGAGAAGAAAGGTCCTTTCTATCCACCTTTGTAGGAAGATTGATATCTAATTCCCCTCCCTTCACCCTCTCCTTGTCACCTGGCTCCTGGGTACCTTACAGTAGCAGCTTCATTATTCTCATAACAGTACAGGCAAATATTATTTGTGGAGTCAGTCATTTTGGTTCATATGCTGATTGCTGTCTTATCGCAGTCTCCAGTCAGAGCCACTTTAATGATGCTCAAACAGCTGAGTTATTAAAACAAACCCAGAGGCAGCCAAGCATAAAGGAGCTGCAGCCAGCTGAAGAGACAAGGCTGGAGCACTGTCCTCCTCTTCCCAGAGCTGATCTTCAGCATGACTGTGGGTGCTGCTCTGGAGGAACAGGCTAAAGCCTGCAAATGCTGGGAAGGGCAAAGAGGTCTTTGAAGACCAGGGAATGCTTTGTATAATCTCAGCATTTAGGGGTTATTTGGTAGTATTTAGGGGGTCACTAGGGTATTGTCCCACTGCTTGGCCCCCTTGACTGCTGCAGTAGTACAAGTGTAAAAAGTAAAAATACAGTTCTTCCATAAAGGCAAATATCACCCCTACTACAGCAAGTAATAGGGACAACACTATGAGAATTTGTGATACAGATGCATGATTAACTATTGCTACTCTGAATAAAACCAGATTTTTTACAGGCAAGTTCTTACTATAGCTAAACTGAGGTCTTCCTCTGGTTTGCTCCACAAGAATGAATTTTAATCTGGAAGAACTAAATTCTTGCAAGCATGCAGACAAGTGTAGCCCATTACACTGATCCTTTCTACTCCTGTGGCTACAGAGAGACGAGTGAGGACATTCACAGATTTAGTGAGGTCTTGCACCACCATAATAACTTGTTTGTGGAAGGGGCAGATTGATGATCATGGCTATCCATTTGTGAGTGTCACAAATAATGTGCTTCTTATATGAAGCATCAAAGCTCTATGATTATGTGCCATAAAGGGACCAAGACTTTGATTTGGTCAAGAAAAATGTGAAGCTTCTCCTGCTCTGATCACAAAATTCCTCTGAGATGGTGGCATTCTGTAGCAATGAGAAAAAGAATTTGTTCTCCTATTCCAGCCTGGCTTCTGAGATCAAGCCTCAAACAAATGCTAATAACACAACTGTCTTTGCAGTGGATATAGAAAAAGTTTATGCTTCATGATTCACATGAAAGAGGAGAAGAGGAGATAGGGTAGGAGTGAGGTGGCCACTTCCCACTTGATGTAAGACTTTGAAAACATGGAAGACTGAATTAAGATAAAACCTGTGGACCGACAGGGGAAAAGTCCATCTTTCTTCTTTTAAGAAAAGACATAGAACTCAGCCTGCAAAATCTTCTCAGTTGTACTTCAGGTTAAAGTACCTTTATATATCACAGGAATTTCTTTCCCTTTATAATATTCTTGCTGGCCTGTAGATAATTGAACAGCAGATCCACACAGTAAGCCCTTCAAAAGGAATTACAAGGATTACATATCTCATATTCACCTCATTTCACCCTTTGCAAATGTTGACTGTGAGGCATCAGTTTCTTTCTAATTCGCACAGTTCAGATATGTGGAGTTGTGTGTTGAGACACCTTCCTCCTTTTCCTTCTTTGCCTAGCAACAGTTTCAGGAACTGAACCAGTTGAACTCAAAAAGTTACAGAAAACTTAGCTTGAGAAGCAGATGTGGCTCCCCAGGAGGGAAAAATGAGATCTGGAAGAGAGGGAAAGAGGGAAGTAGAAAGGTCAGTCTTAGAGGAGTTGGTTATTGACAGAAGATCCTGATCCTTACGCTGATATACAATAATAGTATTTTCTGAAATGGGGTAAAAGATAGACAACATGAGTCTTTCCACTTATCACCAACAAACCTATGGCAAAGGACTGAATGTAATCACATTCTAGAGATATTGAATAGGTGCAGATGTAAGGGAGGGCAATGAATTTACTTAGTGAAGGCACTTTATGAAAGTAAAGTAATAAAGACATTGATTTTAAAAAAGGAAAGAAGTTTCCTGAATGCACTAAGCCACCACCAGTACTAAATCTGTTAATGCGATAACCTAATAGATTAAAAAGATGGTTATTTCCTTAGAAACTGGAGACCATAGGACTAAAGTTGGAAAACCTTTACCTACATAAGAAAACAAAGGCAAAAATGAACCTTTTGAAAGCAGTAATTTTCCCCAGACCAGCTGCCAGGGAATACACACATTGTTTAAAAGCTCAGCAAAGGCAAATAGACTGCCTCTCTGTGGGACAATGTTGCAGATCTGCTCCACTCCAGAGTGTGCAGTAGCACAGGAAGTCTTGCTGTTTTGAAAAGTGACAACTGAGCTGAAGTCAGTGAAAATATGAAATACTACGGGAACAAAACACTTCTGCTCCTGTACTGAGGAGTTTCAAAGGTCCATTCAGTGACTGCAATGGTGGTGTAATGCAAATGGCCAGAGCCTCCTAAAGGTGCAGAAGATCACATCTCCATTACAGAAAGGCATAGGGATTCCTGATTTGATGGCATGTAACTCCATTGAATTGTTAAGGTGATGAAAAGCCAGGTTTGTGAGCCAACTGGGAGCAATTTCCCAGAGTGACCAGGCTGCTTTCAGGATTTGACCTATCATATGCTGCACTGTGAAGACAGCTCCTCCGGTGGCTGTGCTTCAGGAATCCCTCCCTCCCCTCATCTGAGAGGCTTTTGACTTGAAATCCTGCTCAAAAGGGATGTTGGACACCCGTATCTGAGCTAGCAGTTGGTCATTCTCCCCAGCATAAGCAGAGCAGCACAAAGCTTTGCCTTAGCTGATTGTTAGGTCTTTATTCACTCTGAATATTGCAGCTTGTCATGAACTCAGGTCAGCTTCAGTGATGCTGAGCTGATTCCTCAGCCTGTCTAGCTTTGGTCAGTCTATAGGATCTCTAACTGCCAGAGTGAGTGTATTCACTAAAAGTGATGTCTAAATCAATTAGAAAAATAACTAGTATAGAAAACCAACAAAACATAGGCTTCTCAGAGCTAGCTAGATCTCTTATGGAATACAGTTTTGGACAGCACAGTGTTTTAGAAGCTTTTGGAACTGTTCTCTGACAAGTATTTTTGTCACGGGAAGAGCGTAAGGGTATTTATGTTGACCAAGACTTCTTTCTAATTCTGTTTTGCTTTCTGTAATTTTCTTTTCCTTTTTTTTTTTTTTCTCCCTGTAGTCTCAATGTGTCATCATCATATTCTGGCCAAGAATATATTAGTTGCATTTTAATTCCTGTGTTTGCAGGGAAGAGGTAAATTTAACTTCCATCCTGACACATAAAAATCACAGTTTCTTTGACCTCAATTTGTTGTGGTGCTATCAATTTCTTAATCATCCAGCTGCTGTCATGCTACTCCAATGGCTGCTATTTGGGTAAGAAACTGAAGAAGGAATAAAAACATAGCTTTAAACATAATTTTTTGAGTTCAAAGCATGATCCTTCTTAGGAACAGCTGGGTTACAAACTTTAGCTAATGCTAAGGGCTTCCATACTATGGTGTATAAGATTCTTCAGTGTGGGTCAACAATGCTGCATCATAGCAGCTCTCTGCAGGTAGAAGCCAGAGGAGTGATGGTGGTATGATGCCTGCTGTGTCACACAGCTTGCCGGTCTGATAATTTTAAAATTGACCCACAGAAATTTCTTGTACTGTGACACAATCCTGCCGTGTCCAACTGGTCCAAATTCTAAAGGTAACCCTTCCTTTAGAGGCATTTTCTTTTCTCATTTACTGGCTTGATGTGCTTTTATACGGATTAGAGGAACTGCGAAGCTCTAGCCAGCTAAGAGTTCTCCCTGCAGATGAGTGTGTGGATAGATTAGCAGTTAAGCAGTAGTTGGATTAGAAAGTAAAATTTCAAGATAAACAAAAGGCTGAATTTTCACATACTCCTGTGATTTTAATAAAACAAGCATACAGCATTAGTGTTAAGAGCTATAACGCTGCCTTGAGTTGCTCATGCTCAGTGAAGTGCAAGGATAGGAAGTCATCCCTTGTGCCCATCAGAGATCCCTATGGAGTTTTATTTTTCTGTAGTAGAGGGAATACAGGAACCAGAGCATAACTCCACAAAAGACAAGATATCTGGGAAAGAAGGCTGTGTATGTTTCTGTCACTGTGTCATGCACATTTTAATGTTCCTAAACTTTAAGATGTGACCCCAAATTTTCTATAACCAGCAGTAGTCAACAATTTATATTTCACCATGTGCTTTTATATCTGGATCCTTAGTGGTGCCAATCATTAAGCTCAGAGCAGCCCAGGGAAACAACGCAAGTGTGACTGAAAGAAAACTTATACCTGTCCAGGCTGGCATTCCAACTGGGAAGAACAGTGAATGGCTGACTTCTGTGGTCTTGTGACCCTGCTGTCAGTTTGTGTCAGGCTATTTCCCTCCATTCTGTTCCTACCTTCAGTGACATGACCTTTAAATGAGACAGTTGGAGTGAACACTACATTTCTAATGATGAAATCATCATGAAACCCTGTGAATACCAGGAAAGTCCCTATATATCCATGGAGGAAAAATCTTTTTCTTTCAGTGCAGAGACAGAAGTAGGGTCCATGGTCTGAGAGAGCTGCCTACATCTCTGCTATGAGTAGTGGGACTGTGTCTTTCACCCTGACAGGAGTAGTTCCATGAGGAAACTCTGTATGTTTCCTGATCCAAAGCAGACTTTTATTGGTAAAACCAGTCACCAGCCTCTGCTGGAAACTTATAATGCAGAACTGCTCTGTGAAGAG
This sequence comes from Acropternis orthonyx, assembly GCA_035583155.1. Classification (NCBI taxonomy): domain Eukaryota; kingdom Metazoa; phylum Chordata; class Aves; order Passeriformes; family Rhinocryptidae; genus Acropternis; species Acropternis orthonyx. The sequence goes on from JAWWEU010000111.1 coordinate 28,609,540, forward strand.
TATCAGCAAAGAAGGGAATATGAAGCAAAGCACATCCACATGGTGCTTTCCTTGACAGTCTCTGCCCTCCATGCTGGAGGTAACTGTCACTGAAGTGAGATCAAGGGCACTTGACACCTGACATCCTGTTTGGACTTTGCAGTCATTCACTGCACTTCTTACATCTTCAGTAGTGTTATTTTACCCTTTACTGTCCATTCCATTTAGTGCACAGGCCTGACATCCAAGGTGCAGCAGTTCAGTTCTGTCCCACTTGTCTTCTGAGGTACGAACTGGACACCCAGCTTGAATGTAATACCATCCATCTGCAGAACAGTAATTTCACCTTCACTCCTCTCACTCTGTACTCTTGAGCAGGGAAAGAAGAGGAGAGTTCCATGATCATGAAACATGCTTGTATGCTGATAGATAGAGGTAAATAGAGATCTACAATTAAGGAACAATAAGAAAGTTGCAAAGTCAAGCACTGAGAAATTAGAAAATACCAGCATCAGAAATGCTTATGCAATCTTAGCTTGCTCTGCTTGTGATAAAAGTCTTTAGTTACTGTCACACCTTGGTTTTTTTCCTAAGACCCTGTGTTAGTCAGTGTGTAGGGCAGTTGGTGTTTTCTTCATGAGTTACTAGTCAATACCCTCCCTCTCCCTTATGATTCAATTGGGTAAGATCAGCCTTTCAATTACTATATGCTGATCAAATCTGAACACAAATTAGAACATTTTTGTGTCTTCAAGGGTTCTCACCACTCTCATATTTCAGTGTTTCAAAAATGGTTGATGTTTACCCTGATAAAGTGAGACAGTCAATTTGTGTGCAGTGACAAATTCTAACACTAACATTCAGTGCCCATGTCCCAGATGTAAAGTGCCGTGTGTGATTCTTTTGGTAGTGAAAGGGATTACAAAATACAAATCGCACAGTAACAACACCTTCAGATTCCTACAATTTTTAGGAGAGAGCCAGTGGAAATAGAAAATAGAATAAAAAAGTCTCTAACCTAATTGCATAAATGGATTTGAGGAATAATATCAGTTAAGGAAACTGAAGTAACCCAGAATTATTACAAAAATTGTTCCATAAATGTAATGTGGTTGGAGTCTATGTTTATTGTAATCCATATTTGTTGTTCTGTGATTTCTCTATCAAATGCACTCTGTTTATAAGTAGCACTGAAATCTCATCCAGACTGGCAAGCTGTATTCTTTCTGGCTCCAACATTATTGTCAGCAACAGACTTTGGAAGTAGATTTTCATTAAGCCTCTCTTGACAATTAATTTAGCACACTGAAACTTGGTTTCTCTCTTATGGCTGTTTGGCCTTGGCAAATCTAAAGGGATCAAAAGTTTCTGAACATCATTACTTGGTGAGTGGGACTCTGAGCAGGAGAGGGGAATAGAGTATTTCAGAACAAATTTGCTGGGAGCAAATTCCTAGTTCAGTGGGATTCATCTTACTTGTCTTTCCCCCTCTGAATCTGGGGTAACTTGATTAAGACAATCTTTAGGCTCCCAGAGAGGGAGAAGTTAACCAACCACAAGTCATCCTCTCTCTATTAGACATTTTATGAAGATGGATGCCCATTTGGAGACACCTGTCTTTATCTTCTGACTACAGGGAAAACTTTGAGATTAGATGAGATGTATAATGTTTAGATAGCTCAAATTTAGGGAGAGAAATCTCTCCTAGGGGCCCGATGGAGCCTAGTTCAGTGTTACATTACTCATTCAAAGGACTACGGCATCTTTTTTCTCACAGTTTCATCCCATTTTGCCTTTACTTGTATAAAATCCAACTTTTACTCAGATGGGAAGAATGAATCAGACTTACTGAAACCAGAAACTTTCTATTACACATCACCATAGCAAAGGTCCTAAACCACTTCTTATTGCATGGTTAAATGTCATTAACTGTATTGAGGAGGGGAAAAGGGAAAGGTGAAAACTATGCACATTGATGCTGCACCTACTTCAGTTCAGTGTTAACTGTGTCAGACTGTATTATTGTCCTGTATAACTAGAAGAATTAAATACACATCATATTCATATACCTGTCTGCATTCTGCTCTCAGTAACAAGAAAAGAATTAGTCCCTTTTATCCTTCACCTCCAACTGCCTTTCATACACATATACTCATGGTCTTCACATTTTTTGCCCTTCAGGCTGGCAAGGAAAATAGTAAAAGTTCAAGAGAAAATCACCTAGAGGACTACGCAAATCTTCACACAAAGGATAGCCTATATTCTGTATGACATTCTTTCCTTTTACTCTGTTCTGACAGATGAATATGGTGTGGCATAAAAGTTAGGAACTGAGAATAAAAGCAAGAAGAAGACAGATAGAAAAAAGAATAGTCTGAATGAAAAAACGTAGTGATTGATAAAATAATGTAACATTACAGTGTTCACAGAAAAGAGCTCTTCGAAATGAAAATATTAATGACTTCAGAGTTGTATAATTTTAATATGTGAAAATAGAGCTGCCTTGAAAAGGAAAGCTGAAGCCAAATTATATATCTGAATTCTGTTTAAGGGAGAACAATTTTTTTGTTCCAGACTGGGTGTTCATAACTCTCCATGATTAGTGAACTCTATTGGGGTTGGAAGGCATCAAGAGTGATGTTAAAAGAGGCTCTGTCAAATGCTTTCTATAGATTTTAATTTCTTTTTCTTACCTCTGACAGTCTATAATAGCTCTTTTGAGGTTCAATAACACATTTCTATGCTGGGATTACTGTCAACCAGGTAGCACACATAGCTGATCCCCTTTTCCCTCATTCCCACCATGACTCACTCATCACATCAGAGAGCCTGAATGTCTCTCAGTTTTTGTCCATTTCTTCTGAACAAGATTTATTACTGCAAATGTCATCAGAGACACAGTAAGAGGTAGAAAAAACCCTAGAGAGCTGAACATTCCCAAAAGGGAGAGCAGTGAAGAGCAGGGAGTCAAATTCACTGCCCATTCAGACAACTCTGCGGCATTATTGGTTCTGTCACAGATTGGGTACACTTTTGGTCACATAACCTCTTGGTGCCTCTGCTTCCTCATATAAAATAGGGTTTTCCTTAATAAAAATCATAATTCCTGACACTACTGAACAGAACAATGCTTTTCTACTATTCTAAATGGGGACTCTATACAGAAGGCTGACAGCCCTCTGTATAGAGAAGAGATATGAGTGGCAGTACAAGAGCTGTTTTAATGCAACCACCAGCAATTCTTAGTTTTTTTTTTTTTTTTTTTTTTTTTGGTTGTGTTTTTTTTTTTTTTTCCTTTCTGAATAAATCGACACAAATTGCATGCACAGCCCTTTCAGGATTATTATTAGCTTACAGCAATAATGTAGAGTTTTAATTGTATATTCACTCATAGGAAGCAGGTTTGAAGTTTTTGTGCTCTTGCACCTGGGGAAGTGAAGTATTTGTATTGGATAACTAAAGTTTACACTTCTGCAACAGGGGAATAGAAATACTATCACTAATCTTGGTGTAACTGCATGGCTCTTTTGTGAATAGTGAGATGCTGGTAAAAACATTCTTGCCAAAATGTTATCAAATAATTTTGAATAACAAACTGTACTGAAGCAATCACAATCTGCTAGTTGCTGTCTCTACAAAGCACAGAGAGAAGACCATCAGGCAAATTATTTACCAGCAATTGTTCAAACAGATTTACTGAGGAATTATCTTCTCAGAAAGTGGAGCTCATCACAAGAGCCTTCGTTTTACAATTGTAAATGTACTGCCTTTTCTTGTATCTTTTCCTCACCTCTGGAATTCTTAACCACAGGATTTGGTTAAAAGCCTTTACTTCAAGTAATTAGTAGTAACACCTCTATGGACCTTAAAGTTCCCAAAGTAGCCTTTTTCTGCAGCAGATGAGGGATGTACTTATTTTGGGTGACACTCTCCACTCTGATCTTCATGATTAGAGTGGGACTAATGGGTGTACACTGAAAAAATAGGAAGGTTGTCATATTTTCTTTGCTATTTCTAATTCAAGACTCACAAACAGCTAAAACATCTAGAGAAGAATCCTGAGAAAACAAGGAAGTGCATTCAGATCTCCTGCTGCTGACATTGACAATGTAGTTACAGAACCATAAATCTTCCTTAGAAACCAAAAATAATAACAGAAAAGACACAAATCTTCTCCCACTAACATATGGATCACAACACTTGGCATGCAGAGAACTGTTTGTTACAACAATACAGTCTAACAGAGCTTCATCTTATAGAACATTCATCCACCCTGCCCAGATTCTCCTCCCTCCAAGTACTGGCAGAACTAAAAGAATAAACAATGTTGGAATGGAGAGAACAAAAAAAGAGATTGTAGTAAAGAACAAATGGGAAATCATCAAATAGAATTTACAGCAAGAGAAGGAAATCAAGAAAATTAAGAGAAATGTCAAAACTCTTGCTTCACTGACTTCTCAGAGACATACAAACACAGTGCTGAGGACTCAGGTGGTCAAGACTAAAGTGCAGGGATCTCTGAAATCAAAGTTTTAGGCACTGGGGATGGACTGTAATTTTGTCATCTGCACTGTATTCCACCTCTCGTTAATGAGCACAATGAGGCAGGATGCTCCCAGCAAACAGCTGCTGCTGCTCCAAAGGCTTCCAAGATTCTGTGGTGTTTTCTTCCTCTGTTTTGGAGCTACAGGCTGCCTGCGGCACTGAGCATGAGAAGATGCTGGTCTGCATGTGCTTCCCTGCTCATTAGAGACAGCCTGGCGGTCTACAGTGAGTGCCAGCTTCCTGCTATACTGCATCCATGGGCTTGTCAGCACTTCATTTTGGAGCCTGAGAGCACTTCAGAGGCTCCTTGTCTGAGCAGTGAGGACCATAAATGATACACATCAAAACATGAAATGGATAGGGACAATCATCTACCCCGGTGTTTCTCCATTCTTGTAATCTGCATGAGTTCTTACAGTCTGTTAGTTCCCAAGACTAAGTTGATGTTGCAGGTACTAATTGCTATAAAGAATATGCTGCTAACTAAATAAATTCTCTCCTGTAGGCACTTAGGAACTGCAACTGATTTAAAGCATGGCTGCTGGTAGATGCTCATGGGGGCAACAAGTTTCTGCTTAATTTCCAGATAGCAGAGGACTGTGTGTGACTGAGCAGTTTGGCTGCTTTCAAGCTCCATTTGTAACGATCCGTGAATATTCTACTCAAAGGTGTTGATATCAGTGCAATTGTGATGACACCTAAATAAAGCCATTAGGTGGAAAAAAAATTGTCACTGGTGAGTTTGCCATGCACTCACAAGGATTTAAAACCTGTGTTAGGCTGGGACTGGTTTCAGAGATGTGTTAAAACTGTGCATCTGTTGCAAATATGACTTTACTATTAAACTCAAACCACTGCAATTGATAATTTGGTATATCTAGCAGGGTTATTGGAGAGACAAAGAACTCCTCTGTGGTGTTTGAACTGTGATCTCTGTATAGCCTTTGGAACTCTTGCTAGCCAAGCTGTTGAAGGGTCTGCAGTCAGAAGTCTTACAACATTTGTAAAACTAACAGTGAAATAATGAAAAAAGTAACACTCCTTCAAGTTTCTGTGCCCCCTATACCCCAAGCTGTCCAACACCCTCTGTGTTGGTAACCACAGTCAGCTTTCACTATAACAAGCTAAGCCAACATATTCATGGCACTGTAAATCATCAAAAGAAGTGGAAGCCTGAACTTACGACAGAAAAACTGACGTGTTTCTTTCTGACCTAAAATAAGACTTCACAATTAAATCATAGACCCTTGTTTCTGCTGGGGCCAGCTTTGATCCAGCTGAGCATACCTCCATTAGCTTTTTGCTAATTGATTCCGTGTTTACATTTGGTATGGGGAAGTCCCTGCACCAAGGACATTTAGACTTGACACTAGGCAAGGCAGATGAGGCAGAGAATGGAAAAGTTGCTGTTTTGCCATTGTTGTTCTTTGATTGACATCATGTGCAAGTAGAATTTATTTGTATCTGCATGCCAATGTCCAGGAAGTCCTTCTCTTGTTAAGACCATTACAGCTATAGCACAGCTGCAGCACCTTTCAGCAGAGGATTATTTTGTGCCTGGCAGTTTTCCTACTTGGCTTTCCTTTCCTCTTCTTTTCCTAAGTTTTCTGTTGGTCTCTGAGTTAACCACAGAATGTTTGCAATTGGAAGCTGCCACAATAACTTTTGCATTGTCTGCAAATACTCATCTCCTTCATATCTCTCCTGCCAGCCAACTGCTTCCTGTTTATGCTTTATGGATATTTCTGTTTTCCTCGTGCTCTGCTTAGCAAACATGTTTGTCCTGGCCCATACTAGGAATTGCTGTGCTGAATAGATATAACGAAAGATGTGGAGAGAAAGGCATTCAGTTATTCTTTGGGAAACCTGCGGCTTAGCTGATCATTTCTGGTATTTCTAGGTGATTATTAGTAACTATGAAAGTGCAGGAAGAAAACACAAATGGCTGCCTGTGTTATACCCGCTGCAGATCCTCCCAACAGATATGAGCAGTGGGGGCTTGTTTGAATGACACAGGACACATTCAGCTATGCAGGACACCTCCACTTCACAGTGCTCCCCACAGAATGCTGCATGTCTGCAAGGAACAGCAAAGCATGTGCTCTTGGGAAAACTTGTTTTCCCCACAGTTTTCCTCCTGAACTTCTCAACTTCTCCCTCATGCCACCAGCTTCTCAGGTTAATAGCAAAAGTGCATAGTTATCTAGGTTGAAGGGAGTCAATGCCAAACAGACACTGGAGAATCCAGTGGAGGTAGATTAGAGATTAAAGGCACACCAACAGAAGAAAGTACAGGTGTATTTCAACAGGGTTTTTTTAAGGAAAGGATAATGTATGAAGGATACTTGAGAATGAAGTATTCTATAGGATGAAAGGGAGCTGTGCTTGCATGAAGGACGCTCACTGATGAAGGAAGAAGGTGCAAGGTGTAAGGAGGAGTGGTGAAAGAAAGGGAGGAGGTAGGGAGTGGGGTTTGAATACAAAGGGCGAGTATTAGAGTTTCCTGTAGAACTGGGGCAGGCCGAAGCTGGGAGGAGAGAAGCCATGGCAAGCAGAAAATTAATAGGCAAGATCTGTCTGTGTATATGTCCTACCTGTAGTAACAGAATGTCCCTCCAAATGTGTGAAATTGCTTCTACCTTCTATAAGAAAAGAAAGGCCTGGGAAACAAAAATAATAAAAGAACCACCACATTTAAAAAGAACCTGGCTGTGGGAGTAGGTTGTACTTCTGGGTTTGACAGAGCTTGAAAGAAAACATAGGCTCCATAATGTAATTGAACAGCCCATGCTGAAACCTGCTGCAGATGGTGTTACGTGTTAAGCTAAAAGGGCTGATGCTCAGCTGCAAGCTGCTGGCCCAGACAAAAGTCAGTGTCACCTGATTCTGCCGGTCCTGCTTCCAAAATAGAGCCCAGCCTAGGGACTGGCCAGGTCTCTGTTCTGCATGGGCAGTGAAAAGGCACAGGGGCATGTTGGAGCAGGTTCTGTGCTTCATTTCTGCAGTCTTACTTGCCTGTGCTGCTGCTCATCTGGGAGAAGGTGGGGAAAGAGACTCAAAGTGTTTGTGTTTGAGACCTCCTCTCCTGCTCATCCTCAAGAGAACATCCTGCTTTATTTGACCTCCCTCAGCCTTCTGTTTGTTTGGGGATTGCTGAAAAAAAACCCCAAAACTACAAAACCCCTCCACTTTTAAAAGGTGTTTTACAAGAAAGAAAAAGCAGTACCTTTGTCATATGAGAAACCTGCATTTTTTCATGGCTTCCTTCATTTGGCACCTATATTTTCATGTATAATTTTTAACTGGAAAACAATCCTGGGATTTAGGATCGCTTTTGACACTGTTCAGTTTGCGTAGCATGAGCATAGGAAAGGTTCTTGGGAAGAAGACACTCATAATGAGGCAACTATGAGGACAATCAAACATAAATGGAAAAATCTCCTTGAATGGTCACGCTCAAAGGTCTTCCCTGACCCCTCATTAGGAGGTAACCCTCTCTGGCAGTGACGTTATTCTTTCTCCCTCTTTTAAGTACCCTTTGCCTTCTCTGTTTTTACTGCTTCTAACCTTGCCTGCTGTGGTTCACTTCTACTGCATCTATTGCCCTTGCCTTGACTGCATCTTTAGGCTCTGTGGGTCATTTTCTCTGAGTCTGGCCAACAATTCCTCATTTGGTATGCAGACACACTCCACTCACAAGGAGTGAATCTAAATCCTGAATTCTATCAAAGCACCCAGATTATTAAGATACAAATATCATCTTGGTATGTATGTATGGCCAGACTTTGGGAACGAAGATCTGGGGAAGGGCTCTCCCCACATGGATGTGCCCTTCAAGCCTGTGCAGTGGATTTTTTAGGTGAGGCACAGTGTGCACAGAACTGGCCCCACCGTTTAAGTCCTAAGGTCCATTTGCCACAGCTGAGCGAGCTTGGACAGTGACAGTGAAGTCCTTGGGACTGTCTACAGCACCCAGTACTAACTGGGGCTGACCCTGCTGAGCATCCGAGATCTGATGGGATCGGATGGCAGGGAGGCATTTAACTGCCCAGGGGACAGTCCCCACTGAGACTCGAACTCAGGCCCTTGGGATTCAGAGTCCAGAGTGCCTTCCTTTATGCCACGAGACAAGGAAACTAAAATGACAGAGAAGCAAAGCTGCCTGTTGGTGCCTGAGGAAAGTCACTCACACCTGTGCTGTTGCAGCATGCAGTAGGGAAAGGAGATAGTTAAAGGAAGGCCTACAGCAACTGAAACTAGAAGCTAGGAGTAAGTTCTGATGGTTAAAGTGGTGAGAGTTGTATGGACCTATGGTCACTTTAGTGGGGACTCCTTTGTGTGGGAGCTGAATGCACTGGGGAAATGAATGAGCTGAGGTTCCCCTGAGACCTTTCATTCTTGCTGTGCTTCTTCTTCCCAAAGAGGGTTTTACTTCTGAATCAAATCAATCCCCTCTGCTTCTAAGGCTTTAAAAATTGTGTGAAGAAACTCTGTTCTGCCCATTCATCCATGATAGCAAAAAGAAAGGCAGGTGTTTAATGAGTGTTAATAAATAACACTTTATTTCCATGGTAACATTTAAGACATTAGGCAAAGACATTTCAACAAAGACAGATACTCCCTCGGAAACAGGTGAGTGCTGAAAAGATGCATTTCACTTAACTACAAGGACTTATCCAAGGCATGTCCTTTGGGAATTTTCTTGCCCTACACTTCCTCAAGTATCAAAGCAAAATAGAAGGATGTCTAAAGAAGATTATAAGCAACTAAGGTGTAAGTAATGCCATGAAAACTCTCTCCCTCTCTCTTTCTCCCCAGTAGCTGCAGACAGAGGGAGTGATGCCATGGGACTATCCTCCTTACCCAGGTACTGCACCTTAGCTGGGATGGATCTAAGCTGAGTAGGTTCTGACTCCACATGATATACATCACCCATGGTTTTTTATGAGTGATGGTGTACCTTCACAACATCCTGTTGGGAACTACCATGAATATCACACTCTTGCCTACAAAGAAAGATCATAACCCCTGGGGTTTTTGTCCCTATGACATGGTCAGTGTTTAGTAAAGACAAAAACTTGTGCTCTGCCCACAGTAAGTGTATGATGAAGAATGCATGGCTCCTAAAGGTGTATTTTAGAAGAGATAAATCAATACAATGAGGACATATCAAAATAAATAGCAGTAAATAAAGTAAGTAGTTCCCTTGAGCCATTTTTTTTTTTTTTTTAAAATCCTGCCACCATTTCTGGGATGAGAGAACTGTATGTTGTCCTTCAAGATGAACTGGGTCTTAGGAACTCACTATGACCCTATATGAGTTCACAGATGTGCCTCACGTATTTCTTTTGGAAAGACTTTTGGAAATGTCATTGCATTTATTTTATTTTTGCAATCAAGCTTTGAGAGAACAGAAAACTGCTTGAAGTGATGGCTTTAGCTTTCCAGAGGTACTATGCTGTCACATCCAATTCCCCTCTGAGACTTTAGGAGACTTAAATGTGTCACAGGACCCTGCCACTCTCTTTAGAGGCTTGTCACTTCATTGTGGGATGGAAGTGAGAGAGAAGCTAGAAGTGTTTATGAAGTAGGATACACTACAGGCTCTTACTGTCTGTATTTCTAATCCTTTAACTGCATTCCTAGGTTTCCAGTACAGAACAAGATCTTTCTTAGCCTCATGTCATTGAAGAGTCATTCTCTTAAAGGACCTTTGAAGTGTGACAAGATTTCTTTATTGGAGAATGCAGTGACGTGAGTCTTCTTTAGGCAAACACAAAACTTTGGATTCCCAGTCCTTTTCACACTCTCCAATGTGTATGTCTTCTGTGGTTTCCCAAGTACTTTCAAGCTTAGGATCTAAATAAAAAAAATCAATGATTTTTCTGTCTAGTTTTTTAGTCAGATACCATCAGCTGAGTGATCAAGAATGAAATGGGGTTCCTATTCCAGCCAGCTTCCTGTATTTCTAGTCCTTCAAACCCCAAAGCCTGGGTTTCTCTGAGGTTTGTGGCTCGTGTCCATGCAAAAACAGTAGTCTGCACTTGCCTGTGTCCTTAGTTGCTGAGCTCCTATATTGTATGAAGAATCTGTAAAGCATCTGGTATGCAGTTAGAAAGATACATGGGTCAGATATATCTCTCACTAATCAGAGTGGAAAAAAAGTGAAATAACTCAGTTTGCGACACAGAAATGTTCTCACTTGTGAGCTTAGAATCCTGCCCTTCTTTCTTCTTCTTCATTTCCCCCCCCTCCTCTCTCTTCCCCTCCCTGTGCTGTCCCTAGACCATATGACTCTGTTGTAGAGTATTTCAAATACCTCTTACAAATAATGTATTCAGATTACAATTTTTCTTGAAAGGAAAAATGAAAATATATGGCACGTCAAATCATATCTTTTATCTGTCATCTAAACTGTACAGTTTTGTAATATCCTTTTATATTTTATAACATTGTCATGTGTTTTAGATACTATGCCACGTATTTCAGACAGCTGTCTGTGATGTATTATGCCAGATCGACTCCTGCTGTAACAACTTCTCAGTTATTTTTACTGTCTTATAAGACTATGTAACTTACAGCCCTTGACTGTTGCTTTACCTGCCTTGTGCTATGTGGTGGAAATCATGGGAATAGACAAGTGGTCTTTTTCATAACCGTGTGGCTAGAAAGAGAAACAGGACCTGACTTGGATATGAAAGAGATGGTGCATCTGAAATAGTGTCATATTCTCTTTCTTGGTTACCAGGTATCCCAAAACAGACCTCTTGCAGGTATTGTGCATCCTGCGCACTGTAAAACAGACTCTCTTGGGCTGAAACACCACAATTTTCTAGTAGCTTAATTTGTCCCATAAACCCTCTTTCCTTCCTATGTGGGAACAGGTGTGTGGTGTAGGGAGATAACGCTCATGTGAAGCAGAGCTAGGGCTTGGCTGAACACTGGGCTCTCAATCCATGTTAAGTCAGGACAGTCTGATTTATACAGTGCAGTACTCGTGGATTGTGCTGAAGTCATGGTCACATCAGGCTGTTGGTAGTGGAAACCACTAACTGTACAGAGCATGTAGCAAAGTCAATTGGCAGTGTTTTAAGCCCACTGAACAACTGAATGTGGTCTGGCAGAGTAGAAGGCAAACATCTAAAGATGTGAAAGGGTTTCTTATTGTCTTGCCTGCAGGTGGCCATATTAAAATCATAGAATGGTTTGGTTTGGAAGGGACCTTAAAGATCATCTAGTTCCAACCTCCCTGACATGGGTAGGGACACCTTTCACGACACCAGGTTGCTCAGAACTCCATCCAACCTGATCTTGAATACTTCCAAGGACGGAGTGTCCACAATTTCTCTGACCAACGTGTTCTAGTGCCTCACCACCCTCATAGTAAATAATTTCTTCCTAGTATCGAATCTAAACCTCCTTCTTTCAATTTGAATATAACTTACCATCTCTTGAGTGTTCATCTCTGCTGCCCAGTAAGAAAGGCAGAACTCTGATCCTGGAAGAGACTGCAGAGAGATCCACCTGTGCCCTGCAGGGAGGTATGGGACTGAAAATTCCTCATGTCTGTAGCCCTGTTTATAGCCACACAAATGACAAGCCAGTCTGGCCTTTCTCCATATTAATCAAAGTCTCCTATTAACTTGAAATACTAATGTCCTTTAAGATAAATTGCCACAAGAAGATGCTGACAGCTTGAAAAACAATAAAGAGGAATTTGACTCTCTAGACAAATCTGAAATGCTTCTAAAGTCTTAAAACTCAATTGAAGTTTCCTTGGGTTTAAAGCAAATTTCTTCCTAATTTCATCATGTTGGAAATATCAAGAAGAAAATGCAAGCTTAGGTATTTTTGAGAATCAAAGTTCAACAACTACCCAGAATTCATTGAAAGAGCAAGTTAACATAACTGACCAGTTTCCCATCTCAAGAGACGTGAATCAGCACCATGGCTTTGAGACACTTTATTAGAGTCCAATTATACCACTGAGATGCTTGTCCATCTCTGGCTTAAACCCAGGTATAATAGGTACAGATAATTCTGTTTTCCTGTTTAAAAACACTATGTAACGCATTGCTGGGTAGACTTCAGCCATGGACATAACAGAACTTGTCATTTCCATTTTGTTCTTTATTGAAAAAAAAATGGTAGTGGATGGGAACATGAGATCCCAGGGGCAACATAGCCTTGAAGATAAGACACCAGGGATGCTGACAGAGCAAGCACAGCTGAAGGAATAATGGAATGAGCAGCTTCTGCCCATCTGTTTCCATGCCTTAGACAAATCTTGGCCCAATTCCGAGACTCTTTGTAGTGGAATAAACAGCTTTTCTCCTAGGAAAGACTGAACAAACCACCTGGCTGCTTTGTGTGAATGGATTTCAGATATTAAGATCCTTCAACAACCTTTCAGTTCATCTGGACTATTAAAAAATTCTGTCTCCCTTCCCACTCCATTGATCAACTGATGTGCCACAGCTGACTCTAGACCCATTCTCTCCTGTCTTAAAAGGACAAAATTTTTTTTTTCCATGTGACATTTTGCAGACAGCTGCATTCTTCTTTGCAAGCTGCGAGTTCATACTTAGACTATTATTCACCCAGCTGAAAAATGAGAATTCAAATTGAAAGTGTTTAGTCGATTTCTAAATGTGTGCCCTGGAGGAGGTTCTCCATTTAGTGAAATCTGCCAGAAACTGAAACAGCAACTCAGAGACTCCTATATAGTCTCTGTGGGCAGGTGGGCTTTAGACAGCATGAAGATTAAATTAACACCTAACGTGATGATGCTTTTTTGTCATATCCAAAGTAATTTTTTGAACCAACTCCAGAATCTTACTTTCAAAGAAAATATAGCTTAATTTAAAATTAAAATAGATGAAACTAAGTGCATCTTGGAAACAGGTGCCAGTATGCAACTACTCTTCTAATATAGATTATTTCATGCTGTTTAGCCTGGCTAAATAAAAGAGCTTGAAAATATCTCCATCAATGTCCACATTGTGGTTATATAGTGCACAGAGGGAAAAAACTGGAAAAAAGTTCTTGAACAGGCAAGTTCCTGAAATAAAAATCAAGCTTTCAGCATGTGAATAAGATACTGTTACAACTGGGAAAGGGTTAGAACAGCAAAACATCTCTGGTGTGTCTGTTGGTTCTTTTTCACAGGCACTCTTTTTGCAACATCAGAAGCCAAGTTTTACTGGTGATCTTGTATGAAGACAGACATTTTCTGATCAGAAGTAAGTTGATAGGCTTTATTAGCTGATGTTTGCCACACCACAATTGGCATGTCATTATAATCACTTCATCGCAGGCCCATTGCAACTTTTAGGAAGTTATATATTTATAGCTTTAGTGCCATTCTCCCCATGGGCTCTGAGGCTGAGATGACAAATGAAGATGGAAGTGGTGGCGTAAAGGGCTCTCACACACTACTCAGCAATGAGTGATTCCAATGCTGGAATTCCATTACTCTTGTGTCATTACTGCACTGGGAGTCTGTACATCCCAGCCAACTTTACCAGGCTACTGAGGGGATGTACTGGGTTTGTGTGGCAAGGTTTTGGTAGTCAAAGGGCTACAGGGAAAACTTCTGTGAAAAGCTGATAGAAGCTTCCTCCATGTCCAACAGAGCCAGTGCCAGTCAACTACAAGACAGATCCACTACTGGCCAGGGCCAAGCTAACCAGTGATGGTGGTAATGCCTCTGGGATAATGTATTTACAAAGGGGAAAAAATCCACTGAGCTGCAGCAGACAGAGTAAGGAGTGAAAAAATATGAAACAGCTCTGCAGACACCAAGGGCAGTGAAGAAAGCACCCTGTGGGAAGGACCGATGTCAGAGACATTTGTGGAAGACTGTCCCATGGGAGGGACTCCAGACCAGAGCAGGGGAAGAGTGTGAGTGAGGAGCCCTCACCTGAGGAGGAAGCAACAGAGACAATATGTGATGCACTGATTGCAATCCCCATTCCTGACCCCTGCCCTGCTTGGGGGGAGGGGGTAGAGAAAATCATGAGTATAGCTAAGCAGGAGAAGAAGAGAGGGTCAGGGGAAGATGTTTCTAAGATTTAGTTTTTATTTCTTGTTATCCTACTCTGATTTTATTGGTAGTAGAATCATAGAATCATCTAGATTGGAAAAGACCACTGAGATCATCGAGTCCAACCTTTGACCTAACACCACGCCGCCTACTAGCCCACAGTACTGTCACATCCAGTCTCTTCTTAAATACCTCCAGCGATGGTGACACAATGACCTCCCTGGGCAGCCCATTCCAATGCCCTATCACTCCTTCTGTAAAGAACTTTCTAATGTCTAACCCAAACCTCCCCCAGTGCAACTTAAGACTGTGTCCTCTTGTTCTACTGCTGGTTGCCTGGGAGAAGAGACCAACCCTCACCTGGCTACAGCCTCCTTTCAGGTAGTTGTAGAGAGTGATAAGGTCTCCCCTGAGCTCCTCTTCCCCAGGCTAAACAGCTCCATCTCCCTCAGCCACTCCTCATAGCACTTGCGCTCCAGTCCCTTCACCAGCCTCGTTGCCCTTCTCAAATTAATTTCCTCAGGTCAAATATGTTTTACCCATGACAGTAATGGGTGAGTGATATTTCTCTGTGCTTATTTTGACCCACAAGCCTTTCATTGTATTTTCTCCTTCCTGTCCAGCTGAGGAAAAGACTGACACAGTGGCTTTGGTGGGTACTTGGCATCCAGCAAGGGTCACCCACCCCATCACAGCTGGTGGGGACGGCCAAGGTGTAGGGAAATGACTGTCCCTGTTGGGATAGCTATGGTGTGGAGGGCAGGGAAATAAGCCCATCGCTGTTTGCAGTCCTTGATCTTGTTTTCTCCCTTGGTGATCTCTTCCAATATAGCTCTTTTTGGGGTACACTCTCATCAAATGGCTTTGTTATTACTTTTTTACAAGAGCCTTTAAAACGTATCAAGTGAATAGTCACAGGAAATTAGCAGAGTTTTATGTTCCAACGCACATTGAGGCAAGATATTAATTTCACAGCTGGACTCTGCCTCTATTGATTTTAAATTCCAAGTATAAATGCTGTACTTTGGGGCAGGGTACAGTGCGCAGATGCTGAACCTCTGTTAACGCCCAAAACTGCTCAGCCTTGACTGTGAAGTCACAATTGACTCCCTTGTTCTCAGAGTAATAGTGCCAACCCTGAAAGCAAGCAGCCTGAATTCTGTGTCTGGGTGCATTTAGCTTTAAGTATCTGAATGTTTGCCCTGCTGGACTGGGATCTGTGACAGTTCTTCATCTGTTTGGAGCTCCAGGCTGTAACTAGGCAAAAGAAAATCTTGCTGTGTCTCAAATGATGGTGAAAGCCCTGGTCTTGGATTGATTTCTGCTTTAAGGTTTTCAGCAGTTTCAAGTCTCCTCTCCCCCATGTCAATGAAATATGGGCGTTTAGCCTTCCTGTGTGGTCTGAGGAGAAATACTGGCACCTCTCAGAGGCTGTGCAGCATGTGTGACTCTAACATGATGCTGAAGTGAGATGAAAGCAACTGTGTTAGTCTTGGCTGTAAGAGGGGCAGAAGCAGTTGTCTGGGATGGAGAGAGCAGACCTTGAGCAGCTGAGGTGCACAACTACCCATCCTCCTGGGGCAGTTACCACTTTCTTAGGGTCTGTCTTCTGCTCAGTCCTAACACTTAACATCTGGCTCAGACTAAGACCCCCACCTCTGGTCCACAACAGAAATCTCCTCTCAGCATTGTTCTCTTAATTGCTCCAACTTGTCTTTGGCTCCCCAGTTCCATCTCTAGTCCAATGGGTAGGTCACTGAATGTGATTCAATTTTTGTGTGGAAAATAATAGTCCTCATGGGCTGAGTATCCTCTTTCTTGTGTTAGTAAATTATAACGGTTGAAATCCAATTGGTTGCACTGAGATGACCAACGTGGTCCTCTAAGGCAAACCAGGACATTTCCGTTGTATGGGAAGGGTTAATAAGGATCTGAAAATATTGTTTCGTTATGTGGATGCATAGCCATTGGCTTTGCAGATATGAGGTTAGGCAGCTGTCTGGTATTTTTGCCTTACTCTTTTTCTCAAAAGCAGGGAATTTGCTGTTATGCTCTGCAGGGATTTCCCTGCATGAATGCAGCCTCCATCTGTTCAGTGACATCAGCTCTCTAAGACTCCTCTGCTGCTGCTGCTGTAAGACGAGCCACCTCTCAAGCATCAGTATGGTTACTTGCTTGAGGAAGTAACTCTTATGTGGGCAAAGGTAGTAGAAGCTGGCCCTAATTTTCTATGAAGGACCTCTCTGTGAATTAAAGCAGAAAGTGGACCATTAGAGCTGAAATTTGGAGATAAATATTTCTGATTTTTCCCGTAGATTGTGTGTTTTACTGGATCAATCCTTCAACATCCCTAGTTTCAGTTTCTGTCTCTTGTTGAGGCACATGCCTAGAAGCAGCACTCTAAATTTATAACCACCCTTCTTAAATGGCTCTCTGCCATCATGGAAAACAGCTTGCAGGACCTAGATACTTTGCCCTGATCTGTTCTTGTTATAGTAAACATTAAAGGATGTCAGACTAGCAGATTTTGCAATTTGCACAAATTCTAGGAAGATTAAAAAATGAGAACATTGTATGAACTCTGCTGCAACTGGTGTGGCAATTGTATGCTGTATTAGAAGAAAAAAAATTCTAGAGAGCTGTACTAAGGACATCCGAACACACAAGTTGCCAAACAGCAATTAAGAAGAAAAAAATTGAGAGCTAGTGGTTTCCTAGCTGCCAAATGCTGAATACTATCCAGGGGTTATTGACTATCTGATTAGAATGAAATGGAGCTGAAATGCAATTGATTCAGAAATAACAATGCATCTATTTAGGGTGATGGCCACAGAAAGCTAAGTGGTGAAAGAGTCCCTAGTCAATTTATTAAGGGTTTCTACAGCAGTTGCTCTTATATATGCAGTATCTTCTCTCAGAATACACCTTCTCTCTACTCTGTACAAAAATGTAGCTTCCTAGTTAATCTTTTTGAAATTGAAAAAGTCCTTGTATACATCACAGAAAGTCACTCATATCCAGTAAGGACTCTACTTAGAGCAAAGAAAATAACATTACCCTTAAAAGCTAATTTGCTTGCTTTCTCTGTACGTCTTGGAGTACTGGTTAGGATAGTATTTTCTAGATCCGTGAACGTTCAGTTTACTTGCACCCACATATTCTGCTTTTATTCCATGTAAACAATCTGAAAGAATAGAGGGAATTTAAGGGTCCATGCAAGACACTTCTTCCTTACAAGAAGCGTTCCTCCTTCCTTATGTTCCTTGTCTGAAAGACAGTTTTGAGACTTCAGCGTCCTCTTTCCTCTGTTCATAACAAGATTATGACTTTATAGACTCTTTATGTGCCCCTGGTAACCCTTGTGCCAACACTCTGGACTTGTGCATTGGAGGGAGCAGCGAAGTCAGTTCACAGGTCCCACAGGAAAATAGTTTTACCCAAGCGTGTTTTCAGCTGCATTAGACCCTTGACATCGTTGGCTGCATGGCCAAAGGAGTGCTCATGTCAGGGCAAGGGCTGGTCAGGAGCAGGAATTACAGCACTATCTTTTTCAGCATTGGTGACTAGTTTAAGCCATTTTTAGTAACTACACCCTTAACACTTCCAGGAACACCATTGCTACCTGATTTTCTTGAGATGCATGCAGTCTTCAAGTTGTGCAGGGGTACTGAGCTTCATTTAGTAACAACAGATCCTATTGCACTATGTTTTCCTTATCTGGTTTTATCAGAAGCAGGTCTCCTGCTTTCAGCTCTGTATCTATCAAGCTGCAATTGCACACTTAAAGAAGGCAAAGGTCTTTTGGCAAGGTATTTCTTAGCTTTGCATGGCCACTTGTATATTTATTTTAAAGTTGATTGATATTCTCATCTGCTGGCCCATAAACTCCTGGGCTTAGTTTATACTAATGATTGACAAGTTTTACAATTAATCAAGAGTTAAGAACAGACTGTATTTGGTGAAGAGTTCTGCTAACAATCTGTATTACTCTCTTCCCAGTCTGTTTTCTTTTGGGTAGGGAAGAATTGAAAACATTATATTTAAAATCTTAACATATAGCATAGCACAGTAGTTTAGAAAGGGCTCTGTGCTACTGCTGTTGTTAGAATTTTCCTTCAGAAAAATAAAATGGAAAAAAAAAATGCATTTTACCTTGCATACCTTGATCTGCTGGCATGTGGTCTGAGTGAAAAATAGCAATCTTATCAACAATGGCAAGATCAAGCTTTGTCCATAAATAAAATAAAATGAAAAAAAAAGTAAAAAATATCAAGCAGAGTTTTGATAAGTAGTTTAAAAAAGGTGGATCATAGAAGAAAATTAGCTGGGTGATTAGCTGGGGAATTACAAAGCAAATTTAAGTTATCTATAGGTAGTGGAATCATAGACAGAAGTGAGGCCGTGGCTTTACTACCTTTTGTGGTGCTAAGGAGGTTAAGATAAGTTTAGAGGGTGACATGCATATGGCAGTAGAAGATTATTTTAATCTAACATAGGAAAATGTATGGCTATTTGCCACCTAAAAGATAAAATAAATCAAATTCAAACTACAAAGGGTTTTCATTTTTCAGAAAGGTTAATTAACCACTGGAAGAATTTGTTCAGTTCTATGATGTGATCAGGATGTCTTGATGTCTTTACTTGAAAAGATTTCTGAAATATATGTAATTAGATAAAAGCTGTAAGCCCTGAAGTAGAACTACTTGATGAAATTTTATGGTTTGCATAAATCAGACTACAGAATCATAAGAGTGGATGCAGTTTTACAGCCCAGACTTAAGACATAAGAACGGAATGACCTAACTTCATTTAGTCCAAAATGTTGTTCTCAGAATATTCTCAGGTCAGATTGTCATAAATTGAGTGTCAGCATAGCATGAAACAGAAAGAAATGCTTATTTCTGGGGCTGTTTAGGAGTTAGATTAATAGGAGGATGACAGAGAATTATAAATATTGGAGTCAGCTGTGCTTCATGAGCAGCATATTATAAGACCCCAGGGAGGTCTGAGGCTGTGCCTTGGAACAAAGATCTAGAGAGGGGTTGTGTAGCTGTGCTAAAAAACTATCATCTAAAATTATTAAAACACAAGGTAATGTGGAAGGGATGGGGGTCTTAGGGCTCATCTATTGCTAACTTGTGTGTGTGCGTGCATGCCAAGGGCATGTGCTGATGTCCCAGTGAGACAGGACCCATCACACTTTCCCTTATGTGTATTTTCTTGTGTTTATTTTGAAAATAGGAGTTACCTTATTAAACTTGATGTGGAGCCAAAAATCCTATCACTAGTAAACTATTTACACCTGAGACATAGGTACTTTAAAACACTTTTAAGAATCTAAAGTTGTTTAATTGGACAGTAAGATGGCCTTTGGGCATTTTGTGCCTTATGAGGGCCTCCAGTACTTACAAAGCAGCATTAAAAGGTTTCCTCATAAATGTGGATATGTTATTTTACTTTTAACAAGAAAAACTTCTGGTACCATGCAGTGACTTTTTAAGCAGTGTTCTCTCTGAAGGACTTTACTGGATGCAAATGAAAGAAAAGAGCTTTTCCAAACTGTAAAAAAAAAAAGTCACTTTTGAATTTCAGATATTTTAACCTTTCTGCTTTGTTTGCTTTTCATCTATGCTTAATAATATCAGAAAGGATTTCTATAATGTGGTTGCTATGGTTAGAAGAGACCTGTGTCCCATCACACAAACCTTGAACCATGATTAACTGTTTAATGTTACATGAGCAAAGAAAGGTGTGAATAGCACATTAACACCTTCAGAACCACCAGCCTTTCATCCTAATGGTGCTAGGCAGAGATTTTTCCCTTTCATTAGGCAGATTTAGGGCTGCTCTTCAGTGCACATGAGATAGCCAGATGAATACTGACAATGCTTTTCAGGCTGTCTTGCTGAACTTGTAAGTTCATGCATCTGAGGGCCAGAAAAAGACCAAGCTGGCATGTTCAATATAGCTTATACAGTTCAAATGAAGAAAAAAATATAACTCATATTTCAATTACTGCTTTTCTCTGGAAATAGATCCAAACTGGATCTCAAAAATTGGAGAATTCATTATGTCCCTTAGAAAGAAGAAAGAAAAACCACAAAAGACCCTAACATAAAACCAGGCAAAAAATGAGTGCCTGTTATGCTGTTTAATTAACCTGAGAGCTAAAGAAATGAAAACAAAATGTTGGTGTTTTTTGTTGGTGTTTTTTGTTGGTTGGTTGGATTTTTTTACTGCACTTTCGCCTATTGGTCTTTTGGGTGCTCTGTTATCCAGACTTCTTACCTAGAAAACATAAGTTTTCTCTCCCGGTCCGTCCGGGCCCCGGCCCCGCGCCCCGCCCCCCCCCCCCCCCTTTTTTTTTTTTTTAAATTTAGACCTGCAAGGGATATCAGTGCAGTGAGAGCAGACTGGGACTATGTTGCAGCGGATGGCTTTCCACTATGCAAAAATGATGGTCTCTGCCCTTGGATGCTTATACGTCAGGGACAGTAATCGATCTTAGTGAACAAAATAAATCACTGTTGTCAGCTGGAGTATCAGGATGCTGACATCTGATTTTGTTCTAGTTGGGGTTTTTGTTCATTTGGTTTTAATATGTATATTGAATTTATTTAAGCAAAACCAACTAATGATCTAAGGAGAATAATTTATTCCAAGTTTTCAGATGTTACAGATCAGCATAGCACCACAGACTGCCATGAAGTGATACAAAATTCATCTAGCTTAAGATTACACCTGTCTTCTCTTTGAGGAGGTAATGCCTTTTGAAAAGATAGGATTAAATTCTTCCCAAAACACTTTATTATTAAAAATTAGTGTAAATTCACAAGAAAAGCTGGCTGGAAACCCATGAATGATTAGGTATTTTGCATGGGTTTAGTTCTTTAATATAAAGTAACAGATTCTCATAGTGTGTAGCCAAATTTCTTTGTTTAGTAGGTATATATCTTTCTTTCTTTATACATTTCAGTATTTGAATAGAACAGTGATCTTGAATTGCATAAATTTGCAGACTACATCAGTGATATCTTCCTTCATGTTCCACCTTTTGAAATGGAATTAATTGTTTAGTGTTGTAGTCTCTAAAATAGTGTTTTGTATTCCTTCTCTTATTATAGATTTTATCTCTCTTCATATCAGTCCTCCAGCTTTATTGCTTTTTTACACAGCTTTATTCTACTCCTATTTATGGAACTTTGTTTCATGTGTGTTGAATGAACTCCACTGTAGCTGTTTATTTCTGCATTTGATGAATAATTAACATTGCATAAGTTTTTTTAACTGCTTCAACACAAGCCCTGTTGAACAGCCTGCAGCTGAAGGATCAGCTGAAACAACTGGTCTTGGACTGTATTTGTCGAAGAGTGAAGAACTAGGACAGTGAGAAGGGGAAAGGGAGACATAATTCAGTTGCTGTAAGGCACAAGTGGAAACTGGGCAGAGAAGAACAGCGGAAAACCTCAAATACAGGTGAATTGTGATATGATGGGCACAGAATACTTTTTCTTCTAAGTGGAAGAGACTCTGGAAACTTTATAACAATGGTGGCTCCTCTGAATG
The DNA here is from genome assembly GCA_035583155.1 of Acropternis orthonyx. Taxonomy (NCBI): domain Eukaryota; kingdom Metazoa; phylum Chordata; class Aves; order Passeriformes; family Rhinocryptidae; genus Acropternis; species Acropternis orthonyx. The sequence goes on from JAWWEU010000111.1 coordinate 28,631,675, forward strand.
AGTCCAGCCTATTGTGGTCCCTCAATGTCCATTTGCTTGGAATATTGAATGGATATTTTCAGATGAGAGCAAACCAAGCTGCAACAAAATACCGTTCTCTGTGTGTCATTAGTCACTGGATAGCAAGTAGGGGCCCAAGCAGGGTTAGACAGTGCCTGTGTTTAGGCTGCCTGTGTATATGAGTGCTGGAATCATGCTGGATATTCTTAGTATATCTATTGAATAGTATTCTTTGGCTTTTTTGTTGTTTTGCCTTTTTTTTTTTTTTTTTGGAGTGGGGGGTGGTGTGCATTTCGTTTTGTGTTTATTTATTTTTTTATTTTGTCTTTTTGTTTTTACCCAAGGAGTTCTTGCATGCTGGACATGTGGGCTGTCCAGTTAGTCTCTCTAATACATGCCTTGCCAGTTTTGGCTTGTGCAGGTTTGCAGTATCCACGGATGATAATGCCCAGACAGAGTTTGCTGGCACCTGCTGTGCCAAGAGCCATTTCAACAGTGTGGCCTCAATGCTGTCAGCTTTGGATCCTCCACAGATCTCCAGTCTGATCCCAGGGGCCTCTGTGCTTTCAGACCCCTGTACATGCTCTCACGGCTCCACATGACCATGTAAAACATACCCCTTGTTTTCTACTGTAAGAAATACCTTTGATTATTCTGATGGGATGCAACACAGACTTGCCTGTATTTCAGACTCTTTCAAATGGAAAAAAGAGAAATTAAACAATAATTGTGCCTTATGGATCTCATGCGGTGCTCTGTGGCCCTAGGAGACTCAATGCCCAAGTGCCATGAACTGTGAACACATGCACGCAGCCAGCCTAGGTTATTTCCCTTCAGGACTGTTTTATTATTAGCAGTGTGGAAATAATCACTGCTCTAAATTGTGGTACAGACTTTGAAAATACAAAAGGAAGATTAACTTCCTTCTCACTGTAATATATGAGAGTTGGGTTGTGCTGGTGTTCTTATTTGCTTTTAAGTATTTTTATTCCTGTCCATGTAGAAAAAGGGAAAGTGTCTAGGTTATTTCAGAAAAACCACAACAGTGGCATGACTCCATCAGCTCAGAGATAGACACTCCTGTACACACATCCTTATATACACGTGTCCATGCTCCAGCTCCATGCAATACCATTTCAATGTACCTCTGGGTCTGCTCTGGACACTTTGGCAGGAACTTGCTAAAAATCCTGTAATAAAAGTGTCAGTGTGTGACCACAAACACCTCTGTTATGCTGCTGCCAGAAGAGCTAGGTTGACCTAGCAATGTAGAAAGCAAAGATCCAGAGGAGTAATTAAAGGAAAGCAGTGTAGCAAAACATGACAGTGATTCCTTCACTCAGAAAAAAAAGCGCCATGTTTTATTTTCCTTTACATTTTCAACCATTTAAATCAGAGCAGATATCCTCACTACCCTTGCACAATACCCTTAGTTTTGTAAGAGAAAAATAAGATTTGGGGAGGAAGATCGTTTGGGAAGCACTATAAACAAGACTATGTTGAGGCAATAAGAGGTGCATCCCTGCACTTTATGCTGCTGGCCATGCCCTTGGGTGAAAGCCCTGTTAGCTAAGACTGGTGAATGAACAGAAGGCTCATCTCATTAAGCTTGGACTTGGGCAAGAGTTAAAGGATATTATTAAATCATTGAGGAAAAAAAGGGCTGTAGAACAAAGGATTGAGAACAGATGGGGAGGAGGGTGATGATATGAGAAAAACTAGTTTTATACTTTAATACGAGTGAATCATTGCACTGGAAAACTAAATAAGGGCTGAGAAATCATTCACCACAAGATGGCAAACAGTCACAGTTTCAAGATTATCTCAGCTGGAGAAGACTGCCCTGGTGTGTACCCTGCTTCCATTCTCAGGATGGTGATGGATCTTTCCAGAGGCAATTCCTGAAATGCAATTAGGGTAGTCAGACACGGAGCGGGTTGGCAGTATTGATGCTCACTGAGCAGCCCAGTACATGAGAGAGTATCAAGAAAGAACTTAATCCAAAGGCACTGAAACGACTGAAATCCCTGACGGAGAGTTAGGTGGGCTTTTGATGGGCTCTTGAGCAGCCCAGCAAAGCGTATTAAGGGGTCACTGTGCTGCTGGGTGGGTTTTATGTAAGACACACATTTTGGGTAAGAGCACCCTTAGTCTCAAAATTGACCATTGCTCTGCGTGCCTGAAAAGTTTAATTTGACTTGCAGTTTATGTTCTTTTGCAACAAAAGGTACCCAGGACAATGTGGATCCACTGCTCCTGCTTGAGGAAGAAGAGCTGCTCAGCTACATGTTACAGTGCCCTTACTGTAAGTTAGCACAAAAGAAAAGTCTTCTGTACCTCAGACAAGTTTCATCCCAAACTTACGCAGGAACTCATGTGCAGTTATGAGGTCTGTGCATACTTAAAGTGGGAAGCAATGAGTTTGCTGTTGTATTGAGAAATATATGTTATAATACCTGCAAAGAAAGCAAAATGAGCTGTCTTCTTGTGTTCTAAAAGTCACTGTTCAAATATCTAAAAAAAATCATCAAAAAGTGTAACCTAACACTGGTTACATTGAGGAAGGTTGAGATTCATAGGTGAACACTAAGTACCTTAAACTTTAATTCAATAATAGTAATAATAACAACAATAGTAACAATGCTAATAATTACAGCAATAAAAAATTAGATAGATAGATAGATAGATAGATAGATAGATAGATAGATAGATAGATAGATAGATAGATACATACATACATACATACATACATAGATTAAAAAAAAAAGCCCCAAACATTGTCCTTACCCTCTGCTATTCCCAGGTGCAGAGCACAGCTGCACATTTAGATTCCAGCAAACTTCTTTCTGCCTTAAATGCACTCACCATCTGTCCAGTGCCTTTGCTTGGTCACTAAATCAGGCACTAATGACCACCTCCAGATCACACCAAGGGATTAGAACAGATTTCCCTTATTGCCACCACCACTGTGGTTTCTTCTCTCTAAGGCTTGGCAACTGAGGTGTTAAGTTTGTTGATCAGCCAAGAAACCACCTCGACGTGTGCTGACTGAGCAGTTGTCTGCCTTGGGAGGATGAAATGCTTTTAATTTTGTTCTCTTCCAGCTTTGAGTTTTGCTATCCAGGGACGGGCAGCAGCCAGCTTTTATTCCACTGGTGTGGACCATACTTCTAAACAGGCTTTGGAAGGAGCCCAGGTCTCTGAAGAGAAGGGCAAGGGTAAGACACTGACAAAAGAGAGGTGATGGGAGCAGGAGAATGAACCAACTAAGGGAGCCTTCAGAGCCACTGCCTCATCATGGGATTATTAGCACAAACCGCTCAGGCACATTGTCAGGTCAGAAGGTCTTTTACTTTCAAATATTGAGAAAAAACCTATGACGCAAAGAAACAAAAGCTTGTTTTTTGGATTACTACAAGCAGTTAAATATATTTATAATTAAATATTTTATTTAATATTATTATATAGTTATATATACTTATTAGGTAAATATATATACTGATGCCAAACGTCTTTCACACAAACCAGTGTGGTGGCAGTTGTGGTGTCCAGCTCTGAAGGAATGATCGATTCGCAAACAAGGACTAATTTTCTCTGCTGAGGTTGGGGAATGTTAAAACTACACTGTTGATAACAAGGTTTGAGTGCAACAGGAGAGGCAAGATGTCAATAGCATTACAATAACAATGAGGCACTGCAGTATGCAAGGCTTTTTTGTTTGATAAAGTGCAGTTTCCTGGGAGAAGTTGGAGGCTCTGAAATAAGCCTGGTATGAGATTGCCACTGCTGACTGTCTATTTATTAACCCCATGTAGCTTGCTGAAGACCTTAAGTGTTCCTTGCAAAGCAAATTTACACTTTAGTGCATATTACTAAAATATATAACTTATATTTAGATGGCATCTTTCATCTTGAAGGGACCCTAAGCTCTTTGCAGATTGTCTATAATGGAATCACTCAGCCACCAGTGACATATCGTCATCTCTGGGGCATAATGAAGCAACAAAACTGTTATAGGAAGAAAACAATAACTGCTGTTGAAAGCACATGGGAATTCAGGGGGGTATGAGGTAATTATGCCAAAATGAAGATAGTTGCAGACAGAGTTGCAAAGAGCAGTTGATACTTTGTGAACAAGAAGCCAGAGTCCTGGCCACAGCTCACCATGCTTTTTGCTGAGGCAGGAGAATAGTAATAGCAAATACACCGCTGCATTCCCATCTGGTTGGAGTTCTCACCTTGGTAATCCTTCGGGCCAGAGCCTACAGCCCCTCTGGGGTTTGCGGACGTAAGCGTGCAGCAGTCAGCCAAAATGTCTGTCATTATTAAGCAATGGGAGAGACTAGCTTTTCCAGGAGTAGCTGGGTGGGTTTGGGCAGCGAGGCAACAGCCCACATCTAGTGACATCCTTGACTGCTCTCACACTTCCTGCACAAGCCAGAAGCCAGAGGGCACGGTCTTTGGGGTGCCCAGAGGCCACTCACACAGGACCACAGCAGTGTGCAGCAGAGTGCTTTGCCCTCTGCTGTGCTTAATTCAGCCCCTTAAAATGAGTTTGATAATGCAAGTGGTGACCTTAAATATGTGAGGGCAAAGCTGGGCAGGAAAGCCATTTATGAGTTTCTGAGCTCTGGAAATGACACCCAAGGCAGCCCAAATTACACATATCTGTATCCTTGACACAAGGTAAGTTTTGTAATAGCGATAATAACAATTACATTGTTTTGGGTAAAACCCCTGTAACCTGTAAGCCTTCCCTGTGGTTACTGCTGAAACTTCACCAGACCCTTGTTTCAGATATACTGAGAGCACAGAGTGCTGGAACAAGGGCTTGTCCTTGCAAGTTTGAAGTACTTTGTCCTCAGGTTTCGGAGACAGAAGGTGCCAGTCTGACATTTCGTCTGTCTTTGGCAGTAAAATTTGCAGCTTTTGACAAAAAGAAGAGGCAGCCTGAATGGAAAGAAGTTCTGTGACTTCCTGATCTGGCAGTTGCTAGAGAATCAAATGGATGCTAGGTGACTTTTTTTGCTGTGAATTTTTTTTAACCCAAATACACGTATTTCAAAACAAGGCTTTGCCCATTTACTTTATTTAATTTTTAATATATCATTAGAAACACTTATTTATCCTTTCTGAAAAATCAAAATGCTTGTTATTTTTCCCATATTTTAAAAAGTACATTTTCTGAGATGTACATTTAAAATTACTGTTAATATTTTCTTCTATATTTTACCTTACATATTTAAAAATTCTCCAAATGAAATTAAAACATGGACTTGGTTTTGCCATTAATGAGTTTCTTAGATCAACTTTTCAGTTCAATGAAAATATGAGAGAATCTCTCAGATTAGCAATGCAAATTGCCTTATGTTTTGGGATTTACAGAAAACGGGACAAATCAAGAATCTGCACAAAAGTATCAGAAATCAAAATCATTACTACATGTTATTTCCATCACAGATTTCTGGAATACTGAGTGAGTGAACATCCCAACTGTGAAACCTTAGGTTATTTATAATAAAAACCAACCTGAGTGGGAAAAAAATATCCCATGTCCCTCCCTGCTCCTGACTCATTTCTCATATAAAAGCATCTCTTGACTGTACCTACTTGGAAAGGATAATATTGTGATTGACAAAAAATTTCTATTTCCCTTCTTGCTACCCTCCAAAAAATGCAACATGGTAAAATAATAAGAAGAAAATGTTTATTCTGAATAAAAGCATAAATTATTTATCAATTCATCCCTTCAGGCTTCACCTTCAATATTTTGTTTTGTGGTGGTTACATGTCATATTTGGACTTGCTAATGCTAGCATTCTTTAGCACCATCTTTGACTCCTGCCAGCTCTTGTTTCAGAGGCAGGATGCTTCCAAAGCCATTGAAATACAGCTGCAACATGCAGTTCATGGGTATACAGCTCTTGAATGTGGAAAGAATGTAAATGTATGTTTATGTCTCATTCTTCTTGTTTGAAATCTAGAGATAGAATAAAAAAGAACCCCTGAGATTTCACTGATTCTGCTTTGCCCTGGGCTGGAGTAGCAGAGGGACCCTACAGTATTGTTTTCAGTGTTACTTTTTTTCTGGTTTTAAATATCCCGGTAATGGGTCTTCCATCACTCTTCCTAAGAGCCAATTCCAACCCAGACTTTTTTTACAGATTGCTTTTTATGGTACTGCAAGAGACTGCAAGCCCTGCTAGTGGTTCTCCTGAATAGCACTGGGCATATGAGCTATTGTCGCTTACCACTAGGAAACATGCTCAGATGTCCTGCTTCAGTTTCCCTGTGCTCATCCTCATATATTACAAGCACTTGAAGCAGTTCCTGTCTCCTTTGGTTCTTTCTTTTAGCATTCCCTCACCACTCTCCATTGTTACACAGCAATGCCTTGTGCTGAAGCATCACTGGAATGGATCCCCAAGGTAGCGCTGGGAGTGAGAGAGGTGTTTATGACTGTTCTCTATCCTTTTAAACAGCTTTATCACTACTGTTAATAAAACAGTAGCATGGCCAAAAGAAGAGAGAAAGAAACTGCAGATCTGTAAGGCTCACTCTCTTTTAGGATCTACAATTCTTTTGAATTCTTGCAAATGTCTTGAAAAGGGGGACTGAACAGCCCATTGTATGATCAAAGCAGCCAGGCAGGAGATTTCTGGATGTGCAGCTGGGACGAAATTAATGACTATCATTTTTCAGCCCCATGTAGGTAAGCCAAGCTCAGTATTGGCTGAGTCTTAGACATCTCTCAGTGTCAAACTTTCATCTCAGACTGAGGCAATAATGCTAATTGGGCCCGAGGTCGAGTGTAAGGTTGTGATTTCACATCACTTTTTGATATTGCCTGAAAAGAATGGGTAAGTCCTGATACTTTGCTCTGGTTTTTCCCAGAATTTCAGGCAACTATTTCCCCTGCTTTATCACCCATACACTGCATAAAGAGATCACCTATTGAGACTTTTTTTTAATGCATGTGTCTATTTTTGGTTTTACCAATGAGATCTGTACTGCTGTCTTGACTTGGAACAGCCTAGAAACAACTTTGGCTGATAGCTATCATCCTCCGCAAAACAGTCTGTGTCTGCTTGTGAGATTATTTAGGATTTTAGAATTCCTCAGGTTGAATGGAAAATGTAAATGAAACAGCAAGTTGAAGACCTTTGGCTAATATCAGCTGGAAAAGTAGCTGTACTGGCCCTATTTGAACCCATCCCTGAATCCATCCCTGATGAGAAGTGAGCCATAATTTCAAAGGTACATTGCAGTTTTCCAAACCCAAAAGTATATGCTCAGGGTGTGGGTATGCCAGCCTTTGAGAGGGGAGAAGGCAAGTCCCTGGAAAAGTGCAGTTCTCTCTTTTGCAAACAGTGGCATTTTGTCCTTGCTGTGACCTTCACATTTTCCACTTCTTCTCTTGGAGTTTATCTACACTGCTGTAGCACCAGTTTGACCAGTAAGGAAGCAAATAGAATAAATTTATGGTATGTTAAACACAAGTTAACATAAAATGCATTAATTCTTTGGACAGATCTTTAAAAATTGTTCAGATGATGGATTTTTTCTGATATATAGTTAATAGTTTGGGTTCAGAATTACTTGCCTGCTGTCAGGTTATGTTTTTGCCTAAAAATAACCTGCTTCCTACCACTTTTTTGTTGTTGTACATAAATATAACAGGTTTGTGGCATCAAGCCACCTTACAGAATGGTCATGAGCTTTCTAAGAAGAGTGGTTGGTGGGTATTTTGAGGAGTTATGATTAAATGTTGAGTAAGTTCTTGCTCTTTTTTGTTGTTTTATCTATTTTCAAATTCTGATGAGTAGCGTGAGTGATAACTACAGAATTTCAGTATTTATAGAAAACTGTCAGTTTATAAGTATGTAACTTTGTGGATGATTTAATCTGTGACAGCACCTATTAAGCATAAAAAAGCAGTGGTATTATTCTACAAATATAAAAATTTGGCAATTTTGACTAGTTTTTTTATTATTATTATTCAGAAGATGGATAAATACAGTGTAGCATGTAAAACCTGAGGGTTTTACAGAAAGAAGAAAAATAGAGGCAAAGTATTAACCGACATTCATAAGAAACTATAACTTATGGGGAAAGATGAATACATTTTAATACACTAATGAAATTGTAGAAAGGCCTCCATGTTGCTACCTGGTGTTCAATAAAATCATAAAGGTTGAGCAGTTATGTCACCTGACATGAAAAACAACCTCCTGTAGCAGTCCTGAACCTGCTTCTGATTGTTTGCACAATGTAAAGTAACCAAGAGGAGCCCAGGCTGGAGGGAGGTGGAGCTTGGATGGCCTAGGGCCCAAAACTGGAGGAAGGGGAGGTGGGAGCAGGATTACTCAGAGAAGTGTGAAGTGATGGGGATGGCGGTTACCAGGGGGATAGGCAATTAATACAGAGACATGCAATACTCCTTGTTAATACTGAAATATTGACATATTTTCTACCTAGGGGCTGAGCTGAATTAACTGAGGTAATTGTTAGTACAATTTTTGTCGTAGAGGTATTTCTTCTGAAGTAACCTCAGAGATAAATATGGATCTTTGTGGTGAATTTGTACAAGAATAACATTGGAGGGTTATGCACAGCATGGGTGCAGTGCGACATATGTGAGCAGAACAAATGAGCATATCAAAAACATTTCTCTGTCCATTCATTTTGATTTTCCACATCTGCTAAATGGGCGAAGTCTGTGCTAGCCAAGAAGAGTAGTCATCTGTTGGTCTGGTTTGCTAGTTTCAGTCTCACATTTCTCTTTTCAGAGATGAGGATACAGGTAGTTTTGTTTTCTGTTTTCATCCCTTGTAAACACTCCTGAGCATCATGTGATTCTTCTCCAAAGATGGATGCATGGATGACAACGGCCTTAATGAGAGAAATATAAATAGAGCTGGCACTATCTAAGATTAGGATCAAAAACATCTTTTAATGTTTCAATGACCAGATTTTCTAAACTGCAGAGAAAAAAAAAAAATAAGGCTTGGAAGGAAAACAAATGTGACTAAGTGACTAAGTGACTAAGGACTTTGACTGTCTGAACTGACTACCTGAAAGGAGCTGCGTTTTTTCAGGGAATGAACAGCTTAAAAGCCTTGCTTCTTCTCCTTCGTTTTGATGCAAAAACAGCCAAATACTCCAGTATTTTTTCTTTATTTTTCACAAGGTTAAAACTTTTGAGAACCTCTGAAGTACTTCACCCATCAAGAAGACCAGTAGACAATGCTATGGGGCCAGCCAGAATTTGGGTGGCCTGCCTCCTTTAGGTTGCTCTGTGGTGATACTGGAGTTTACCAAGCACCTTTCTCTCAGCGGTGGCTGTGTCTCCCATGGATAAGCAGGACCACAACGGCTGTGAAATATATTTAGAAGAAGGCAGAATGATTTATGTTATGAATCATGACAAGCGTGATGAGTTCATGTCATGGTTTAATCCCAGCCTGCAAGTAAGTACCACACAGCCACTTGCCCACCTTCCCTCCTCCCCTGCTGAGATGGGGAGGAGAATCAGAAAAATTCTGGGTTAAGAGCAGTTTAATAATTTAAATAAAATAAAATACAATAATAATAAACCCAACAAATCTGAGTAGTGAAGAGGAGAGAAGGAGAGGAGTAAACACAAGAAAAACAAATGATGCACAATAAAATTGCTCACCACAGGCCAAGTGAAGTTGAGCCCACGCCCAAGCAGTGATTGGCCCCTCCTGGCCATCTTCCCTGAGTTTATATACTGGTAATGATGTTCTGTGGTACAGAATATCCCTTTGACCAGTTCAAGTCAGCTGTCCTGGTTCACGTTTCCTCCCAGCTTCTTGTGCATATGCTCTCTGGCAGAGCATGGGAAACTGGAAACTCCTTGATTTAGAGTAAGCACTACTTAGCAACAACTAAAACATCAGTGTTATCAATTTTATTCTCATACTAAATCTAAAACACAGCACTGAACCACTTACTAAGAAAGAAATTAACTCTATCCCAGCTGAAACTAGGACTGTTCACTTTTTGTACTGTAACATCATTTACACAATACAAACACCAGCTTCCTGCCACGGTTCCAGAGGCATAGCAATATGATTCTCTTTTTCAAGATCTTCCACCTCTGTGCACAGTGTACTGGGTAGCTGCAGTGTCACCTTATCCATACTTACAGTCAACTACTGCCTCTCTTGATTTTCTTCTTCCTTCAAATTTGAGTTTGGTCTTTGTCATCTTACAGGTGCTCTCTCTGCCCACCCCAGGGTCATCAAGTCAGGCCAGGTTTCTGCATGGGACAATCCAGGTCCCCACCTCTCCCTGTACTTAGAGATAAATGGGCTGGAGGGTGATGCTTTTCTCATTATAGGCTGCTCAGAGAGTGAGACTTTATTTATGTCAAATAGGTAGCAGTTTAGTTCACCTCCAAAACTCAAATTTTTTTTCTCTTTTCATTTAATTTAGCATGCTAGATTTATTTTTTTCAATCTACTCTCCCACTGTTTTTGGAATGCAGCTAAGTTCAGTGAAGTCTCATAGTAGTGCAATACAAGCCAATTACAGGAGCATAGGAAAATAAGCAAAGGATTTCCCAATGCAGATCTCCTCATCAAGGCATTTTCTTCCACAACACTAGAGGGAAAAAGACCATATGTCAGTGAATCTGGAATTAAAATAAATAGTAAATGTGCAGTCATTACTTTTATGATGATATACTCCTTCTCACCTTTAGGCTGACATTATGCATGTGAAATAAGTTGGAAGTTTGTCTTTAAGATGAAAAATCACATGACAAGGATAGAGCTCCATTCCTGGACTGTTGAGAACGATTCCAATGAAATCAGTCACTGCCACAACAAACACAGGTCAACTCTCCTGATGCTTATTTCTGCCCCAGTCATGGAGGAGCAAGGAACACCATTCAGTATCATAGGGCACATAAAGTTCAGTCCCAGCTCCTACTCTTTGCTGCAGGTCTCATTTACATATAAATTTTTACTGGATTCCCCCTGGTTACTTTATTCCATATTTTCAGTCATTTCCCCTAATGAAACAATCTAGCAGAACTAATCCAAACATGGGCTTAATTAATCAACATTTGGCAGTCTATAACTCCTCGCTCCAGTCCAAATTGCTTGTGACAACTTTCTTAATGCATAACCAAAATATTTACAGGACCCTCTGCCTCAATCAGCTGGCTGGATATTAAATTTATTTAATATATTTTAATAAAACTGCAATAAACCTTTTCTTCCTAGCTGCCCACAGAGCATTTCACAGGAGAAAGTGACATTATGCCATCTTTAACTCACTTCAGAAGAAAACAAAATAGCAGTGTTTTATAATACAGTGATGCCTTACTTGGGTCATGTCAGCAGAAAAGGAAGCTACTGAACTGAAGAACATGATAGTGCTGGTCATAAGAAAGGGCTGAAACCAAGCATCTGACAAATAAATATTCTCAGGTTTGCTTAGTGCTTAGCATTACCCAGTTGTAAGATTGTAGATAAAACCAGACTTTCTTCCATTCTGATCCTGCTGATTTGTGGTAACCTGAGAGAACAGGAGAAGAAAAAAAATAAACCTCTTCCTGATCAGTTAGGTATTCAGTTCTGCCATCATGCTTCATGAGAAGAAGAAACTAGGTCCACTGTCATTTTTGTGAACAGAAAAATTTCAGTCTTCTTCCAGACACAACCTCTTTTTTTTTCAGTTCTAGTTGTGTTTTGTTAAGGTGAAGACACAGTTGTCTCATCATATGGTATGAGCTATTTTTGCTCAAAACTGTCAGATAGATACATGTTTGAGAATTGAAGTTCCGTGTTGGATTCAGACCTGAATTTAACAGACAGTGTCTTTCTTCAGAAAGGCTTAAATCCAGTCATTAGATCTCAGCACTACACTGATGTGAATATGGATCCTTGGTTATAGCTTCCCTAGTCTGCAGAGGATCTGCAGAACCACAGAGACAAGGGTTTATCAGCCCTATAATCCACAGCTGAGGAAATCAAAATCTGAAATGTGAGGAAAATTTCTAACATGACATCACACACATCATTAATACTTTTGACCCTTTACTTCCATATCTGTAAAATCAAATTCCTATCTATTCCTCATCTTAATGAGAACTTAAATGACTTTGTGCAGTGTTGGAGGTGATGGAAATTACTTGTGTAGACAGGATGTTTGTTATTTGATTTAAGTGTTATATATGTTATTTCTGTGGGTTTCTGTGTTCATGTTCTGTGACTTAGATTTCAGTTGGCCATCAATCTTTCTGTGCAAGTTCAGGAACAGAGATAATTGACACCACAATGTAATTTCTTCAGACATTCAAGAACTTGCTATCTTGATGAATTCAGGTGTCACAGGAACTATGAATCCAGGGATGAACAGATATAGCAGAGAGAACAGTAACCCAGAAATTGTGAGTATGGCCTGTGTATTCTCTGGGCATCTCACAGACTGCTTGTGGTTGCCAAATTGCAAGAGAAGAAGCAGGGGGTGCAGAAACCTCCTCCATCAGGTGATAGACTGGAATTTTCACACCAGCTTGATTCTGAAGTTATTTCAGTACACCAGCTGGAGCTACTTTGAAGAACATTGCGGGGAAGAAAGCTGACATTGTATGCCT
>JAWWEU010000111.1:28644405-28681075 GCA_035583155.1 Acropternis orthonyx
TTCTGAAGTTATTTCAGTACACCAGCTGGAGCTACTTTGAAGAACATTGCGGGGAAGAAAGCTGACATTGTATGCCTCTGCACTGAGGTCCACAGGAGGTGTCATGGCTGTGACTGTGATCTTCATGAAGACAAGTTCAACTTGGAAAGACTTAGTTTGTCTCCATCTATCAATTATTCCAAAAAAAAGGTACTGGTTATGAAATGCCTTCTATCAACCTATCCTCATTCTGCAGTGCCAAGAGGCATTGTATAATTTCTCAAATGATTAATGAAAAGCAGGGGAAGTTTGATCAAGAAATCACCCCACATTGCCTCAGGTGGTTTTTGGAGCCCTGTGTGTTTGCTTGCTGTCAAGCCTGGACAAACAAAGTCTTTACATGGAAAGGGGCAACAGTCCATGGTCTCCCTGAGTTCTCTCCAAGTTGAGGTCTCATCCCACCATTCTGGCTACCAGCATAATGTGTTTCAGTTTGTGTGACAGTCTCACAGATTTCTGCCCCTAGTTTTCTGTGCATACCACTGTGAGAGTCATTGAAAAATGTACACCCTTCTCACTGTACTTTATGAAGTAGCCAAGATGATTTTGTGGGGCCAGCTTGCAACAAAGGACATTGCTGAGAGTTAGCTGGGCTGTCACTATGATGTAACTATTCGTATGTGTGTGGACATCTAAGGAGGGGTGAAAACAGTGTGTATAAGACTAACTTCAGAATCAGCAATGGTGATAATTCTACCAAAGAATCCCAGAGAAGCTGCCCAGGGAGGTTTTTCTGACTCAATGATTTTTTTTTTTTTAGTTTTTTTTTTTCTTTATATAAGACTGTCGCTGCAATTCACAAAGTGTGGACATTTCTTAACACCATTCCAGTGACTGGAAAGGGAAAGTGTGATAGCTAAGATAAGCATAGCACAATTAGCCAGATAAGATTCCTTGGTGGAAAAAAAAAAAAAAAGAAGAAAGACAATGATACAGGAATCATCTGATGCAAGATTAAGAATGGTAATAGAATTAATATTAACTGGTTGTTTTTTTTTTTTTTTCACAGAAAATAGATCTTGTCAAGAAAACCCAATTTCATTCTTTGATGGAATTATAAGTTTACTTTGTGAAAGAAACTGCTCAGACCTAATAGACTTTTGTATGGCATTTGACTTGGTATCACGTGGAATTATTTTAATGAAAAATGCTATGCAATATCATAAAGTTAACATTGAATAGATCAAAGCTGACCATTGGACAATTTCAAATGCTAGCTGTCAGCAAGGAAACATCATCAAATGAGGATATTTCTAAGTGGGGTACAAGAAGCATCAGTATCACACCCAGTCCTATACAATATTTTCATCAACCATGTGACAGTAAATAATTAAAAAAACCCCAGGCAAACAACTTACAAGAGATACAACGCTGAGTGGAGTGGTGAAAATTATGACATGGTAGCCACACAGGGAGATCAGATTCCATTGGATCAGGTGGGACCCAAGACAAAGTCATATATATATATATATAGGGGCGTGTGTGTGTGTGTGTGTGTGTATGTATAAAATATATAAGAATTTAGGTCTTCAGAAGCATTCCCTGAAACTACCATTTCCTATCATGTACATTTGACCTCATTCCCTTCTAAGGAAGTAAATGGAGTTTTCTTCTTGTTATAAACAACTTTTAGTTAGACTTTTATCTTCTGGAGCATTAAAACACCTCTGTAGAAGAATGATTTTGACTTACAGTCTTTACTAAAAGCCTTTGCTGTTGCATAAATGACTCCATAGAGTGTTTGCCATCCTCTTCCCCTTTCATGGGTGACAGTATTATGATATTGGATAAATTTGAGTGAAAGTCCAGCATAAATTTGCATTTAGTGGTGGACTTGGCAGTGTTAGGTTTGTGGTTGGACTCGATGATCTCAAATGGGTTTTTTTCAGCCTAAACGATTACATAACTCTAAGAGGCAGCATTAGGGTGAGTGAAAGGTAGAGCAGTACCATGGACAGCGGCCACTCCGGGAAGGTGCTTGGAGCGCTTGCCGAATGGAAATATTCACGTGATGCTGTGGAGAGGAGAAGTAATGAGATCTTTGTTGTATGAATGGTAAAGCAGGGGAAAGATTAACTCCCAAATGTAGCCTTGATGTGATGGATGATAGAATCACAGTCACAACTATATTGGAGAGCATATAAATGAGCTACAAATGCTACTTGATGCCTGGAGAAAATGCTGCAGGGGAAGAGCTGGATCAGTTTAGCTTGTTAAGAAGCAGAAAGAAATGTGAAGTTATTAAACACCATGTCTTGTGGGGAGAAATCTGGGTCTGAGAGGGCATGTAGCTTAGCAGAGAAAAGCATTACAAGGATCAATGCCTGGAAACAGAAACCAGACAAATTTAAATGAGAAATTAGGGAAAACTGTGAAAGTATGGGGCATTAACCAGTGGACAAAATTACAAGAGAAGAGATGTGTTTCCTTTCTAACAATATATTCAGATCAAGACTGATACTTTCCTGAAATATGTGCTTCAGCCAGGCATGAAAAATTGGGTTTAACACAGGGGTGACTGGGTGAAATTGAATGGTCTGTGATATGTAGGAGGTCAGGCAAGCCAGGATTTTGTCCTTTATGGCCTTAATTTCTCTGAATCTATGAATATTTGAGTTAGATACAGTAGATATTTTTGTACTTGGTTAACACGCATCTCAGATATGATTTACTAAAGCTTTCCACCCCTTCAGTGATACATGTTGACCAGCTGGAGGTCAGATCCAATGGCACACACTGCAGACTATTGCTCACTCAATCTGAGTAATGGTTTACTGATAATGTTTTTCTGTAAGCAGTGGTTACAGCGGGTAACGCTCATGCAGCCCACATGATGAGTTATTTCTGCAGAAAATGTTGGTAGAATCATCCAGAATAATGTTTGTATCAGAGCCCCATGGTAGTTCACAACAAAAACAACAAAGGCTTAAAGTTGCCAAAATCTTTTTTTTTTTTTTTCAGCTTTGACATCAAAGAGCTTGTTCCTTCCTACAACCCAAGTGGGGTAAAGCACTTTGACAGGGAAGGTGAAGTTTCATCTGCAGACTGTGCTACACAATATGCTTCTAAAAGCTTCTGCATGGTTAGAGACTTTTAGTATTGTTTCTCTGCTTTTATCACTCTCCTCCATTTTGCAATGTGTAGACCGATAAAGTTGTTTGTACTGTGTATAGATAATTATTCCTTGTTCAGCAGACTCACATAAACAATCATTGCCATAATGTGTGCATTTTTTCAGTGGCTCATACATTCACTTACCTGCTACAACGTTGCCCAAACACTGTCCTTTCTTATTTACTAAACTGAAAGGCAAAATGTATTCAATAGGTGAAGGATAATTACCGGACTGATTTTACATGGTGCTCAGTACTCTCATCTCTAGCCCATCACTAGAGCACATTTACCTTAAATCATGGAAGTATATACCTTACAACTTCATGAATAATGATTTTTAACTCAGTTGTATTATAGCAAAAATGCTTGTTTTCATAAATTTTGAAAAATTATCAATGCATCTTGCCTTTGGTAAAATACTTCTGCTACACAGCATGAGTATACATGTGAAGTGCACACTTGTAGCATAGCAACTGCTTCTAATGACTTATCTGTAGTGAATGTGAAAATTTAAGATTAATGTGATTCCATAATGTTCAGTGAGCTTAACAATGCCAGGAAAGCAGTTCACTGCTGCTCAAGAACTTCAGCCTCTTGCTTCCCTCTGATTACACCTCAGGTCCTGGGGGCAGTATGGTCTTCACGGAATGTTTGCCATTTTGCCCAAGCAGACTCCTTAGCAACTTGCTTTTTGGATCATAGCAGTAAGAAATACATTTGCCTTCACTTGCCGACAAGCTACCTAAGAGCTGATGTGTCTTTTTTTGTCAAGTGTTGAATCTGCACTATGCCTGACATACAATGAAGAGTCCCCCAAAGTGCAGAAAGGCTGCCTTGCTGTCATTGTCCCAGGAACCCCTCCATGCTTAGCAAATACAATACACAAAGAAAGCAGCTCTCCAAGAAACAAATAGACAGTCCTGACCTGCATAATCCCTGCAGAGGATCTGATTAGTCATCCTTTCCATGGGATCCTGTTTGGGCAACATGCACTTTCATCTCTCGGGCATGACAGGAGGTCTGAGATGCCCTTGTTACTTAATCTCATAGTGATCAGCGAGGTTTATCAGCAGCATTTTCCTTTTCCCAGATGGAAGATTTATAATTATAGCACCTTTTAATCTTGTAGCACAACACACAATATTCTTGCATTTTGATTTTTTTCAGTCTGTTTCCTTTCCTGTCCCTACCTGGCTGGCAAGGCTAGAGTTAAAATCTAGGGAACATTTGTGGTTTTTCAAACTTTAGGGTTGGATGGTGTTGTTTTATTCACTACTGTGCTGCTACTGAGAAAAGCATCTGCTCATGCCATAGTTATTTTCCATCCTGAATTCTATTTGTGACTTCTGCACATGACTTTAAGTAGAAACCAGGGTGAATCAAGTCCCCAGTTCATTTTCATGTAGTCGGACTGAGCCTAGATCTAGAGAGCTTCGTAGTAATCTTTTCTCTCTCTCTCTCTTTTGTTGTTTTTTTTTTTTTTTTTTATTTATTTATTCCCCCCTCCCTGCCATCATTGGGTTGGGGAGAGGTGTTGATTTTTGTGGGTGCTATCTTGCCTGTTAAACTTCCTGACCAGGCTGGGCAGCCTGCCCTAGTGGTACCATAAATCCGTCTGGAAGAAAAAAGAGAAGAAGGTTCCTGTCAACAAAGACGAGGCACATAAACAATCATCTCAAAGTAGCAATGTACTTAAACCTGAAATCAAGATACATAAAGTAAGAATGCCCTTGGTTAAAATTACAGATCATCAAGTGCAAGGAGTGTGTCTCACTGACTGTCAGTATGGGTTGTGATAGCAGCATGCAATCTCCTAAACAGTTTTGGCAGTCTCATGCTTTCCCAGTGAAAGACATAGTAAGACCAGCTTATCAGAGCTTTTTTTTATCTCTACGCATTATTCTCCTTCAGATCCATTTCTCAAAGAAGCAGGTTCATTCCTCTGTTTCACAGCAGCTTCTGTGTGTCAGCCATGGCTTTTGTTTGAGAAACATATGTACCATAAGGTGTTTTAATTAATCTCATTACTATACTGTCTATATTGACTGGTTAACTAGTATCTCACGCTAGACTGATCCCTTCGTTCAACCTGCGATACAAGACACAAAACAGAAGGTGCCATACGGTGGATACAAGTAAGGACAATTCTCATGGGAAGATAAAAATTTTAACAGTTTCCTCTGTTTATTAAATTGTTGTGTGTGATGTTACTGCTGGACTGACAAATGTTACGCATTCTGTCCTTCCACAGTCCTGGTCAATGCACCTCATTCCTTGCATGTCTCCATCTACTTGAGGTCCAGGTGCATCACTGCAGGGATTCATCGTTGACTGGTCCTCAGGCTCACGCAGCTCTTTCAAAGTAGGCTCAGTGCTGATCACCTTTCTGCTGCTCTCCTTTCAGTAGCTCTTCTGAGCCTCCTCAGGTCATAACTGATCTTTGAGTCAGTCAGGACACTAGTGTCTTGTCTCTTAAAGGCTTAATGACCCAAACTGGGGCTTTTTTATGGAAAATGTATGTGTTTTGACTCTTTGTGTTTGGCAGCACTCCCAAAGGTGTTATGATGATGTTCTCTTTCTCCTTCTTTAACCATCTGTATTGTGGGAAGCAGTCAGGGTCTTTCAAACTAAATATATCTTCCTAGATGTACTTTTTTTAATTAAAAACCCCTCTGCAAGCGAGAAATCAGTTTAGAGGATCTTACCTTTCTATAAACTGGAGAAATACTACATGGAGGAAATATGTATAGGCATGGACTAAAATCCCATTAATTCTCTCCTAATTCCAGTAGCAACCTTGCTGACTGTGCCTATCTTCAAATTTGTGTTGTCAAATTTGTTCTCTTTTCAACAATTTCTTGTTTAAATAAAGTACAGTGAGGCCCTTACAAAAAATCTACTCTACTACTATTTCAACAGCAATAACTACTATACAACCATTACCTCTGTCAGTAGACAGAACTATTCTGAGTAGGAAAAATATGAAGTAGGGCATATGTTTTGTTAGGGCGTTTTATTATTTAATTCCTGAAAAGCTCAGACATATGAAGTAATGAAAGGAGCACCCAGTGCCCTCACTGATATTCTTGGCAACAGAGCCCAATTACACGGCAGTGTTGTTGCATTTATTTTCCATAGAGAAAAGAAAAGCAGATGCATGGCTTAAGTTTGAACCCATCTGAAATATTCAGAGGTTCTATGGTCAGTCTCCTGTATAGATAGCAACCCCATAGCTCCCTGCATCACAGCTGAGAAATCAACATTTCTTCTCACTTTCCTCACTAGTACAATACAAATTCTATGAGACAAAGGTTGCTGTGTGTTAACTCCCTGACATGAACTTCTATCCTCTGTCAATGCTCAGTTTCTCAGGTTGACAGTGAAATTTGGCATTGCAGCAGAATCACAGGTAATAATTCTGTTGATGATACATAAGACAGGGAGTTTTCAGTTCTTCTTCTCATATTAGAATTGACTCTGAGCTATGGGGAGGAAAAAGTAAGTAAAATTTGTCACTGACAAGATTTAGGATATGACTGTAAACCACTGGCATTTCAGCTTTCCATCTTTTTCAGAACATGTTGTTCCTCATTCTTCATCACAAGATTTCTAAGAAGTCTATTAGGGTTTTCTTTACTTGAAATTTCCAACACCACCAAACAAGATGTTAAAACAACTGGAGTTTCCTTTTACAGTATTGAGATTCACTGAAATAATGAGTATGCTCAGATTTTTCCAACTAAAAAAGAAAACATTTTAAAATAATTTTTAAAAAATCATTAGGCATAACATTTGTAGAAAAGCTACAAGAACATTACACTTGAAAATTCCGAGCAGCCCCAAAGTTGCTTCCATAATACTTACAACATAACCTGAAATTTATATTTAACATTGAGATGAAAAATTGGTTTGTTATAGCCTTTTCTGCTTTACCCCCTATAATGTTACAACTATTACATGGAAATAGATATGATGCATTCCCCACTAGATTTTATTAATGAACATACAATGGATATTTTTACATGACAAATTTAGGAAAACCAGAGATTATGGAGAAGTCAACACTGATAATGTTAATGAGGGTCACAGTCTTGCATTACAAAAGAGACTATAATTGTGTGTATTTCCTTCTTTGATAGAGAGAAATACTGCAGTCACCCTTTGCATTTTTCACATCTTTTCAATTATTATCTCTGCTCTAAATGTGTATAATGAAGTCATCTGCTGTATTAAGAATGGTAGCCCTTATGCAAGAGAGAAACTGCAGATATCTTCCCACTACTATATTATCACAGAGTGAGAATCTCAGCACAAATTATTGTCTGCCTATTAAAGTACTTTCATGGGCTGAACTAAACAAAACTGATTCTTCTTTTGAAGAGGCAGCCTCATTACATATTCAATACCTAGGTGTATACTGATCATTCTGCATTGTTTGTTTTCCTCCATTCTTATTTTTCCTGAGGTACTCTTGCATCAGATTCATGGATTTCTTTCCAGGTCATGTGTCCTGAAAGGAGCAGCTAATTCCTGAAACAGGATCATGTGTGGAATAAGTAAAAATAACAACATGGAAGAAGAACAGTAACCACAAAGGAGACTTCCTTTCATCTCCAGACCAAAATCAGGTGTTAGAGCTAGTGGTATCATGGAAGAAAATGTGAAGAGCAGAGGGGTTGGACAGTTTATGCTCCCCATCATAAACTTGGTACTCAGGTTCTTTGCCTGGCCATCCGGTCTAAATTGTTAGTCAGTTGGATTTAAAGTTAGTGTGAATGCACACAGCACCAGCGGATCCAAAGGAGCTAGGCTGATCTACTCTGAAGGGGAATTTGGACCTTGGTGATCTAATTTAAGAAAAGTTTGCAGGCACTGAGGGAGCGCACTTTCATTATTATTCCTTCCCAGTGCCTGTGTTTTGCATTTATAATAGCAGAAAAAAACTAACCCACAAATCTCTTGCTCAGAAAAAAAAAATCACCAAGAGGTGATGGTTGTTCTGGAATTCTTTTTATTTTCTATTAATAGTCATACTTCTAATCCTAGCATCATTATTTAATCTTTGAAGTAGTGGAGGCAGTAGGAAGTCCATTGTCCACAAAAAAGGCAGGTAGGGCATTTTAGGGCAAACCCACAAAGAATAAATGCCACTAGTTTGATGTTGAGGAAGGATGAATGGTCTCTTGGAAAATTAAAAGCAAATCTGAAAGTCCTGATATTTGGCTGGTATAGTAATGAGGAGAGGGGTAGAAAGTGGAGGTGGGGCTGCTGCATGAATATCAGTCCTCAATTAAGAATAAATAATTCAGTAAGGGACTTCTTAGGGTTCACATTTATAGAGAAAAACTGGAAAATGTAATCAAAGTTTACACATTCAAAAGGCATGGAAAAGAATCACGAAGAGAACCTATTTTAAAAGGTGTTTTAAACCTTATTTCTTTTGTGTGCCTGTGTCCTAGTTACAGGGGCTGGGACCACTATGTGGGTATCACTATCACTATGTGGGTATAACCAAAACTGTGTATTCTACACTCTCTATGTCATTTCTGATGGACTGTTAATAGTGAACCATATGCAGCAGCTGCCCAGGACCCACCTGACACCTCAGGCTACAAGCTGAGTGTAAAAGAACCCTGTGAGACAGGGGAGTGTTCCTGTCTTCACATCAATGACTCAGCTCTGAAAACTCCCCTCCAAGGAGGCATCAGCACCTTCATACCCAGTCTGAGGGGTTATGACTGCTAATGGGTCATTCGGGACTGGCATAATAGGCAGCTGCAACAACCTAGATCATCAAAGATTCCAAAAATATCCCATGACTAACAGGGTTAAATCACCCACTGTGAAACTTCTTGTGCTGGGGGAGGTACTGGGCATTCCCACCTGAACCTGAGCATAATTAATCTTCGGGTTTTGGGACTTCTGGTACCACTTGTTGGATCCAGAGGAGGACCAGACCTTCAACAGGACTGCAACTGCCACTCTCAACCAGACTGCAATCATTACTTCAGCAGAACTGGGACCATCATCCTCACCAACAGGTTTCTTTTGCTTTTACTTCATACTCAGGGAAACCACATGGTGCTCAGCACAAGTGCTAACAAACACCATTCTGTTTGTGCCCCAGAGTGCTGGGTTATACCTATGTTATTGTGGGTTAAAACCAGTTTTTCTCTGTACCATTGTATTTATTGCAATCTTTTTAGTAAATTGTAACTGACTTTTAACCTCTCTTGAGCTGGGTTCTTTCCTCCTGCTGCTTTACCTTTAAACAACCACAGCCTTTCCCTGCACCTTCCCAGGACAGGTAATATGTTTCTTTTTCATTTCCTCTATTTTATGTTATGTTCTGGTTTTAAGCATGGACTTTTGTGGACCCTATTTGATTCCGAACAGCCTTGCAATGGGTTTGCTCAGGGCTGCTTACATTGAAGAAGAGCGACTGATGGCTGGTAAACCAAGTTACTTCAAAGTTCTGTGGGATTGATGAAAATGCCAGACTCATGGCCTTTTATGTGTGGGCTTCACCATAGATGAGTTCATTCAGTGCCCCAACTTTTTTACAAAATGAATTAATAAACTTCACAAAGTCATTTTAACTTTTCAGAAAGAAACATGGTTATTTGTCATCTCTCTACACTCCATACTTTCTCTCTGACCCTTGATTCCACTTGTCAAATAACTGGCAAATGAGCTGTCTCAATACAAAGACCCAGTAAGCATGACCTGGTCTCTTGTGTAGAAGACGATTTACACAGAAAGATCAGCTGTGACTGACATTTCTGCTTGAGGTGGAGTCTGAGACTTCAGTAGACCAAGGTTTAGGGCTGGATTTGAGCCTGCTGAATTTTCAGTGGGTTTTTGAGATGTTTCCTGAGATGGACTTATTTTGAAAGAAGTGAATTGCACTTCTTTCTCTCTCATTTACCTTTCCTTTTCGCCCCTCCGCCCCCCATACTTACTGCTAGAGTTTTTAAGTATCTAGTTCTTACCTCATCATCTGAAATCTCCTGGGAGCAGCTATTATCCTGACATTTAATTACACCTGAATTGGCTTTTCACTTTTGAATGCAACTGTTATCTGATCTAATTTGCATCTGAGGATTTCAATGTAATTGTAGGTGCACAACCGCATGTGAATGTGTACGCACAAACACACTCAAACACATACAGACACACACACACAAAGAGACTGGTTTATTGTTTTTTTTTTTAAAGGGACATTTTAGTCTATTTAAATTATTAACAAATCCAGTCAGATTTCACCATATAATTCTGGATAAATAAACATTTTATGGATTTCAATGTCATTGACACAAGCAAGGTAGGAGGAAGTGTTCTTTTGTCATTTAACAAGATATCTGGGTAAACTATTGGTGTTGTGTGAGTTGTTCACACCTCTCTCCTTCTCCAAGAATGTACGGATTTTAAGGAAGTCTTCTGTCCCTCCGGGGAGCTGTCCGATAGCTGGCTATTGTGTACTCTGTCCTTTTGAAGTTCAAAGTAGAACCACTTTGTATCTGCCTTAAATATTCACAGACACAAAACGAAAAACTGATTTTAGGCAGGAGGTTAGTGTTATTTATATGGTTTCTGGTCTCTGTACCGGTGAATATTTAAAGAACTGCTACACCACCTTCAAAAGACAAGAGTGAGATAGGCGTGTCTTCAGCCGTTGTTCAGTTCAGTGGTTAAAACAAGCTCCCATGAGTAAGAGTCGTTGGTTAACATCCTTGTTTTGAACATTGTTAGAGGAGTTCTCGACTCCATTCATGTGTGGTGGCATAGCAACCATGCTGTACTGCACTCCCTCCTTTTCATTCACATTCTGAATCTACTCCTCTTTTTAATTAAAGCATTTCAAAATGTTTTATTTTTGCTTTGGACAAAATGTACTACTGAACCCCAAATGAACCTCTCATAATTCCATCTTTCAAAAAAAGAAAAAAAAAAAAAAGAGTGTGGTTGCCATTAAATGTTTTGTATTTCACAGTATTGGCAAACTCACATGTCCTTAAATGCAACCTCTCCCCTTCCAAACCTGAAGTGGAAACAAGTGCTCCTCTCTTCACTCCAATGCACTCTCCACTCTAATGTAATCTTTCTCTCTCCTGTGTGTAGCATTTTGGAGATCTTTGAGAGGACAGCAGCTCTTTATGTCTTTTACTGCTACTCACCTACTTTTGGAAAATGACTTCATGAATCATTGAAAATACTATAATAATGTTGATGACTGTAATGAAAGATATAGAAGAGATAAACAGTGGATAGATTTCTGATGCCATTTCACCATTTGCCCCTAGTTGCTTTCCGGCTTTTTTCATTATCTTGCACTAATTTAGGAAGTTGAATTGCCAGGCTGAGGGAACTAAAAAGCAACGTATTCTGAGTTTTCCTTTTTAATTAGTCTCACTCCATCTTCCTCAGCTCCCTTTCTCCTCTAGCAGGAAGCAATATGACAGTTATTAGGCAGCTGCATAACCAGCTGGTTGGAGGTCTCCAGGCTACTGATTGCTCTGGTAAGATCTATGGGAAAGTCAGTGCGCTGTATCCTAATGTGCAGTGGAGGCATCTGCCAGCTCTGGCCACACTTCTGAACGCATGGAAAGGGAGCTTATCGAACTATCACTCTTATGAAGCCAAAATACCTAGAGAGCTGGGCTTTACAACACCTATAAAAGAAAGCATTCTCTCTATATCTCATTTCTAAAGCACCTAACAGTTTAGTATTTAAATTGCTGGCCTAGATCCACTCCTCATTCATTCAAAAAGCATCAGTTCATGCAACACTGAAGAAGTCTGGTCCTAGCCCAGCACCTCAAACAAAGGTGCCTGCCAACAAGTTGACTCTGGTTTTCTCTCTGTAACCTTCAGATCCATAGTTGTCATTTGGCTTCCACTGAGAGAGTGCAGGTAGACTGGGGCAGAGCCACTGGAAACTCTGGCAGCAAAGAGGAAGTAATCTTGTGGATAATTAACTGCAAATAGAGCAGACAACTGCTCTTTTATTAAGTTTTTGTTCTTTTTAGAATGTACTTGTAGGTACTTATTCTGTGCCTCAAGCACCTTAACAATAACTTACAAGTCACAGGCTAAATAAGGGGTGTACCTGTGAACAGATCCACTGCTGCTCAGTGTAGCTGTAGTGAAAGAAGAAATTGATGGCTTGCATGGAATGATAACAAAAACAGGGGCCTGACACACCACGTGGGTACAGGTCCCCTGTGCAACAACATTAGTCTCTGATAGGTAGAGAGGGAGGGATTTCTAAGCTGAAGAAGTCCCAAAGCAGAGATGACTTTGTAAGTTAAAACCATCACCTTGAATTCCACCTGGGAGTTTAGCAGAGGTCAGAGAAATGCACGGAGTGAGGTCTAAATTGCTCTCAGTGTGCAGTCTGTCAGGCTGCAACATGCTGTGCTGGCTTTGGGCTGAATATTTTGGAGGTGTACCAGCATGGAGAGCACATTAAAGTAATCTAATTCTCTGTCCTGCATAATTGTGGCATTATTCCTTTCTCTTTTGCCTTCTTTTTCACCTTCTGTTTGACTTCAGTATGAGGCGGTGCACAAAATTGCAAGTGGATTAGCAAAAAAGATTTTGTATGATTTATTGCTAGGTTTATATTCTGTTCTCACCTGCATGGGATTTGTGCTCACAGGTAACTTGAAGCACGACATGTAATGGCTTCCTGAAGTGGTTATTTGGCTCCTATTCTTTAGCTCTCTGTCTCTTAAGATTAATACTGGATGGTATCGTTTGATGGTTCAATCTCAGCTAGTGATATACAGTAATTTCCAGAGCCTGCTTTTTTATTTTGTTGTGTTTCTTTGAAACCACAATCTTAAAAAAAAAAATTTCTTTTTCCTTTTGTTGGCTCTTTATCCTTTCATGCTGTAGATACTGAGGCTGCAGAAAAGATA
This sequence comes from Acropternis orthonyx, assembly GCA_035583155.1. Classification (NCBI taxonomy): domain Eukaryota; kingdom Metazoa; phylum Chordata; class Aves; order Passeriformes; family Rhinocryptidae; genus Acropternis; species Acropternis orthonyx. The sequence continues at coordinate 28,657,482 of JAWWEU010000111.1, forward strand.
GAAGCTAAACCTCTGCAGGAGCAATCAGATGTCTATAAGCACTTCCAGCTTGCTTTTGGATTCTGAAGCTCCCTGATTGGAGATAAACTGGTACACAAGATAACCCAGTAGGTCCCCACGTCGTGCTTAAATGGTCATCTGTTTCTATTTACACACCTATAGATAGAGCTGGGTGGACCATTTGCAACAAACAATTTTTTGATGGATTGGGCACTCTTTTTAGTGTATGTTTTCAGACAGGCTTTTCTCGTTGTTTGAAATGATCAAATCAATGGTCAGCGTGCAGATGTTTCAGCAGCTTATTTCTCACCAGCTACTTTCTCTTCGGTGAATGATCACTGCAGTCACGTTGCACTTTTACGGTGTGGTACCTGTTTCAGTCCCAAGCAATGTTAGTGGTGCCAGCTCCCACAGAAGTAGCACATCCATATGACACTCTAGCTTTCTTGTGAGCACAGGGGCTCTTTTGTTAATGTTCAAGAAGAACAAATACAATGAAAAGAACACCTGAAAAGTTTCTCCTATAGTAAATTGCCAAAATAACCATAGGAAGATTTCAGGGAGACCAAAACACTCTTCTGATTTGGTTCAAATTAGTCATTAAAACGAAAATACAGAGAAGACAGACACTTCATTTTGTCATTTTCTAATTAATTTTTCCATATTTTTAACATAAATTTTTAAAAATGTCTAAAATAGTTAAAAATTTCTAGAAAAAGAAATTTATCAAACAAACCAAAATATTTTGTACTGAAGTGAAAAAGACATTTCAATATGTTCAAGGTAAAAGTCTGAGGATTATACTTTAAATTAGCCCAAACCACTGAGAAACTTTCCAATTTCTTTTGCTCAGTGACCAAACTTTGCACTGTGTGTGTGCATGTGTGTGTGTGCATGTGTGTGTGTGCATGTGTGTGTGTGTGTGTAGTCCTTTGCTTCAGTCTGGAATACCTGTGATGGTCATTACTCAACAGTACATTAGGATATTTCTATTCAGCAAAGTACTTACATTCATTTGAAGATTAGGTCTCTAATGTGTAGCTCATGTGTTCAGTTACACACGCTGCAATTATGTAGGACAGCTAGAGACAAATGTAGAGAATGCATTTATGCAGGTGTGTCTCTTTTAACAGCAAGCATGCACCTTAACCTCTTCTCACTGGAAGGCACCGTAGAAGACACAAGATGTGGACAGAGGTCAGGGAGGGACAGTGGTGCTGTTACAGATCGGAATGGGAGATCCTTAAAAGCTGGAGTTTAAAATCAGGATGCAGAATTTTTTCAGCAAGACTTAAATATGCTTCTAGCTTTTCATAGAAACTGGGCAAACAAAATCTGCAAGCATTTAGTTTGTTCAGACCAAAAGACTCTTAAGTATCTGCACCAGTAGACACTCTCAGGTGAATGTAGAGTAGAGTCACAGCCCCACTGCCTCAGCAACTTTTTGAGCAAACAGAGTGTTTTTGCATTTAACAACCTGTTAAGTATTGGACTGCCTGGGTTTTTATTTATGCAGATCTTGTCTTCCATGCATTGGGCTACAAGTGAAAACACACAAATGTTACTGGGTTTAAAATAAAGCAAAGGATATGACTCAGTGTTGTCATCCCAAGTCAAACTGGGGTAGAGGAGAAGTAAAAATAGCATTTGTGAGCTCATGTTCTCTAATACATTTCTATATCAGTTGCATCTGTCTTGTTAAAAGCAGAGAGATTACTTAGACCATTTGTGATCAGTATATGTAATCCATTGATCAATCAGTCCTCAGATAGTCAAATGCCTCTGACCTTCCCACTGATTTGTTGCAGTATCATTAATCCATGCTAGACTTCTTGTTTGAATGTTTCTTGAATGTGGACTGTCCAAAGTATTTCATCCCTCTCCTGAAATGAGATCCAGTGTTACATGTTTCTGAGTGGAGTGGCTGCTGGCAGATGGAAATATATACCCCCGAGACATGCCTGTTTATGACTGGAAGATGACAGAACTGCTGTAAACCCCGTGTTGAGCTACTTTGAAATAAGTTGAACCAGAAGGGTTTTTCGCATTGACTTTGGAAGGTGATTTGAATTATTAAATAGTTTTGCATTCCTTTAGTTGACTCTGCACATAAGCTAAATGGTGCTTTTTCTCTCAAACTCGTTCTCATATTGCATGCAAAACTGAGATGTTATGTTTATGATACTTGTATTAATTTTGAACCATATTTACTGTTCATACAATAGTCAAGACCTGCTGTCAGTGAATTATGTTATTCAGACTTTTCAGTTTGCCTGTCAAAGGTTGTCAGGGTAGGCACAGTAAGGTAGTGGGTTTTTACCCTATGTCACAACCACAGATCTTGCACTAATGTATGACTATCTTCCAAAGTGATGAAGAGAGACAAGAAGAGTAGGGTTGGGAGTTGGGATGTAAAGTGGAAAAGTAAAAATAGTCTTTCAGGTAAATCCCCTTAGACTAGTTTCTATAAGAAATATGGAAATGAGCTGTCAGGAGACTGGAATTAAGGTCACTCCCAGACTCAGGCTACAATGTAGATGTAGCCATTGTATTCCTTCTGCTCACAGATTAGAAGACGAGAATCTTTCTTTCTTTTCTTTTTTTTTTTTTAAAGAGTAGATTGAAAAATCCCTTGTCTTGGATATGGATTCCTCAATGTTTAGTTATCAGTGGTAACAACTGCAGCATCTACAGTCATGCAATTGCCTTTCTGCTTTCTGAATGGTGAACAGCAAGATAAGATGTGCATCTACTAGTCTAAATGAACCAAATTCCAAACTTTCATTCACAAATATTACTGTATATACTCACAAATCACACTATTCTCTGTCTTCAAACTGTTGTGATGATAGCAACAACTGAAAATGCTTATGGATATTCTAACTGGAACAAGCAAAAGGAAACTGTTTTCACATAGGCTGTTCTTGTGCGGATGGGTATTCAGCATGCAGTGTTATACACAGTGCAGTCTTCCTGCCTCACTCAATCTCTCTCTCTGTAGTTTCATCACTCAGTTTATGAGTGCCATGCACAAATTACCATTACAAGGATGTGTATACATTATATAAACAAAAATTGCAGCTTTGTGAAAACAGCACTCTTTTGGTGCCTGAGAGCCCCTGCAATCACAAGGCATATGTCAAGTGTATCCACACATCTGGAAGTATAATCCTTCCTTTCTTAAAGGGGATGAATGTAACTCATTCTTAATAGGGCTCTTACAGCAATAAAGGTTAACTGCACACTACCACAGCAGCTATTAGAAGGACCTGCTAAAACCTTAAACCCCTCAGTTAGATTAACTGTTCAGGGGGTTGAAACAGACCGATGCAATCCTATCCTTGTGCAATCTATAAAGCATGAGTGGGAGGACTGGTTAAGGCACTGACGCTGTGACAATACACAGTAACTCAAGGGTTTATATCCAGATTGGAGATTATCTAAATCATTACCTGTGAAAGTGGCAATGCCATCTTACATTTTAGCAACTCTAGTCTCCTGGGCTTTGCAGCCTGGAGGACCAATAGGAAGTTTTCCAATTATTTCTACAGGGCATTCTTTTCTTTTCTTTTCTTTTCTTTTCTTTTCTTTTCTTTTCTTTTCTTTTCTTTTCTTTTCTTTCTCTAAGCCAGTTTGTTCATATTTCACTTTCCAAGTGTGTAAGTCTGCCCAGTCCTACTCATATGGACACCTTCTTGTGGCTTAATGGCCCCTGTGCACAGAGCAATTCTTTCTTCTTGCCAGCTGAGCTGTTAAAGACAGCCTTTGTCAGAAGCCATTTCTACCCTCTGTTATCATACAGTCTGTTTCCAAAAGCTGAGGTAATTATGTGAATTACTTAAAATGTATTTTTGTGCATGTCCATGAAAAAGAGAGCAGGGAAAGCAACAGGATGAATTTTAATTTGTTGGTGCACTGAGGGAACTGTGAACTCCCATGGTTTCCAGTGGGGGACATATTCTTCTCAGGTGCTGGTGTAAACTGTCCCCACTAAAAATCACGGTATATGGTATGTTCTAAGCACAACAGTTTGAGCTCTAGTTTAGCAGCCTAATTTCCTATTTCCTGTCTGAAAGTGTTTGCTAGAATTAGTCCCAAAGGATTCTTTTTTTAATTTTGTCTTATAATTTGAACCAGCCCAGCCTATTTTCCTTGGTTGTATTATGACTCACAAGCTGCCTGCTGCAAGACTTTCAGAACTTTTCCTTTTGCCTGAGCAAACTAAACTGCCTGAACCCAACTGACTATTTCAGTGTTTCTTTGTATTGCTATATGTTCTTTGGCCCACTATGCAGAATGTTAACCAGATAGGCATTGCTAGCCTGGCTAGTGCTAATATGAACGGAAAAAAAAAATCCTCAGCCATATCCTACATAAAACTCCTTCTTTTTTCTTTTTCTTTTTTTTTCTTTTCTTTTTTTTTTTTTTTCCCTAACAAATGACTGGAAGACATAAATGAGTTTTACTATTGCTATGCCAAGACAAGTTGGTTACATCTGTGTGTCATCATTTCCATGTCCTAGATGCCCAAATACCCATGTTTAATCATCACAAATTCATTCAGAAGTTAAACCTGTCAATGGCAGTCTTATATAAATACTGCCATCTTTGACTGAGTCTCAGGAATCTCTAGAGAAGCATCCAAATTGGCAGCCCAGCCAGGAGGGGAATCCAGGTCTTGATTACTATCCCTAGAGCAGTAAAACCTACTATCTGAGGTGAATACCCACCAGGCTAAGCCTTGCCAATTAAACAGTTTCTCCCATTAAAAACCCACAGTCTTGTTAAGGGAGAGCTCAAGCCAAGTGATAAATCTTACCTCAACTAGAACAAATTCCATCTGAAGATGCCTCCAGTGTTGTGCAGAGACCAGTGCCCTGTGCCAGGGACATAGTGGTGGTCAGGCTGTTGTGAGCTTCTAGTCACAGGACTGAGATGATAGCAGGGTGAAAATAACACTAGCTGAAGCCAACCTTGAAACGAATAATAATGGATGTGATGAAGCAAATGGATGACTATGGTATTCTGCAGGCAGACATTGGCTGACCTGCCCATGCTTTGAATCAGCCAGGATCCCATGTCTGAAAACAGTGCTAGATATATCCCAGATCCACAGATCTCCAACAAGGCTTGCTAGCTGGAGCCTGGCCCTGCACTTACTGCGGCAAGCTTCACATACATGTCAAGGTTTTATCTCAGATTAGGGGCAAAATAAGCTTATGTCCCATGCAAAATATAAAAACATAACCCACCTGACTGCACTTGGAGAAGGTGATTAATGAACTAATTCTATGGGGTCTGTGTAAAGTGTTGAAGAAAAGTAGATTCACATGTGCTTGCAGCAGTGCCTGCATGTGAACTTCCCAAAGGAGTCTCCACCTTCTCTGGGAAACAGATGCACAAATGAAGAGGTTGAACTCCTTCTGGGTTTAATCATTAACACCAGGCAGTCACCCTTCCATGAACACATGGCTTAGAGAAATAAAAAGAATGCTCTGCAGAAAGAACATTTACTTCTGATTAGACAGTTTCCTATGAATTTCTGTATCAATGCCCCCAGCAGAATCAACATGCACCTGCAGAGACATCTTGGCTCCTGCAGAGACATTTGTAGCATTCCAATCTCCTCTTACTAATATCAGTCTTCTGTGTTATAGCATTATTTTTGGTTGTTTTGTTTCTGAGAAATAAAATGGGTTCAGAAATGATGGAAAGGTTTCAAACCTAGAGGCACTAGTCTAAGATATTGCTGTTCTATGTGAAGCTCAGTTTTACACCCTAAAACATTAAAAATCAGACTAAATTTACTAAACTCAGTGGTTCTGCTGATTTTAAACACATTTTTGCTATAGGTTTTTTTTATTTCTACTTTTCCAGGGCATATAGATGATGTGTCACGTAACAAGACATATTTGCTTCATCCTTATCCTCAGATTCTAGACCACTGAGTGTTTTCATTACAGGATGATTATTACCATTTTATTGTCTTAATGCCTTGAGCATTTTTCTAAAGTGCTGCACTGAAATACAACAAGAAGACAGTATTTTTAACCCTATACAAACAGATAACTGCTGCTTATGTAAGTGAAAGAAAGGAATCTGTTCCTTAGCATTCCCTGTGTTTACAGCACAGACAAACCCACTGAGTTATTAGTGTGAATTTCCTATTGTGTTCTGATTTGTAGTATTAATAATGGAAGAACATTCAGGTGGACCTTAAGCTGGCCCTTCTTTTAAGGTTTGTCACTTTACTGTGAAATCTTCCAGTCACCATCAAATACACACAGTTTACTTTTCCTAATAAACTCATCTAGTCCTTAACCAGGCTGAGCTACCCAAAGAGAGTGAATGCAAATACTTGCATTTTAAATAAAATAATAGTCTGGAGAATATTGTTGAAGAGTTCTTGTAACTGCTAATGTGGGACAAATCTTTTGCAATAATTTGTGATGAAATGAGGGTTCAAAATCAAGTGACTCAATAGGATGCTGTGTGTGAAGGACAGCAAAGCAGCACATGGTGCTGCAAAGCTTCCTCAGGGTCCTCAGGGTGTCAGTCACAAGCTGTAGATAGCTAAGAAGTCTTTCAAATCCCAAGTGTACTGGCAAGCCCTGAGTAACTTAAAGGAATTATAGATCCTTGTAGCTGTTTTACAGCCTTCAGACAAACTGGATGTTCAGAGTATCCTGACGTAGTTCACTTAGAAATGTCTAAAGTCCTTATAGCTTTTCTAGTAAGTACTGATTGTTAAATCTCCTCTTGTGACTCTGTTCTTGTGGTGTTGCAAACACGAATTGAGTTCAGTTGAGGCTAAGAACTGTTCACTTCTGAAAAATTGTCCCTAGGAGTCAATTCATTAGAAGGCTAAAGAGAAAATCACATTTTGATGGAACAGTAGTTTTTAAACCTAGGACCTCTGACCTAAATAAATTCATTAACTGAACTGAAAAGACATCCTCTATTACACAAGATTTTATCATGTTCATCAGCCTGGAAGTGTGGCCCAGATGCCATCAGAGGGAGACACAGCACCATGCTGAGGAGGAGGAGTAAGTTGTTTGGCTTTCTGAAAGTAGAAAACCTGCTCAGTTCAAGTGGTGAATCTGCCAGAGAAAGGTTAGCTCTTATTCTCAGGGAACATTCCTTCTGCTTGGGGCCTGACGTGTTAATCTCATTCAGCTTCATGCATCACCAGAGACCATGATCAGTGGAGGCTTGAGGTACAGTTACACTAATCATTTCCATTTAGTCAGACCTAGCTTAGCATCTACATAGGTCTACTTTATGCTGTGTACACATATTTTCAGTAGTTACTTACCCAAGGTCGTGGGAGACCATCCTTGTTCTTATTGATCAGTAAATAAAGCCATAGCAGTACAATACACAAAAAATGGCAGATAGATGAGAAAAATGTATATATTTTTCTTTAGACTGAAGTTTTTCCACTGTTCTGCATTTGCTTTAGGCTGTCCACATGAAAGGAGGGCATCCACAGGAAGAAAAATTGCACAGTGTGAAATCAGATGCATAAGGATGCAGGAACAGCTTTTGCACAGAGAGGATAGAAAATACATGTTTCCTGGTATTGCAAAAATGTTTCTCCAAGTGGAGGAGTCTCAGCATAAAATGAGCACTGAAAACATTTGACCTTAACCAAGAATTGGAAATTAGTCTATCTTCTTCCAGGGTCTGACATTTATTTGTCTAAATGGGATAGGTCATACTTGTGCATTTTTGCCTCTACTTCAGTTCTTTCAGATTCTCAATGAAACGAAAAGCAGCAGCAGTGCAAAGAACACATAAGTGCTTTCTTGGACTATTTTTGGTTTGAACTGAAGCAGCAGGTGGTTTGCGTCAGTCAAGGCAGCCTGCTCAAGAGGCCTGAGGAAAAGCTCAGACTTTTAACTGCTTTTGGAATCAAACCTTGAATTCTCAGCTTTTCTGAGTTCACACATCATCATATCCATCTGCCATATTGTTAACCTTTTGAAATTGGTGCTTATAAATTTATGCAGGGAGGTGCTTATGTTTCAGATTTATACCCATCTTATTTAACTTTCAGGGAGTCTCCCTATGTAATTCTTGTGAAAGAAAAGCATTAGAGATATATTTATGTCCATCATTAAAAAGTGAGCCTGACTGATCAGTTTACAAGCAAGAATATGCTTCAGCTTCATTGCAGTAGAACAGTCAGATGAAGTCTCTTCAGAAACATATATCACATTTACTGAAGGCAACAGGACCTTCTAAAGACTGACAATTTGTAGCAGATGTTCTGGCCAGCTGTGGAAAATACAACCCTCCTAAGCCACTAGGCTGTCAAAGATATACATCAGTTTTCTGACACAAAATAAAGGGTCTAAAGCTTCCCATTACTCTTTGTGTTGTGATTCTCATGCTACACATGTGAAAAGACCATTTACTTAGCAACTCACACTCACCTTAGGCAGGAGGGGATCTTGTTTAAAAGTAACTCAAAATGCAAAATAACATACTCCTGCAAGCCAAATGTGCTTAATTGTGTTATTCTGATAAGGGTGCAGGCTTTGTTATCTTCCCTTCATTAAGATTGCAAGGAATGCTTTCAATGGACGTTTTTTACCACTTCCCTATACTCAGTTAAGCAAAATGTGTTTCATGACAGTATGTGTGGGAATCTCTTAACCAGGTAATAGAAAAGAATATACTGATCCTTCTGTCACCAACCATTTGTACTATTAAGCCAAAGGATTATTGGCCTCACATTTCTCATCTATGACAACACTGAGGTTCAAACACAGGACTTTCTCTGCAAGAGCTGTGGTAGCTGAATATAGGACATATTGTTCAGCTCTGGAGCCAGGAGAAATATTGAATTGTGATGTGATGTTGTTAGGTATGAAGCTGGGCAAGCATTTTTATTTGCCACTTCTGGTGTACCAGACTTTTTCAGTGTTAAGAATTAGTCATCTGCTGAGACAACTGTCATTTTGTGTGCAAAATCTCAGCAGTTTGTGAAGAAAACACACGTGGGTCACATACTTGCTACTGTATTTTACCTCAGAATTTTCCTTCATTATTACTTTGCAATGATCTAAAACAAAAGCCATTTGGATTGGGGGTATAAATTATTCTGTGTAGGTAGCAACCATTAACACTAATGAAACTTAGTGATTAATCTGCATTTGAAGAACATTGGGGGTGTCACTCACACATCCTACATATCACTCTGTGCAGTATTCATGCAGCTTCAAGCAATCTCATTGGGCTTTGGACCCTCTGTGCCAGACTCTGTGCAGACACTGCAGAAGAATCACTCTTACTCTGAAAAATCCCTTGCTCTAGACATCATCTGCTTATGAAAGATGTAGTACCTCCAGCATAACCATATAAAGATACTTTTCTCATTCTCTGCAGCACCCAACATCCCAGAATAGCAATGGGAGCAGAATCACTAATGCAGATCACACATAGACAAAAGCATCAGTATGTTCAGGATGTTATTAGATTTGATGCTGCTGTTATGGTTATTCTTCCTGAGTTCAGCTGTAATAAAGTCCTATTTAGGTTTTAGGTTCCAGTCCAAAGTGTTTTCTGTGTCATTAATCTGAAAGGAAATGGATTTTTCATTTAGTAGAGTCCAGATATAAAACTCTATTGTGGCAGCTCAGAGAAAATAAGAAGGAGAAAGATGCTGTTCTGATTCCTGCATCTTTGTATGCACTCCCTGGTGTTATATATCTAGTGCTTTGTAAAAGTAGTGCTTTAAAAAAAAAAAAAAGAGTCAGTATGTAGGCTTGACAATTTCTCCTCCTTTCTTCCCAAAACAAGTTCTTGTCTTTTCCTCTTGTTTTTCTTCCCACCCTTCCCTTATGCCAGGCAAGTGGAATCCTCAGCAGTCAGTGCACTTTTCTGTCAAGGTTTTAGGTAGGATTAAAAACATCTTATAATGCACAAATGTCTCGTTCCTCAACACCTGATGGAAGCAAAATGCTGGTTCTTACCATTTCACAACAAGAGCCTCCAGTTAGCTTAAAGCTGAAATCAGCAATGACAACACGCATCTGGATTTGTCCAGAGTTTCTAGAAGCAGAATTGGATTGATTTTTATCTTTTTGTAAAGAAGTAGTTGAAATTCAGATATAGGATTTAATTTCCATTGAAGAAATAATGCCAACCAAAACACAGGCATTCAATAAGTTAGCTCACAATCTGTATTTAAAAAGAATACTACATTGTAAAGTAATGGTCAGAAACCGTGTTTAACAAGGTTAGCACACATTATGATCTACTAATGTAAGAAATTATGACTTCCTAACAACATAAAAAAACTAAGAGAGAATTAAGGAAGAAAAAGAAGAGGAAAAATCTCTTCAAATCACAAAGCTGTTTTTCTCCCAACTTCCAATTTTCCTATGTGTTTAATAACCACATATTTTAAAAAAAAGAATTTACATTCAGCAATACTGTGATATAATTACCACTTCCAAATTCACCTCTGATTCCTATAAAGTTCCTGTCTTTGTCTGGCAGGATACAGAGCTTCATTATTTCTCATATTTATTCCATATTTATGTAACTTTTGCTTCCCATCTTATACTTCCTTCCCTGACACTTGTCTTTCCCCCAAGTGCACACACACAGAGTATGTGAATGAGCTTTGGAAACAAGCAGCTGGCTGCATGGACATTTTTCCCCTTGATATTCTCTTTGATGTGAGACTCTGTTGACATATTTTCATTGCCTGATAAAACAACAAAACACCCTAAAAAACAAACAAAATACCCTTGCCAAACCCCCAAAAGTTTAATGGAGCAAATAAAATATTGCACTGCTGTTTCTCAAAATGATAGTTCCTTGGGATCCTGGGAAGAATTTAATTAATCAGATTTGTAAACAGGTCGGTCTGATTTAGGCCCAGGAAACAGTGCAGGAAGAATTAGGCAGAGCTAAGTCAAAGCCGACATTTGACTTACTGCCAAAATTTTTATCTAACTTAGTTAAATATAGATGACATGAAATCATTAGTCACAGAAAATAGGTCTGGAAAGGACCTCAGGAAGAAATACAGCTCCTTTGTCTGCCCCGATGCAGGATCTCACATATCTGTCCTTCACCTGCCAGATTCTTGCCTAATCTGTGCCTAAAAGGCTCTACTGCTGGATATTCCACACCTTCATCAGGCAATCTGTTCCTGTGCAGTGTTTTTATTGTTGTAAAATTATTTCCTGGTGTTTAGCCTCCATTTCTTTCATTTATCATGTCTAAATATCCTTGTAGGAAAATAGTTCTGACCTCACGTCGCATCCTGTCAATTCAAACCATAATAGGTTAATTGAAGTCACCAGTGGGAGACCATCACAAGGTGAGAAGCAGGCCATTGTCTATTAAGAAACTCCGAATATTGCTAGAGGAGGTGTTACCTCACTGAACAGGAGGTAACATTCCGGGGCTTGGACAAGGCTAGTAACACAGCAGGGACCTGCTTCTGCAAGCAATTTCTTGAGTACATGGTCTGTCTGAGCCTGTCTCCAACACGAGCAGGTGCCATGTACTCCTGGCTTTGGGATATCTAGCAACATCAAAACTTGTGGTACGCTTTCCTAACCTAGACTGGGCTTTTTGAAGCCTGAGATGTTCCAGAAGACTGGAAGGGGAAAAAAAAATGGTTAAGGAATGTATGAACCACATTTCAATTCCTTTTTTCTGATTCTCTCTCCATCCCACAAAGGGGGAGGGAGCGAATGGCTGTGTGGTGCTTAGTTGCCAGCTGGGTTTAAACTGTGACAACACCAGATTTGACTACCTAGAGGGGCAAGTAAAGGCTCCAAGAATACAGTTACCAAGTTTTGGATGTGTCTTCTCCTGTTCAATTCATATGGAAGATCTGTGATCCCTGCGAGTGGGAGATTTTCAGAAAGGTTGTCTCTGACAGGAATGACATGGATCAAACACCAGCCTGAACTGCAAATTAACCTGCCATTCACTTAGCTATAGTTAGTTCATACTGGGCAAATGTGACTTTATGCCCAAGGTTTTACAGGGAATTGAGTGGATCAGTCCTGTTTAAACAGTGCTGCTGTGCTGTAACTGAAAACAAGGATCTGTCAAGAATTGCTTTTGCATCCTCAGTACCAAATTCCTGTAACAAAGCTCAGCATCCATACCTGAACTCTGACTTCCTCAGCTTGAGCTGCAGCTAAATATTAGTTGTCCTGTTTGCCTTGACTAGTAGCTGGGTCCTGCTCAGGAGACAGAGGTGATTTCAGACCTTTGCAGGTCAGCCTAAGACCACTGAAATCACAGAGGAGCTGGTGGTTTCACCTGCAGGCCACTTTTCCCAGGGTAAGGCATGAGCAACAGCTCCTGGAAGTTTGGGTGCGTGTCACAGGGCAACCCTCGTACCCCCTCCTACTGTTGTACTTGTTGGAGTACTCCCACATGGCAACCTCCAAAGGCAGGTTACTATTAGCTGCTGTCTGTGGGAAGAGCAACAAGGAAGCCAGGCAGCTTACAGAGATGGAGGAGGCACAGGCAGCATGTTCTGGCTTTTAAACAAGGAATGCTAATGAGAAAGAAAATGATAAATATTTGAGTTCATAGTTTTTCATTTCACTCACTCTTGCTTTACACCCAGGGAACATTTTCCTCTTGGTATAAAGTGCTGATGCAGGTTGGACAAACTAACATCTGACAGCCTCATTTGGCTAAGATTAAGTATACAGAAATTCATTTCACATATCTCTGCTCTGTGTTCAAACTAAACAACACTACCCTCCTTTGGCCTAATTTGTTTGTTCTCATTGGGCTTGGCAGTGAGACAAACCCTAACATGGCAAAAGATATGGGCCCAAACCAAGCAAGTCCACAAACATGCTTGAAATAGAAGGTTGTGGTTTGTTTCTACAATTCCTCTCTTTATAGCTTCTCTTTCTTCTTTTTCTCTCTGTTCCCTACCATTTGCAGTCTGATTAGGCTGATTCTTCCTTCTCTGTCACTCTACCTGTGTATAAGGAGTAGGGGCAAACTTAGAAACTCAGGAGAGTCCAGTGGATTTCAGTCCTTGTGCCTGTGCATTGCACCAGCTGAAAAACTCCATCCTAATTGCAACACCCACAATTCCACTGTGTGTCTGGTCCTTTTGAGGGATTGCCATCCAAGGAGTCCCTTGAGCATGCAGGGATTTGAGGGGTCTATCCAAATTTAAGCACTGAGCTCCATCACATCAGGACTGAATGTGACTGGTCTGAGAGATTTAGGCAGGTGTCAAGTACATTTCCCACGAGGCAGAGAATTCCTGGTGAACTCTGCAAAAAACAGAAATTCCAAAGGGTCTCAGTAGAGTACAAGTTTATTTATTTTTTAGCCAGAGAAGAAATCATAATTTCTTTCTTGGAAATTGCTACCTATTTTTGCTGATTGACTTTTGCTGTCAGAAACAATTTGTCTTAGAAAGTAAGTGAGTGAGGGCAAATTATCAGCCTGGGAAATGTTGATGAGAAGATCATATTTAGGAAAAGCAACTGGCAACTAAAATAAGCTAAAAAAAGGAGAGAAATTCCAGTAAGGTTATGATAAGATACAAACCACAGATAAAGTGAATGCAGAATTGTTATCCACTAAATCCTGCAAGAATAGAACTAAAGAGCACTTGATAAAAACTAATCGGATAGCAATTTAAAACAGGTAAAGAAAGCAGCTCTTCACATAGTGGATAGGGGACCTCTGGGTGTTGCTGGCCCAGGAGGCTGCAGAGTTAGCCAGCATCTGCAGGCTCAAAATGGGATTAGACAAATTTGCAGACAGCAAAGCTATAAATGGACACTAAAGGCAATGGACAAAATGTACAATCTAACATCCTGATCTGACAAGGGCGAGTGTTGTGGAAACCAAGGGGACAGGGAGAAGGGTCCAAGCCTGTGTGTTCCCCCAGGAAAGTCTCTCTCCTTACCCCAACTGCATTTGCTCCCCACCTGGGAGCAAAGTGCTGGGTTTGCGGGTACTGCTGCTGTGGAGGGTACTACTGGGCATACCAAAGGGCTGTTCCTGTGCACTAATAGTAGGCATAATACAATTAGTTATATATTTGTCTATGAAGTGCAAGATTTTATTCCCTATATTTTACATCACTAACCAGCTTTTGTCTAGGCTGAAGTGCACAACACATTAAAAATAATCCCCACTGTATTAATGGATATTTTGGAACAGCTTTTTACTCTAGGATGTGTTATTACTTTATTTTTCTTTTCAGAAAAATAAAATTATGTCTTTAATTTAATTTACTTAAAATTTTTGGTTGAGTAATTAAGAGCTTTATGAAAAAACATAATGCTCATCTAGCAGAGGAACTTAATCACAGTTCTGTTAGGCTTTCTTTAAAAAAAGAATAAACCCCCTGTTAAACAGATTACTGCTTTTTTAATTAGATGGCTTAATTACAGCTTGTTAATGGAAATATTACATAAATAGCTCTCAAAGCCACACATGCCCATGCATTATCAGAAAAGAGAGAAGTTGCAGGTATCCCTAAAGGAACTTCTTTCAATAAGGATAAATGGAAAGTGAATGATAAGCCAGAACAAACCTCCTCCTAAATGGTGCAGTGGCATCTTCATATGGGTAGCCATGGCAGTTGGGATGTGTGGATGCTACAAGAGCTTACTAACTTAAAAAAGCTTTTTATCTGAGTGTTTAAATTCCAGGGCTTTCTATGTGTTCCCTCTATGCTGATGTAAGTCTGCAACTGTAATTATTGATCATTTTACTTATACATCCACCTACCTGTGCTGTACAGTCACATACAACTTTAATGCTGGAGATTTGAGCAGTATTTTAAGGCTTTTCTCTGTCTTACTATGTGGCCTTCGTCATAAACTCTTTTACCATTAAAATGGGGAAAATAAATTACACAGAAATAAAATGTATTCATCTTCCTATAAAGTTTTCAAGATTCCAGCTAAAAGAGTGAGTTGTTACGTTATTGCTATTATACACACACAGTAGTACTCATATATGTCTGTGTAGGTGTATGGACACATACACATCATTGTGATCTGTATGTGTGCTTTTGAAGAATTACTTATTGGGCAGAACACCTACCGCCCATAGTTATACCTGTTTGAATGTCAACCTTGAAAAATCAAAAAAGGAGCAGATATTTAAAGCACTGTGGACCAGAATTTTCAGATTCTTTAAACATGGTTAAAAACAAAGGTAACCTCAAGCTCTTTGACACTTTGGTAGTCTAGGCTTTGTAGGCAGAGACACTTCTGCTTGGACATTGTGTATGTTTATATGTAAGCTATAAAAAAACTTGAGTACATACACATCCAGGTATCTGTGCCTGTATTTGCAAGCATGCACTTATCTTTATTTAACCAAGAAATATGCAACACACTCACAAACACACTTTTGTTGTTGGAATTGAAAATATATCACAATCTATAATAGATATGTACCCAGCAGGATTTAAGATTAGTTGGTAAGGTCTTTAAATACTGAAGAAAAAACCCCCACACATGATTAGTTGATTTTGAGTATATTTACTAGTTATGAATGGGGAGGGAAATATTTAAAGCTTCCCACACTACAGCAAAGGGACAAGACAGCAGTGGCTGTGTCCAAGAAGCAAATTGAAATAAACTTCAGACCTGCAAGGGTTTATACTGAAAGATGAGAGAAGGAGGCATCACAGAATGTATCATCTAGTAAAAGGCGTTTGGGGAATGGTTGGATTATCTTTTAAAAACACCACAATATCTAATTTTGAGGGTTGGAGGATGGAATATTTATAATTCTGATGAGTCACTTCTATTCATAGATGCATACAAAAAATATAGTTTTTCATACCAACTGTGACTTCTTCACAAGAACTATATCTGTCCCAAGGAAGAATTTAGGCTTTATTCTCCTCTTCTTTCTTTCTAAGATCTTAACCATGTGGGTTGGATCAATGTAAACTTGACGATTCACAACCCTTATGTGATTGCTGATACATAACCTCTATATACTCAGTGTAATGGGAAGTTTTACCTTATTCAGCAGTTGAAAAGGGGACTTAAAAGTCTGATTAAGCCTCTGGCTGATGGAGACCTTACTGGAGGTAATATTGGGCAATTTCTCATCTGCTTAGGGATGCTTACTGTGTAATTTCATGCCGTCAGCGACCTTGCTGAGGGTAGACTCTACCCCATCATCCAAACCATTAATGAAGATGTAAAAGAGGATCAGACTCAGTAATGACCCCTGGGTTATATTTCTAATTACTGGCCTCCATCTAGACTTTGTGCCACAAGCCTACTCCTCTGTTACATCCTCTGTTCCTCTCCTAGCATTTTTTTTAATCTTTCTAAACATAACGGAATGGTTGATCCCCTGCTTGGTGAGGCCTGGGGAGAGGAGAAGTGCAACCTGCATCTTATTTTGGCCTTTGTACAGCTGCAAGGAGGTAACAGCATCTGTTGAAAGACTAGTGTAGCTCAAGACATCTGGGTTCAGCACACAGCTTGCACTGTCTTTGATGAAGTGCCCTAAATTGTGTTTCCACACTACTCAGAAACTCCCTTTCATCAGCTACCTGTTGAAAAGGAACACTCTGTTTAAATCCTAGGGAATGTGCAATGTTACCACTTACATGCATGCTGGAGGGAAAAAACAAGAAACTCTGTGGTGGTGCAACATTACCAGGTGCTTTGTGTTCATGCAAGAGACCACTTGCAGCATCTGAATATAGGGTTCAGTGAACTGTATGTGGTGACTGCTCTCTGTCTTGGAGGTGTCTGAAACAAGCCAATAGCACTGATTCTCACAGTGTACTTAAACAGGGGGTGGCAAGGATAGGCAGAAGAAAGCACAGAAAACAACTTAGGAAAAAACCTACATAAAAAATTGCAATTTCCTAGAATATGAAGGAACTAACTTCTATCACAAACTGATCTCTGACTGCAGCTAAGTCTCGTGTTTTAAAACCATGGTGGGAAATTGTTGCATGCGATCATTTTGAGTGGAACTGTTTTAGGTGAAATTTGAGAATATCAGTATTACCTGAGAACTGGATAACCTGCAGACTTGTACCTCTACCACTTCTAATGGAGATAATGTGTCTAGAGAGGCATACTTGCATTTCCCATTCTGTTTCTTGTCCCTGTCAGCTCATTCGTTGTTTGTTAGGCAGGAATCCATGTTCTGTCAGAACTATGTTTCTGTTCAGTGCTCAGGAAACAGCTGGGCCTGATTTTTCCAGCAAGATACCTGGTCCTAGATAGCCAAACCTTTGTCATCTCAAGTTTGAATTTATTCATTACTTTTCCTGTGCTCCTGAAACTGCCGGGAAACTTCTAGCCTGGAATGAAACTCTGAAGAAATCAAAACAACATTTTCCATGACCAGCGGATTATATCAGTGTTCAGTGAACTGCACTGACTGCTAAATGGATTTTCAGTTGAAGTGTCAGGCAGTGGTTTGGACTTGCAATGATTTGCCTTAATATCCTGTATTGTGTTCCACCCAGTTTCGGAGGGAAGGGATCTTGTACTGTGATTGGTAGGATTGCATAGGACTTTATGTGCAGTGTTAGCATGCTTATTTGAAAAACTGCTACACATCTGGTATCATAAAAGATCTCTAGATACCACAGAAAAGAAGTAGTTAGATTCTGAGTAAAGATTAGAGCTTATTGTATGGTAATGCAGATCCGTGGTAGAGTCAGCTTTTCCTTCAAAAAAGAAATGCCTCAGCATGGAGCTTTGTGCTGAGGGCATTTTTCTTGAATCAGTACATCAGTAGTTTAACATACCATAACAATAAGCAGTGTAACGATGATGATCATTTTCAACTATATTAGTTGCAAGAAGCCTGTGCATTTTACAAGAAAACTGCCAGATATAAGGTTTTGTTACATTTAGCTCTTCTGAAGATTTATAGGTTGGTGGAAAAAAGTGTTTTTAGTGAGAAGGGAACTCATACAAATGGGAGTGATATTTCCTTTGGAGTAAAATTTGTTTTCACCTTAAAGAAAAACAAAACCAAAAAAGCAGGAAAGTAACAAAGATATATGCTCACAGGTAGAGTGAAGGGAAGAGTTGAGTCAAAGGAGCCAGATTCCTTCATTTAGTTCAACTTCTGGTTTGATTTTTTTAATGCTAAGACTATGATATCTCCAGACTTGTCCACCAGGCCTCTGTCAAGTAGCTGTAAAAGACTACAGATGATTTTGATACTGCTTTTAATCTGAGTACCTGTCAAGTTTGCCTCTATAGCCCAGAAGGAACCTGGGCTCAGGAAGAAATACCATCATCTGTTGACAATCCCAGTACAAAAGTGTTCTCCAGAGATCTGCTGTAAGCACCTTCTGAGCTTCTCTTATTTTATTTTTACTGTGGCTTCTGTCACTTTCTGTTCCTGGCCTGCTGCTCTAAATGTGAGCACCTCTGTAATTCTTACTACCTAGGAGCAGGTCCCAGGTCTTGCTTCACATAACTGTCTCTTTATCATGTTTTGCATCTCTGCTAGGAGTGTGCCTCATTATGCCTGTCTCTCTTTTCTCATTTTTCTTTAAAGTTTCTTATGAGACTCATAAGAGAAAGCTGTGCTAATTTTTTACTTTATAGCCTGGTTTAAAATAACCCATATGTTATATTCACTACTGTGTCTCAATTTTTCATCCCAAATAATTTTGGAAAACAGTAATTTTGAAAGGCGCTACACAGAATGAGTTTTGTTGTATAGTCTTGTTTCACACAGCAAATGCAACTTCTTCCCCTTTATTTTATGGGATTCATTTTTTTTTTTTTTTTCTGCAAGCAACATGACACCAGCTTTGAAGTAGATAAGGAAAAAGGAGCTGGACTGAAAGTGGGTTTGGTGGTGACAGAGAGAGCATTTATCCTGAGACTCTTTTTAAGTGCTTCAGATAACGTCTTCTTCCCATTTCTCTAAGGAGATACCCTAACACAAACTGACCAAATGTGTACAGGACAGCTGTCATGTCCCACAGTTTATCTGTGGGCCTCATGGTCCCTTCCAGACTTTCAAATGGGGACTGGTGGTTGTGCATCTTTCCTGTGGTGCTTGGCAGTCTCCTTCCTTAGAGAAAATAGGTGTTGATTGCTCACCCTGGTGTCTCACCAGAGCAGATAAACCAACCTCTAAACCTTGTGCACAAACACAAGCAGGACACAACTAACCTGCAGTTCCCGTGAGATGCTGGCACACCATTTTCAGTTACAACCTTCCGGATTTGGTCATGTGGGTTTTTTAGCAGTTTTGAAACAAAAGCAAAACCATTTTGTAAGAGTTTCCTTATTGAGTCCTACAAAAACTAAGAGAGAAGAATTCAGAAAATACTTTATGTCAGTTCTACATTTAGACCCAGGGTAAACTACCAGCAATTGTCCATCTGGCTGCAATACTGAAGGGGAAAGAAGTGAGAGCACTGCCCAAGGAAGCAGCTTTAAGCCTGCTTGGCATCCATGTCGGGTTCAGACTCCAGACCTTCTGCTGTTTTCTGTCAGGAACATTACTCATATCCTGCGTGCTTCTTCTCCCTCCTTGGATTTTACATTCTTCAGATGCCCATACAGCTATCCTAAACCCAACCTTCCTATACGTTTAGACATCCTTCCCCATAACTACAGCAATTGCGTAGTGCTTAGGTTTACCACGGTTTGTGCAAACATATGCTAATTAATTATAACTAATTACACATACTTAAGGTTTTTAATCCTTTTTTTCTCACACCTCAGATTCTCCAGATTCTTAATTTTGTGTTTGTTTTTGAAATCTATTTACTAATTATAGTAGGGGAGAGGCATGAGGGAGGGGATACTCTGGCATAATATGCCATTTTTAAATTTTAGTTACAATTTAAAATTTTCAGCATTTAAAACGTGCATAAGTTACACAAATAAATTGCTGTCAACATCTTAAATCAACCAAGAGGCTCAACTCTGTGTCTGCAGAGTCTAGCTAATGTCTCCATTTCCTGCAGGATTGCAGGGTCCATTTGACAATTTACAGGGCCAAATTCTCTGTGGGACCCAGGCACTTGTAGATGGCCCCAAAAAATCTCTCACATGGCACTCTCAAATCCAACATCAGCAGAATCCAGATCTGAACATTAGGATTTTGCATGTTCAGGTTTCAAAGAAATAAGCAAAGGGATTGGCACCGCCTGATTCTGGCATATAACAAAAATGACTTTCTCCTTAATCAAGTGTGAAAGCTAATTCAGATAAAGTGTTAGACAGTAATGAAATGGGAGAAATACTTTCTAATTAGAATGTCAGCAAGATAACACTAACCAAATCCTAAACTCCCCACCATTAAGGTTTCCCCACTGAGCCCTCCTGCCATTGTTCCTCTCTCTTTCTGATTGCTTTTTAATAACAGCTTCTGTGTGGCCTTTGTAAATAATCCTTTCATTACAGGTTTGCTTGAAACACGCAATCAATTTATTAAAATATTTTCCAGGAGAAATTAGCAGGTACAATGAAGTGTAATTATTCTGGCACTCATTCATTTTTAAAACCATAGGTTGACCGGGTGCCACTGTTGCTTCTGCCAACCTCAGTAATCAATTTTTATGGCATCAGAATCACAGCCATATGCAGATTAATCCAGGCTGGGAAGGAAATGACATTTTCAGAAAGACTGAAAAATTAGAATTTATCTGCATTTCCCCTCAGAAGTAGTAGTTTTTGAAATAACTACAGAAACTGAATCTCTGATTAGGTAATTTTCTGGTATTGTTTGTTTATTGTGTGTATGTCTATGTATGTGTTGTTTGATCCCTGAAGAAAATACTGATTCTTTATAAAACTCAAAAAAGTAAAAGTTGAGAGGGAAGACAAAAAGTATTAAAAATATTTCTTTAGATTTAAAATCAACATGCAATAAATGGTGGACAACTTCCTCTGCCAAAAAGGAAGACCACAACAGGAGGGAGAATGAGTTCAGCTGTGTGACATGAGAGAACTCAAGACTCTTACACAAGATAAAAGAAGCATTTTGACCATTTCCAGAGATATTTCAGTCACATTGTTTAAGATCAACCACATGGGGGGAATTGCTAATATCCAGTAGCTCTTCATTGGTAACTGAGAAATGAGCTTGGTGTACGTGGGCTATTTCCTGCTAACAGGTGTGTTCATATGAATTACCAAGTATGACTGGAAGTAAATGGCTATCTGATAGAAATATATGGGAATATGAGGAGCCAGCTATTCTTCCAGGATGGAAAGCCCTTTCATGGCAGAACAAAGGCAAAGAAGAGAAGTTATGCTGGGATTTGGAAGAGGAAGACTACTTTTTGAGACAAAGGAGAACAGGGCATTTTTAATAAAGGAATTGATGCAAAGACTGAGATTTTTGTGGTAGCTGTTTTATGAAGAAGAAGAAAAGGTTATCTGTTGTCAGAGCAATCTCTGAAACATCCCTTGTCATCAGAAAAATTACATATAATATATGACTTCAGTAAATTTAGAAAACAAATTATTTTCTTTCTTTTTCTTTTTTTTTCCTTCCCCCCCTCCCCACTATTCTGTGTGGTTAAAGCCAAAAACTGAGGCCCTTAAGTGGAAAAAAAGTCATCTTGGCATTCTGTTTGGATTCTTTCTCAGTGAACTCAGTATTTTAGTTTCCAGCTCAAAATTATTTAACCTTGCCAAGTTTATGAAAAGTGGACCACCTCACTATTGTAGTGAAAAGTAGAGAGGAATCAGAAGTCAGCTGATCATTATTGATGTTGCACTGCTCAGAAGACAAAAAGATAAAACTGGCTTTCTTTGCATTGTTGACACTATAATGTTTCGAGCGAGCTAATCAGAAATGACTGAGAAGACATACTGAATGCACATGAAAGTACCATGGTTCATTTCTGCAAGGTTGCTTCTCACATCCAAGCAGATTTTAAAATGATGTAGAAATTAATAGCCTCAGAAATAATGTCTGACTGTAACTGAGAATAAAGTCAGCAAAGTCAGCTGAAAAATGCTATTTCTACCATTGCATATTTATTCTCTCAAAGGTCTTTCTTATGTAAGTAGAACGAATCTTGTTCTCTAACTTCAGTTGCTATGGGCTGCCTTGCCAACTCAAAACACACCAGTTTTCTAGTGAATACTGGTCAGAAGACATGTGATTCAGTAGAATAATTTTTGAATTAAGTATGTGATAATCTGTTGAGTGTTTGTATCAGTTATTTGGATCTCTTCTGAAAAGTTGCACGCATACTGAGTAGCTGCCTCCTAAATGCTGAAGCTGTGTGTTATCTCCAGCATAAATGAGATGATGGATTGCGCGAGAGCTGTGAGCAGGGCTCCATGCAGGGAAGGCTGCTGGTCCTAAGGAGTAGCTATTTCACATGGCTAGCTCAGGTAGGAGATGTTTAGGATTTGTTACCTAGGAGGCTAAAGTCCCACAAATATTTGCACAATGTGCATGCACAGAATATTGTACAAGTGCATAGTGAAAAACAAAATGGGAACAATTAACCAGTGTACTGTTACAAGCACTATGTGCCTGGGGAGATTTAAAGTAGAGGCTTGGAGAAGAAGATGTTTAAATTTGAGCCTCTTGAGCAATCTAGTTCTGTTAATGAAAATTGTTAGCAGCAAATGCTAGCGTCAGAGGGAGCAAACACATACCATCTTATCGCAGCCTTGCTGTTAGTACAGGCAGATCACTGCACCACAACTGCACATGCAAGGCCCAATTCTTGTTAGGCTTCCATGTTGTCAAGGTCCAGAATGTGAAATCTAGACCTTTAAAAAGTTTGACTGGGCTTAAGGAAACACATGTTAAATGAAAGCTGCATTACATTCCTAAGTTTTACCAGGGGAAAAAAAAAAAAAAAGGATTCCATTTTACCTGCAACTTTATTCTGCATTTTTCCTTGTTACAAGCCAGCCTAGGTCTTCTGCTAAGGTTTAATCTTGTCCTAGTGTGCCTTTCATTAATACCTTTCTGTGTGTTCAGTTCTAAATTAGGATTCCCTCTGTTCAAAGGTTGTTCTCATCTTCCTTGCACCACTGTGGAGTGAATGTAATTTCATTGCTAAGATGGAGCTGCATTTAACCACCTGATTCCCAAAGAAATCCATCAGGACTCATTCTGGAAGAATAAATTCCACAAGTATACTTCCACTCTTTCTCTAATACTCCTTTTACCTGACTTTCCCTGCAATATGGCTACACACCATTAATCAGTCCATCTGACTATTGATCTAGCTCATCTGTCCGTCTTTCCAGTGGATCCATGTAATACATCCATGTATTAGTCAACCACATAAGGCCACCAATCAAATTCTTCCCCTCAATGTTTCTACCAGTCAATATCTGTAGGCTTTATCCAGTTAAGGGGCGGTCCCGTGGTGCAAAGGAGAGCACTCTGGACTCTGAATCCCAAGGACCTGAGTTTTGAGTCTCAGTGGGGACTGTGCCCTGGGCAGTTAAATGCCTCCCTGCCATCCGATCCCATCAGATCTCGGATGCTCAGCAGGGCCAGCCTCGGTTAGTACCAGGTGCTGTAGACAGTCCTGAGGATTTCACTGTCACTGTCCAAGCTCACTTGGCCATGGCAAATGGACCTTAGGACTTAAACGGTGGGGCCAGTTCTGC
>JAWWEU010000111.1:28681175-28707305 GCA_035583155.1 Acropternis orthonyx
CACTGTCACTGTCCAAGCTCACTTGGCCATGGCAAATGGACCTTAGGACTTAAACGGTGGGGCCAGTTCTGCACACGCTGTGCCTCACCTTAAAAAAAAAAATCCAATGTGCAGGCTGGAAGGGCACACCCACGTGGGGAGAGCCCTTCCCAAGATCTTCGTTCATGAAGTCTGGCCATCCATCCATCCATCCATCCAGTTAATATTCTGTCTCCTAAAATACTGGTGTTCATGCATAGTGAACTATTTTATCTTTACACCCTACACATAACTCTGAACATTCTTCCATTATTAACAGCACTGGATATTAGAATACTCACTGAGCAAAGGTCAGAAAAGAAAACAGAAGGAAAGTAGAAATGCTTGTAGCAATGAGAACACATCTGGTTCCTGCTCAAGATGAAATGGTAGGTCTTTCCATTCCATGTTCCTGCCATAATTTTTATGACTTTGACTCTAAAATACCACTTTGCAGCAGAACAAAACAAAAGCAGAACTTATATGAATGTGAAACTTAGCATGTCCATTTTCCCTATGCTACAATGGACATCCCTGACTATAACAGTGTAGGATTAAAGAAAAAGAAATTTTTATTGATGGAAGAAGATCAAAAAAGACAACTGGATGCCGTGTGCCCAATAATAGGGTGAATAAGAGAACACAGGAGTGTCTAGCTGGACTATATAATTTTAATTATGCATTTTATAGGATCTCATGCAAAGCTGTGGAGATACTAGTGGCCTTCTCTGTAGCCTTGCATAACTATCCACTTTTTTTCCTTGCTCAGCTTGAGAAGGAATAAATTGTTTGAAAAAAAAAAAATGGAGAAAATACCAATTTAGACAGAAGAAATTATGACAAGATTAGAAGGTGAAAAGGATTTGATCATAGCCTGATACATTCAGAACAGCAATATAAAGGTGGAAAGGAAGAACTAATTCACTGTATCAGAAGATGAAGGGATAAGAAGAAATAGTTGAAAACTGTGGAAGGGAAAAGTTAAGGTTGATAGCAGCAAAAGAGTCTCAAATTAAATTCTTATGGTAGAGTCACTGGAATGAGATGGAGTGTTAAGGGAGAGGAAGAATTGACCTACTTAGAGAAAGAAATCGGACAGTAATGAGAAACACATGTAGGAAGAAGACTCTGCATATTTTAGGCACATTGATTGAAGTGCTTTGTAGCTCTTGGCTCCAGGTTTTCATGCGTTGAGATATGGTAGTCTGTTGGGATCCAAAAGGACTCTTAGATTGTACCACCGACTTGAATGTAGTCACTCTAAGAAGAGCTAATCAAAATTAATTTTCATTTACTTTCTTCAAGATTCAGTTTGAAAATATTGTCCTGGAATATGAAGAAGGCTGAAAGACCCTCCTAGATTTTTTTCATCCCTTCACCATCTTCCAGTCACTGCAGCCCATGTGGAGGAAGGGATGAGATGCATCCTCCCTCTGTTAAAATTAGAAGGCAGTGTCACAATATGAATCAGGAAATGTGTTTGTGGTTATTGGGCTACTCTGAATTGTCAGCTTAGGAGTTTTGTTTGCTATCTTTTCTAAAGCATTTCTTTTATTCTTTCTTTTTATTTTCTTTCCCTGCAAGGCTTCTGGTGCAGACATTTGGCTATGTATGAAGACTTGTATGAGAGTTAATTAGCATTCAGAAGGAATGCTTCAGTCTATGCATATTATTTGCACAGGTTAAGTATTCCCGATAAGACTTCTCAAATCAGACAAGCTGAATTGAACTTAATTAGACATATGAATACTCAAGGAGAAGGTAAAAGGAAGCTTGTCCAAGCTTTTGTACCATGAAAATGAGGAGAAGAAGGTGCACGAGGGCTAAGTGTGCAGGAGGGAAAATCACCCCCAATCATAAAATAAAGAAGACAGGAAGAGAGAGATGTCATGAAATGCTTACAGCTATTCCTGAGCTTTCACTGTAGCAAAGAATGGGGAATGCCAAATCTTTTTAGAGCCATCTTCACCTAAGGAACAAACTAGGAAATTTACTGGGTTATTTTGGAAAGAAAATTAAAGATGTAAGTGGACAGAAATACTTTAATTGCTAGCACCTCCAGGCACCTTAAAAAATAGCCTTGAAAAATCTGCAGCGTCATTGCAACCAGTCTTTTGCATATTTTTTTCCCCTCTTCTAAAATTAAGGGAAACAAACCAGTGTAAATAGAACTGTGTTTCATCGTGACATGTTGTTTCATCAGTGTCAAAACATTCCTGGAGAATATGTCAATTTTTATGAAATTTTCATTGAAAAGGGGCTGAAACAAATCACTTCAGCTGTCTTGTTTTATTTTTGTAATGTCAAAACATTTTGTTTTGCTAAGGTAAAACATAATTTCGACTGTGCAATTTTGATTGTTTTTTGTTATATACATATGAATTTTTTATATTTGATTTATATGAGATTTTAAATGATATATTGTCCTGAAGATTAAAGAGTATGTTACAATGTTTTCATATTGACAGAATAAAGTATTTTGATATAATTAAAACAAACATTTCAACATCAGCAAACCAAAACAATTTTACAATACCAAAACATTTTGGTAGTTCCAAAAGCCTTAGAAATTGGTGTAGCTTTCAGAAATTTAGCAATAATGTAGTTTTGTTTGAGGCCAAGAGAAAACAAATTTTTTAAAAGCTGAGTTTTCCCTTCACAGCAAAATTTCAGTACCTCCTGCCTCTAGAAATCAGATGTATCAAGTGCAGAAGGAGTTCATCCTTAGAGACACACTCCCACCTGCCATTTAGTACTGGGACAGTTATGTGGGGAATACATGATGCAGAAGATTCTAGACTGAGAAAGTAGCAATAAAGTGTCTGGATACATGCTGCTGTATGAACATTTGTTCATCAGTTATAAGGACAGGACCTCTACTGTCCCCTACTCGGGTAAATGCCTACTAAAAAAAGGGTTGTTTAGAGTGAGCATAGGATTTCCTTTAATTGGTTGGCCAGCCTACACTTTCTGATGTATTCAGCTTCCAGCTGTATCAAAACCCCATGCAAACAAGACATGGAACCGAAATAGTTACAAATACTGATATAGCCAAAACCAGAAATAAACACAGGGGACTGGTTACTGAAGGATACAGAAAAAAAGGGGAAAGTGCTCATGTTCCAGTTAAGGTTTTTTCCACTGGCCTTTTCTCTTTCTCAGTTTTCTTTGAAGTTCAGCATAAGATATACTTAATTAGTATAAAACAATGATCTTTAAATAATAATGATAATTGGACACTAAGGCTTAAGGGTAGTGGCTTTAATCACAAACAAAAGCCAAGCCCTAGATAAGTTCTTGCACTGTTATGTTTACTGCAGATACACAGGTAGATTTTGAAGTACACAGACAGGTTTTAAAGGCAGAGAGGCACACTCCTGAAAAGCACAGAATAATGAAGCCTATCTGAAAGAGTCACTGTGTGGTTACCCTGTCTCCAAAGCTTTGTGTGACCATTCACTGGTCAAAGCAAAATAGAGAAAATACATCTTTAATTTTTTTGTCAATATTCAAAAATGTTATAAAAGCCTCTAAAATGTGAAATATATGCATTTCTCTACAATTTGGCAAACATCCAACAAACCCCAGAAATTACCCCATTACAACAATGCTTGTGGTTTTTTTTTTTATTTATTTTTTTTTTGGGGTTTTTTGAAGTTAACAGTTTACTTGGATATTTTATCAAGATTGTACATTTTGAAAATATATGACTTGCATTCATAAATAAACTACTGTGGTAATACTGTGCAACTCTGTAATAGTATAAGCAGAATTCTACTCCACCACCACACATAGTCAGTGTTGTGTCCTGAAACCTGAGAATGGTGATATTTTCTTTGAAGATATATTCCTAGATAACTGCCAGCAGATGCTAATATTGTGCATGTGCCTGCAAAATCCTTTTTTCAAATTTACAAAGCTTTTTGTCTTGTTAAGGGAAATAGCACAGTGAAACTGAGACTTGCATAACAAGCAGATTAATTTTACAAATTGCTGTGTTGGAAAATAAGACCCTTTTTGTCCATTGCAAATCTGTTGCCTTTAACTGTCATTGAGGACTCCCATCAAACGTTTCATGAATAAGCTGGTCTTCCTAATGTGGGGCATGTTTATAAACATTGCTTCATCCCA
Source organism: Acropternis orthonyx (assembly GCA_035583155.1). Lineage (NCBI taxonomy): Eukaryota > Metazoa > Chordata > Aves > Passeriformes > Rhinocryptidae > Acropternis > Acropternis orthonyx. The sequence continues at coordinate 28,685,325 of JAWWEU010000111.1, forward strand.
TGACTGGGACACCCTTAACCACTCAGTACCAACAGTCTTCATTAAACTGCTGTAAGACAGAATATGCTGCAAAAGGGAACTGCTGCAATGGCTTTGCTAGTTGCATGTCTGTCTGCCCATCTAAGCTCTCTGTTGCAGCTTGCCAAGCCTGCAAGAAGAAAAACTTCCCCCAGCACTGTGTTTGTTTCCCTCTTTCACCTTCTCTTCCCACTGAAGCAGCACTCTCTCTGACTTCAGATGATTCCTTAAGACATATGGGGGAAAAGAGAGTATACGTTTAACGATGAGAATCTCCCAGATGTTTAAATTTGAGATTTCACCAGTGAGTGAGTTTTATCAATTAAAAAGTAAAAAAGGTAAAAAAAAAGATAGATGATAGAATACAGTACAACAGCCCAGCCATAATCCCACTGTTGTTGACAGAAATTTGATTTCTATCAGGTGTGGAGAATTAATTAGCATGCCTACTCCTTCAGCAAAAGGTAGATAACAGTACAAAAAAGTGTAGTTAGTTCAAAACGTTCAGCAGAATGGTTGCCTTATTCCAATTAACAACAGTGGAAAAAAACCCCAATATAACGAGGAATTTGAAGTAAGGAACAATGAATGAATACGTTTAGCTGCTTTTATAGTAGACTCCTAAAAAAGATAATAATCTTGAAATAAGAAAGCTTAAAGTTTGCTAGCTTCTTATTTCTACTGCCCCAGCAGGGAACAGCATGTGTGAGGGGGTGTTTCTGAGTCTTTCATTTTTTGATAGAGGAATTCTTTAGTATAGCTGTATCTGTGTAGAAAATATAGCAGATACAGCAATCTGCTGTGGAAGGTGATTAAATATGAATGCCAGTGTATTTAAAAAAACAAAACAAAGCCAAGGTTCAAAAAAACCCCAAACCCAACCCAAAACAAAAGAAAACAAAACTACAAAATCAAAACAAAAAACCCCACCCCAAACAAACAAGCACCAGCAAACAAACTCTAGCAACAAAACCAAACATCAAGCCTAGACACTAGAAGAGCTCTTTTCAGGAGAAGAAAGGGTGGAGAGACTGAGATGAGAAAGTGATAGAAGAGCAGTACACCCAGCCTGAGCTGAGCTGAAGTTTTACTGATACCAGCACTTGTTTGAGTAAGTGTCCTGCTGGGCCTGGCTGGACAGAGCGGAGTGCAGCTGTGTGCAATAGATCTTTTCCCTGAGACACTTGGAGAAGAGTCTGATAAAATATGATGCTATAAACTCTGCCTCTGACCCTTTTTTGCAGGTTTCCAAAGCTCTTTACCTGGGCAGAGTGTTTCAGGCATGCTGCAGTAGTGTCTTAGCTAAATCTAAGCCTTTGACCTGAGACATCTCCTGGATTAACCACGTACCTGAAGTGGTCTGCTAGGCAGGATTTTATTTTAGATGCTCAAAGATGAGGTTAACAAGGTCAGGAGGTGTGAGCTCTTTGGGGATTAACACTAAATGCAGAGACAAATTCGACAGTTAATTTCCTTTGCAAGTTGCTGATATTAATAATGCAGGAGACATACCCAAACAGACATAGGCATTAGTATGAGAAAGCATTATTTGCTCAGGAGAAGGACTATCTGAGTACAGAGGACAAAGGGTGAGTTACACCTGTGATGAGTTTCACCCTGTTTGCTGCTGTACCACCCTAAGGGAGGAGCAGGGCTTACACAGGAAGAAATCAGTTCCACCGCTGCTCCTGAAAATCCTTTTCCATGTGCATAGGAAAGCACAGACTCTGATGCCTTTAGGCCTTTCTTGGCACTAAGTAGTTCACATGTCTTGCCATAACAAGGAACATGGCATGTTTGCTCAGATTAGTAGTGCAGTGTCAGGGAAAAGGACATAGTACCAAACCCTGAGGGCTGGAGGTAAGTGCGTGCTGCTCTCTGGGGAGACCTTTTTTAACATGTGGTATTTAAAAGAAGAAAGGCTAAAGATTCTGGTTTGCACTCTCTCTTTGTGCAATGAATATATAGGTAAAAAGAAAGCCTGCCTAAAGGAGGAGTGATAAGGTGAGCGATGTGGGAAGTGGAGGCCAGAGTGTTCTGGAGTCTGGGCTCTTCTAAAAGGAGATTGGGAAATTTACATGATTTGCTGTACCCAGCTGCCTCCAGAAATCCCTGCTTTCCCTTCTGTATCACCTATGATATGACTCATGAGATGACCCTTTCTTCCACTTACCTGAATTCCTGTCCTCCTCACATCTCTCCCTTCATTCTCTTCCCACTCTTTGTGCATTTGGATCTGATCCTGGTCCCTTGTCCCTGCATCAATACTGAGCCAGATTAGATCCCAGCTCTTTCCTTTTGATAGTGAAACATATTACAGGTACCAGCATAGTACCTCACTGCCGTATGAGGTACAAATTAAACCTTTTAGGGTAAGAAAAATGGATTTGAATAAGACCAGAATCAATGCATGGCTGATTTCCTTGTAGCTGCTTTTTGTTAATGGTGTCATGACAAAGGAAAACCCTTTGAGCATTCTGCCAACATAAACATTTATTATGAACCTATTATTGTTAGAAAATCTTGTTTGAATAGGTCAGTTTCTTCTTATGACTGATAAATCAATCCAACTCTACATATTTTTCAGGTTTTATGGGAAGATGACCGGGCTGTATGTATAAGAATCAACTCAGAGGGAGGAAAACAAGAGAAAATCCTCTGAAATACCTAGCTGAGGATTCAAATTTTGGAGATGGAAAAAAACCCAAACTTCAGTCTTACAGGCTAGGACACTGTTTAATACCTTAATATGGCTCATTATTTGGAACTACATTAAATCAGGAAAAATGAATGGGGCAGACAACCATAGAAATCTTCAGGGACAACCACACGGTCCGTCCACTGGGTGTCATTCTTGACCCACATCTGGATTAGCTCTCAGCAGTACCTTACATGCCTCAGGAGAGTAGCAACTGGAAGATGAACATACTGCTTGAAAGAAAATGTCTCTGTCCTTTGTGCTGGCCTCTGTTGTCAGAAGATATCTGCAGTTTTATTTTCCAGGAGAAATCTTAACAATTGATGTCCCCTTGTGCTACAAAATCAACTGTCTTAGTGTTGCCCATGTGTTCTCTATAATTTAAGACAGATCTGCTTGAAAGAAGCAAGGACCCCACCAAGTCTGCAGTTCTTCTCTGCTTATAGAAAGAGCAAGCGTGTTAACAAGTGGAGTTACTGTTGAGTTTGAGCAGTTCTATTAAAATCACTCAGTACAAGAATAAGCTTATCTCAACCCATGATCCATGTTCAAACCAGCTGTGGAGATTGCTGTTTTTCCAAAACGAGCGGAAAATGGTTTTTGCTGATCTGTCAGTCTGTGTTTTAGCTACCATGCTTATCCAATATAGAAGCATTTTCTTTTGGAAATTTACATTTTAGTTCTCTGAGGTGTTCTTTCTGGACTCTTGGGTATGATAGAATCAGTACTTTTTGCCTTCTTTTGAGAATAAGAACCCAAATGTTGTAAACATCTATGAAATTCCTCCTTTTGCTAAAAAGCATGAGACAGCTACACTGACAAGTATGAGCAAAATACACAGTCTACAATAATTCTGCACAATCAGGTAGGGAAAAAAACCCCAATTCTTTGCCTTGCCTGTACGTAGACACATTACAATGTTGCATCTTCAGCAGCCTGAAACAGATGAATTCTCAATACCACTTGAAAGCTGGTGACAGGAGGAAAGCCTCTGAAGAGGGTAATCTTTGGCTTCTGTTAGGGGTAAGTCACTTTCGGGCAGAGGAATGGATTCTGCTCTCTGGTTCCAAAGGTGGGTGCCCTGACAGTCTGGGACCACAACTCTGACTTATGTCTTCAAATTGCTCAGTGTAACTTCTCCCCACAAAAAGAAAAGCAAAAGAATTCAATACAGGGATGGCTAGGGAGAGTGAAGCATGGATTTCTTAACAAGTAAACTGAAGGATTATCAAAAACACTCCATGACAGGCTGACTACAAACACTTGCACCTGAAATAGCTAAGGAAACTAAACCAGATCTGAGCCTCAGGGCTTTAAAGCTAGTGATGGCATACTAGGATGAATCCCAACCTTTTGTTTCCCTCTCAGACTTCACAACTTCTTCTAAAGATGAGCACCTACAGAATCAACTGGGGCTGGGAACAACACACGCTGAAAAGAATCTGGGTGGCATTTGTAATTAATGTCAAGCAGCAACCTGTGAAAGAAAATAAGAGACTAATGAAAATGTCAATCAAATATTTCAACAGTAGCAAAGGTGGGCTGATGAGCAATGTTATTTATTTATTTATTTAAATTTGTATTCAGACTGGTTCCTCTTTGCCAAGCTGTTTTCTTGCTCTTATGCTAGATGGACAAGAAAAGAGAAGTATTTGTTCAAGAAAATTCTGGTGTTTTTGCAGCAAACCAGCTTGTGATTTGTCAGATTTGATGAAACTAATGTTTTTTTTCTCACTTTGACAATGTCTCCTCTGATTAGAGCCCAGCAACATGGTAATGGCCTTTACAAGCTGATGTTGATGTTAAACAAAAATAAAAGTTGAGAATGTCAAGAGGAAAGGAGGATGACAGATATCAACAGGAGTGATAGGGGAAGAAACACTTAACAAACAGGCCTCTGGGCATAAGTTTGCCCTTAAAAGGATGACTTAAAAAGAAGTAGAGATGGAAAATCTTGCTGATTTTATCCAAAATATTTCAGACAATGTAACCCAGAGAAATAAAGAAATACATAGCAGCAACTTATTATTTTATTTCATATGAGGTTGCACCCAGAAAGGAGTGAAGCAGAGGGAAAAATAAGGAAAAAGGAACAATTCTGACTCAATATTGAGTCCAGCCCAGAAATGTTGTGCCTTTTTTTTTTTTTTTTAATTTGAAAAAGTGTGACCATCTATATATCTTTGTTTGGTGTGGTTACATTTTCTGAGGGATGAGTTCAGCATACAAGAATCCAAGTATCTTCTTTTCATGTCATTGTCTATTTCCCTACTCATCAGGATCTGGCATTGTAGTAAAGCTGCAGTAAGCAACCTGTCTCAGGTATAGCCCTGCTCCCTGATCTTCCTGGAAAATTATGGATATCATTCAGGAACCTCCTCACTGTTTTCAATGCTGCTTCTAGCATAAAAGGAAGTATATGTTGTCTAGTCCTAACAAGGCAGTATTATTAAGCTTTGTATAATGAGGTTTCAGTAGATTGAAGTATTTTGAGACCTTTATGAGGGAGGATTGCTGTTTCTGCCTCTTCACCTGGGAGATACTCTGCTTAGCTAGCTGGTTCTCTGCTCTCACATATCCACATTCATTTGAGCAATAACAGAGCTTTGCCTTTCTACGGAAGGAATTGAAAACACCTCAAAACATACACTGGTAAACTTCATCAACCGTTTTTAAGAGATAAATTTATTATCTCTGTCAGAGGAAAGTGAAGTAGAGTCATGACATTTTGGAAAGAACCTTTTTTCCTCAGGAGGCAATAGACATCCTACATTTCCCAATAAGTCACTAATGCCTAGCATTGGAAGTAGCTAACAGTAAGGCAACTGTGCTCTTTGACAACTGAAATATCGGATTAACTTACATTTTAAAATACCGGGGATGTTTTGAGCTAATTTTCCATTCAATCTCATCCTCTACTGATGAAGCATTCACTACAATCTATTTCCTTTGGATAAAACAGTGTCCAAAATTAATGTATCCTTGTTAGCTGTGCACAGGTACCAGTTGTACAGTTCATCATTTATTTTGTAAATGCAGAGAGTTGATGAAAATGGTGCTACTTTTACTGTGAAAGGCTCAAAGTGTGAGTCGTTTAAATGCACCAAAACAAAACTGAGATGAAATCACTTGGCCTTGATTCTTCACTGCCTTGAAGTGGTGCAACTCCATTGACATCTGTGGTATTGAAGAGACATACAGGTGTTGTAAGGCAAGGGGAAGGCACAACCTGATCTAGAGCTGATGTCCTCTGTCATGTTTCTGAGCAAGGCATGATAGAGACAGTAAGCATTACCTAAAACTGGCTTGCCACAATTTCCTTTGCTTTCTCTTGCTCAGCTTCCTGAAATTTATGACTTTTTTCATCTTTCATCCAGAAGTCACTTACATTTCAACACCTCAATTAATGGGGTGGGGGATTGTGTTTTTGTTGCAGCTGGTGCCCCAGTGAATTTCCCTGCAGTTAACTTGATGGCCAGCTTTGCTCTGAACTGTATGTCATCGATAACAACGAGTGACAATCTTGCCATTATAACAACTTGATAAATTGACCAGACTTCAGAATAAGTCAGTTTCACCTGTTACAAAATGTGACAGGCTTTCTGGTTTAAATCCCCAGGGTCAAACATTTTTGACGGAGATCTCAAAGCACAGGAGCCAGCAGGCACACCAGACAGGTCAGGCTTTTGATGGAGAAGACATTTACAGTCCAGAGCAATGAAGGGTGCGAAGGTGTGGAGTGGTGCCTTTCCTCTGCTCTTCAGGGCTGTATTTGACCTGCTCTTTTGTGTTGCTTTTAGAACAAATCTGCTCTCAACAAGCCTAAGCATTTAGTGGTAAATAATTCATTGTACCTCACTGCCGCATGTAGTGGTCAAATTAGAGTGGTGTCATCTGAGTTAATTTTAGAATGCTGTGAAGTAAAAATGAATGGAACGGACCATGTATGTGTTCAATATTCTATTTTTGCTGTGTGATAGGGAGGTGCCTCTCTACAGGATGTGCCTTGGTGGGCTTGGAGACCATGAGACAACCCTGTTCTTGCAGTGCTAGAGAGGACTGATCAACAGTCAGACATCATGGTCATTAGGCATACTGTTGTAGGTACTTTCCATGGCCTTAGGACCTTTTCTGCTGTTTTTATTGAGAAAGGAAATCAGCATTTTCCTTGAAAACAAGTTTTTATTATTATTTTAGGGGATCAGTGCTAATTATGCAAATTAATATTACAACATCTTTGTGGAGCTATGTCTTTTCTTATTTCACTCTAACTATATCAAGTAAATAACTGCAGTTCTCACGAAGAAATACAACTGCACTGGCAAGATTTCTAAGAGTCCTCCAGGCTTTATTCTGATTTTACAGTCATTCTGTGAGGTTCGATATTTAGAAAGGGACAGCAATTTCTGTTCCATTTTATACTGGGGAAAAGAGTGCAATTTCATTTGTTCATCTAAAAGATTGCTGTATGACTCCAATCCAGTCATACTCAGCTTCCTTTAGAGGCTATTGAGATGAATAGATACTTCCAGATCATGAGTCAGGTGCCTACTGCAGAATGTCTGAAGACAAATCAACACCTCAGGCTTATGCGACACGGCCATGTAGATCTGGGCTGAGAAGAAGAGAAATCCCAGGCAGATTTAGCTATAGTAACATTCATCCCACTGTTGATCTAGTTATCTAAGCAAACCTGTGCCCTTTTTTTCTATCACAATAGGCAATTGTGCTGTTACAAAGGTATATGCACTTTTGCAGGAACACTTTTCCATGTGCTGAAAGTAATGCACTCTTGGGGTTGGCTTTGAAATAGCAATACAACTTACTAAAAGGGCATCACAAAACTGTAAGGGAAACCTTGATTCCTCCAGGCAGTGGTATTTTTATGTTGCTTTCTCTTTCAACTCTTTTTTTTTTTTTTTTTTTTTTTTTTTTTTTTTTTTTTTTTTTTTTTTTTTTTTTTTTTGCTTTTGTTTCTTCTATGAAGACAACTGGGTTAATACGGGGAGAAATGGATTAGAAGCATCTGGAGCAAGTAGCATTCAGCTTTTGCCACGCCTGTAGTAATTTGTATTTGCTCTCGTTGAACATTTGCAAGACAAAGAAAGTATGATCACAATGATATTTTTTTATTAAAAGTGGACCAGATATTTATGAAAAACATAAGAATTTGATAAGCTTTGATAATCTATGATTGCTTTCAAATAATTTATGTGGATGCTTATAATTTGTCAGAATTTTAAAATCTCAATAGAAATATTTACATAAAATAGCACTCACCACTTTGATCAGCTCTCAATAAAAAATAATTTCAAACACATAGCAGAAATATATTTCTAGCGAAAGCTTGCTGTACAATATTTGAAAACACTGAATTATCAGGGAACAGAATTAATTCCATAGGATTTATGTAGTACAGGAGATGACCAATATATGTTGTTTAAAACAATGAATAATACTCCACAAAACCATAAGCTGGGTTTTTTTCATTAGAACTCATCAAAATACCTGTGAACATTGAAACACAGAATGGGAAAAGACCTCAAGAGACCAAAATGGCTCTCTGCTTTTCTTCACGGTATATATACTATGAACATACCTACTGGATACTTGTACAGTCTATTCTTACAAAGCTCCAGGGAAATATCTCTTGCAGAGATCCCTACAGAGTCTATTCCCATGCTTCACCCTGGTTTAGATTTTCCTTAATATCTAACTGAAAGAATCAGATTTTTTTTAAACCAAATAAGATTCCTACAAACTCCTCCTTTGTTTGTTTTCTATCCATACTGGCTCTAGAGAGCTATTGATTTTCCTTTTTATAGCAACCAATTGTAAAAAGCAAGACTGTTACCATGTCTTCCATTAGCCTTTTGTTTTTTAGTCTGAACAGTTTGGTTTCCTTTAGACTTTCCCCATAGGTTACATCTGTTCATCCTCTTATCTTTCTTGCTGTTTTTCTCTTTATAGCAGTTTCCTTTTGTCTTTCTCAATATGTGTCATCCAAAACCAGTGATAGTCATTTGCCTCAGCATGTACCAGCATGAGCTGAACCAGAACCATGATTGTGGTTTCTCCTTCCCAGTGCTCCTGTGTAATATGGTCTGGTATTAGACCTTCCCTTTCTGCAACAGCATCCTCTTACTTTTAGCATATGCAGTTTGTGGTGTGCTGTATTCACTGGTTCTCCTCCATGCAGTCAGGTTAGTCACTTGTTCACTTGTTTTTCCTTGAACTTGTGCCTATTGAATTTCGTCTTATTCTTCACAGTGGCTTTCCACTTTTTCAATACATTCTATTTTCAATCCTTCAGTTTTGCAAGGAACTTGCAATCCATCTTTCTTTTTTCACTTTAAAAAAATAAAATAAAATAAAATAAAAAATTGTTGTGGTCATGAATAAAACCAAAGCCAGGTCAAAAGCCTGTGGTATAATCTATAACGTATAGTGGTACAATCCTCTCCAGTTCGACCATGAAGGAGTTATTCTAATCACAATTTTGCATCCATTTGAGAATTAATTTCTCTTGTTTGCTTAGGAGACTGGTTTCTGACATCAAGAAATTGCCAATGGCCTAAGAGTTTGGTCTGACAGGAGAGTCATGACCACAGATTTACTTGAGAGTTGATGACATTTTTTGGAATTTGAAGATTTGTTTTCATGACACATGTACTTCCATTTAACAGCACAACGGTATCGGGACTTCATAGCAGGTCGGGATCTGTTGCAAAAACCAGTGAGTTTTTAACTTGAGTTCAACTTGTCTTTGTGGGTCAGTTTTAATTTTATCTGAAGGATTCTACAAACCCTAGAGAATAAAGTATTCTCAAAAAAAAAAAAAAAAAAAAAGAAAAGAAAAGAAAAGAAAAGATATTATAAGCAGGTTTGTACTAAGTGAAAACCAAACCAACCCAACTCAACCCAACCCAACCCAACCCAACCCAACCCAAAACAAATGCCCCAAAAATTTTATTTTGAGGAAATAAAGTGCTGGAGACCTATCATAACCTTGAAACATAGCAGATATATTATTTTCTTACAGTTAGAACATCTTACTTATGATGATGGTCTTAGCTGCTTTGACATGTAACACAGCGGCCCAACACAGGTATCACACTTTACTGTGTGTCATAAATAAAGCTTTCAGGTATTGAAAACATGTATTGTTGGTATTTTAAGTCTTCCATTTGTCTCAGAAAATCAAACTGGCAAGTGAAAAGGATAAGTTCACCAGCATGGACTTTAAATCACTATTGTCTTGTAATTGTCATATATTATTCTCTTCTAATTATCCTTTTTAAAAATACTATTTTATTTTTTTCAGGGCTAGGACATCTTATGCAGGCAAGTTCAGCTCAGCTGTGAGAGAACATTTTGTAATGGATTTACATAAGTGAGATTGCCTCCAGGCCCACTCTCTTTCTATAAAGTCGGTCTTCCTGCTTCTGCTCATTATCTCCGATTTTCAGCAAGTCTTCAAATTTCTGCCCAAAAGTCTTGCCGGAGTGAAGGCTTCCTTGAGGAGAAGTAAGAAACGTGGGAAGACGAAAGTGAAGTCTTCTGGTGTGCTGGCAAGTTGGGGAAGAACATGCAAAATCTGAAAGGGATGGCAGAACTGGATCCCTGCAGGGCACGTGGAGACAGGGAGTGGGCGAGACCAACTCTTCTCTTCTGCTGGGTCTGTTTAAAAGCACGTCTCCTTTCTGTGCCCTTACATCAATCCATGAGCAATCTCTGCAAGCGTGGGCATGGCTGTTTTGTACAAAGCCAAAGCTGTATAGAAATGTCAGCTCCGACGGTGGTATGAGTGTCCTAATGCAATTAGAGAGTCTGGCTCCAGGGAAGAGCTTGTTGGGTGCTCACTGAAGATCGTAGCCCTGTATTGTCTTGTACAGCAAGGGCATGCTGCCAGCAGGGCCATGTGCTGGAAGGTAGAAAGAGTGCTATAGAAGCCCCTGGGGAGCAGAGCAAGGAGGAAGGTTGAGAGGAGAGTTTACAAGGCAGAGTAAAGAAAGACACTCAGAGTGTAGATGTATACTGCAGATTCGTTCTCGCCATCTTTTCCTGCAGGCTTTTATTAATTCTTTCAAATTGCACTGAAATTTAATACCCATATGGGGGACATTCACACCTGTGCACTGACTATGTGTGTTGCAAAAGAAAGAGAAGTTACTTGCTCATTTTATTACTTTATATAGATTTATTTTAAAAGCATTTGCCCACTCTACTATAAATATGTCTATTAGCATCACACTACATGATACCTATTACAAACATAACTGTCTATTAGCATTGCATTACATGATGTATGTGTGTGGATGCATTTATAAAAGTGTCTGCTTGTGTATATGTAACAATACAAACCTATATGCCTCCCTCTCAACAGTCTCATAATCTACAAAGCGTTTTTACTTATTTACATAAAAGTTGTCATGAAAATCTAGGTTTTTATTATTCCTCTTTAAAATAAACAGTGTGAAATAGATATTCATATTTCAGGGATGTTCCTTGAAGTCTGCAGAAGTGAAGGGGGCAGGGGGGAGAAGTTTCTTCTCCCAGTTTGTTCCAGGTAAAATAATTTCTTTCAAGAGTAAAAAATGCATTACAGTTTCCACAATTTGTCTATTACCCTGTACTGGGGCAATGACTTTAAGCCCAACATTTGTCTGGTTAAAAGTTACGGGCACTCAATTTTAATAAATAACTTGTCCTTTTCCTAAAGTGGAAATTGAAGTTTCCCTAACAACTGCAAGTAATTTTTTTAAAACTATTGTCACATAATAAAGGGAAGTTAACTTATTTTTGTTTTGTTGGGGTTTTTTTGTTTTGTTTTGGTGTTTTTTTTTTTTTTTTGTTTTGTTTTTTTTTTTTTTATGTGAGCACCGTGGTCAGTGTGTAAAAGAAGCAGTTGAGGATGAATGGGGCTCTCAGCATTACATGAGTGTTTCAGGAATGTCTTCCCCACTGGCTGCCCCTCCTTATACAGTTGCTGTTTATACTTTTATACTCCTAATGCTCCGTGCAGAAACACTGCTTTTCTATGAAAAAGAATATAAGCATGATTTTTTGATATTAAGTGTTTGAGTAAACCTTTGACATTACAGATTCTGCTAATTGCTGATTTCAGATGGATTTCATCCAGGAAGCATTTTTTACAGAAATACTGGGCTCTCAAGTTTAATAGCTACTGTCAATGCTGGTATCCCTGGTCCTCCTCCTCAAAAAAGTTCCCCAGCTTGTCTTCTGGCTATTGTTTCTCTCCAAGTCAGGGGCCAACTGTTATCATGAGGAGACTATGAACAGTTTGTTGTCCTTGGGACAACCAGCAATTTTCTTTGTGCCCTATTGCTTTAAGCACAGCCTGTACTGACAAAAAGGAGGTCTACTCAACCACCCTGTTACACTCTCCTTAAAACTCTTTCTGAGGTATCAGGTGACAGGAATACACAGAGGCAAACATCTACAAAGTCAATAGACCTCATATCAAATGAGCCATGCTGTCCACGGGGTAGAGTAAGGGCACATAAACCACATATTAAATAACTGCCAGTAAACAGTGTGAACAACATATTAAAAAATTAATCTCTATTAATGAGAAGAAATTTGCATTAAGATTTATTTTATTATCTCTGGTTGTTATGAAATCTACTTGATTTTATTCTCCAGCACAGGGGGATGTCATTTGTTGTGATGTAGTGCTACTGATCAGACCCTGTTCTGTTGGAAAAAACGTGGTTTATGCCACTAAGTAAACCAGAGACTTCTATGCCAGCTGGAAACTAACACCTGAAGCCATCTGAACTGCACTGTTCTCTGTTGCTTGTGGAACTGCTTTCTCTTCTCACAGTGGAAATATGAACACTCAATATGCATGGCGCATCAAGTAATTTTCCTGTTTTAGCTTCTCTAACTGTTGCATCACATTTTTAATTTTCCTCTCTTTGTAATTTAGTCTAAATAAAAGCTCTGGTATTAAATTAATTTCTGAGAGAAAAATAAACCCTGAAAAAGCAGAGACATGCATTGCCCTTCATCTAATAAATGTTATAACTTCTTTTTTTTATTAGCTTATCCCCTTGAATGAAATTATCATTTTCAGATGAGAGACATATTAGAGTCTAGGCTATTAAGCCTGCCAAAACTTGTCTCCATGGCGGGACTGAATGTGATTTTCTTACAATCATTCTGCTCCTCAAGTACTAATGACAATGCATTTTCTTCCTCCCCAAGTATTTTCCTGGGGGGTCCTTATGAATGACGTAGGCAAAAGAAACTTTTTTCTTTTATTTTAATTTCTTCCTGCTGTAAAGAAAGACAGCGTACAGCTGGACACAGCTGTGAGAACAGGCATTCACACCATTCTGAGAACAGAAACCTTTCCCTATGGAACAGTACTTTCCAAGGCTCCTGTGATGAGGCGAGCTTGTGAGGTCTAGGAAAGCAAGTAGGGAAAAGGTTAATGTGTGTGAAATTGCCAGGTAAAGCAGAGACATCAATCATCATTCTATTTCTCATAATGCTTCTCAGATGTGGTAACTCAGGAGCATCACTTGGTGTTTATATGAACCCAAGGCATCTTTGCTGATATAGAGCTATGCACATGAATTACTGTCAACAATATTATAGTTTCTGTAAAGTGTAATAGCACAGAGTTTGATTATCTGTCTCATATGGACTGTTTTTCTTCTTTCTTAATTTTTACAAAGTTGTTCATGACTGACACCCCGTCTGGGGAACCGGGAAATCTGGTCTTAGGGTGTTGTCTACTCACTTTATAGACAGATGATGATGAGAATTTTCTGGTAAGCAGGGTAGAGAGAAATAACTGAATGACAAGAGAGCTTTGTTCACAATATCTTTAAGGCTGTAATTGCTCCATAGTTGATGATCTAAAAGCTTTAGTCCTTCCAAAACTGAATGTGGAGTAAAACAGCATTATGGGAACAAAATGAATGGGCTCCATAAAGACAGAGGAACTACATATGTGAAAAAGCTTATGAAAAGTTCCCTGTAACTGTGACAGGTGTTATTGAGTTTCAAAGAGCAGATGGACTCATGTGGATAGTATCACGGAGATGTTTTTAATCAATTCTTTGCATTCTCTTGTAAATGAGAGTGGATTATCCCTTCTTTTTCTATATAGCTAAATGTTTCTGTTATCACTCCTTAAATATCTGAATTTTTCATAACCCTCCATGGATCTTATCCTCACTGCACCCCAGTACTAAGGCTTGCTGCTATCTCCAATACCTTCTCTCTAGAAAAGCACAATTAAAGAAAGACCAGGCAACGTGCTTAACATCACCCAGCAACTCAATGACTGAGGCATATTACTTCCACTGAGTAAGGTGAATGATCTCTTCCCCACACAACATATTTGTGTCATGAACTGGACTCACAGTTTTTGGTTTTGGGGATTTGTTTTCAGCAGTGACACGTTTTTGCTTCAGTGTTTTACCACAGCTGTTGGGTGACAAGAAAAATAAATCCACCTGGCTGAGCTATTCATGAGCCTTTTTATTTGCCTCTTTTTAATGTGGGGCAGCTGTGCTGCCTTATTCTCTGCAGCTGACTGTCCTTCTCTGCCCACCTTATAAAACACGGAAAATCACCCTTCCCCCCTCTGGCTGTCTGGCTGAGGAAATGGTTTAAAGGACAAAATTGCAGCTCCTTCAAACAGTGATTCACAGAAGAACTTGAGCTTTGATTTATAATTAGAGCTCTGAAAACCTTTCATTGCAAAGCTGGGAAGAGCTAGGGAAAAAGCTATCCTCACCTGTTTTCTATCTCCCTTCATTATAAACCTGGTTCTTGTCTGTCCTCTGGCTCTGTGTTTGCAAAGGTTTTGATGGTGCTGGTGTGAACCAGTTTCAAAGGGAAATTTTAAGGCAAAAGGAAACGGGAAGCATCCTCTTTCCTCATAATTTCAGGACAGAGATTTTTGCTTTGTTTGAAATGATTGGGATGTTCAGACTTTCTGTGTGACTTTGAGAAAGGGCAAAACTTGCTCTCACTTTTGTCTTCTCCTTTTCCCACTCCCTCCCCTCCAATGACAACAAGTGTTATTTCCCCATTTCACAACCCTGGCAACTCTGCAGGTTTCATGTGGACATTGACTGAATGACTGTCTGTTCACAAGACAATCATCTGTGCTCATGGGTTGCTGTTTTGCAGAACACAGCTAATGTTTCTCCTACCCAGACTAGGAGAAAAGAAACCCCGTTGCCATGAAAATACTTGTGTTCCTGCTTTGTTTCACTCCCTTAAATAGTCCACCAAAAGGTAAAACCCCACTTGCTGAGGATGCATTTTTGTTTAAATGAAAGAATGAGTATGATTTTTAAAAGAAAATATCCCCTCTCCCTATGAGTCTTTCTAGAACTTGATATTTATTTCCTGCTCCTATTTTTTGACATCTCCTTCTCTCTTTTTCTCTTGCTCTCTCCTAGTGATAGTTCTTCCCCAAAATATGAGTCTCTGGCTCCTCAATATGGCTTTTCTTCTCTGGAAAAAAAAAATCTTCTCAAATCTCATGTAAAAAATGGTTGCAGAAATGTGTAGTGTCTCAACATCCAGAAGTAGGAGCTAAGAGCAGAAACTTGGATTTGAAAGGAAAAGAATGTTTTAGTTCTATGTCAGTTTGAATCAACCATGCTGTCTATGCCTACATGCCTATGCCGAGACTGAAAGCTCTAAAGCTTCCTTTCAATCCCTGAGCCTCCTGAGTTTGTACTTGTACCATACAACCTACCATACTCTTTGTCAAGCCTCTCCACAAGAGGTGATTTTCTAGTGCTAGCACTGATCCTGTACCATGGTGCTGTATACAATGCCATGCTCAGTTCAGCTAATCCTATTGAGAAGGAAAAGAATTCTACACAGCTATTATACCTACATCAAGTTTTTCTTACTGCTTCCAGCAATTAGTTCAAAAGTCTTGGAGGCTAATATATGTGATGAATATGTGCACATAAAATGTATCATCTCTTCTGCTAATAGTTACATGAGTTGAAGCTCTTTTTCCCCTTTTTAAAAAAATTATATGGCTAGATGTCTGTTGTAATATTCAGGTATGACAGGGTATTGCTTTATTTAGTACTTTGTGAAGCTTGAGTGCAACAATTTCTCATTTTCCCAGTCATGTTCCATGGATAGCTATACTATTTCAGTATATTGCAATAAGAATGAGTGATGTGGTTTTGATCATTTATCCAAGACTTCATGGCACATGGAAACAAAAATTTGTAAGTAGGTAGTGTATTTTGAGTCAGTTTTTAGTATGCAGGTGACAAGAAAACATTTTTCAATAGTTATAATTAGAGATGGAATAAGAATTAACCAGAAAGCCTTGGATGCATATAGAGCTGGACAACAAAAACAAGGAAAGATATGAGAAGGAAGATGCTTCCCTGTGATGTCATCAAGCATAGGTGACACCCACCTGTGGTCTACAGCTAAGTCACCATTACTGCTGTGTTTTGTTATGTTAAGGCTCTGGACATCAGTGGCCAAATATTTTAAATCTGAAAATCAAGTTCTAAGGGAAACACTATTTTTGGCTGCAAATACAGGGGTTAATCCTTTTAGGAATGAGAAAGTGATTTAAGCTGACAGTAGAGCAAACTTGTCATGACTTCTAGGGGCAAGCAGTGAGAGCAGAGGCTCCATCCGTTTTCAGAGTACTTTACATGGCATGTGTAATGGTATGAGAAGTTTGATGGATCTGGTAGGCTGGGAGAAGAAGGGCTTCTCTGTGTACCTATTACCATACAGAGAGGGGCACTGGGTATAGCAGTGTTTATTAGCCTTCCCTTGTAATAAGGGATTAATGTTTTAAATGGGTAAGTTAGGCATTCACATTTTTGCTTGGTAGATGGGAACACTAAATGTGGCTTAATCCATCACATGACAGGCATATCAGGTTTATTATCTTGTTTCCAAATGGACATAGAACAAGGTGATAAACTGAATTTGATTGGCTGGGCATAAAATGCATGTGAATTGACCATTAAAATATTTTTCTATGGTTAAATGTGTGCAACATTTTAAAAACACATATCCAAACTAAATACAATGCAAATATCAACTTCCATGACCTACAAAAGTAAAAAAACCCCATCCAATTCATTGTTTGGCACATGGAACATTTCATAAATGTCTGTATGGATTTTGTTTTGTGGTTTGTCTTCTCAGAAGCTGGAAAATGAAGGCACATCCAGTAGTTGGAATAAAAAAAGGTGTTCTCTGTGAAACCATCTGACTTTCCTGCCAAGTTTCAGGAACAGATTTTGAAGGTTGAAGTTTGACTGCATTATATTTCAAGAAATATCTAAATAAGAAGGTTGTTTTGATAGTTTATAATGGAAGAGAAAGCAGGTGGGACTTATCTGGAAGGCTGGAACAGATTATTAGCAGCATAATGGCGTTATCAGCGTCACCATCTTCATCATCATCACCAAAAACCTTTATCACATCTTCACTCTCCCTTTCCACTGAATTACTGAAACAGCTCACTAGATATTGATTACTTTTTCTACAATTTCTGATTTGACTGTCTTCATATTCTGTTGTAACCCAAATATGTTAACCCAAATATTCCATGATATCCCACGTCTTTTAGAATATGTAACCCTCTAGCATGCAAAAGTAAACAGTAAACTCGTTGTATACACTGTTCACCCTGGCAACATCAAAAGATAGATGTAGAGTTAGCTTTCACAAAGGCTTTGGTCTGAGTGCTTGGCATATTAAAATGAACAGAAACCCCTTCAATAAACCCAAACTAGTAAAAAGTTAATTTTACACTTTCAAATGAATCTGAGTAGTAGGTATGCTTAGGGAGAAATAGAGGATAAGTATAGGCTTTAATGAAGACAAAAATCAATTCCCGATAACACTGTTCCCCTTCCCCTCTTTGGAACAGACTGCATTGCCATCCCTGTCAACTGTCACAGCAAAGACTATCCAACGAGCTGTAACATCTCCCATGTGCATATCACTAATTATCTGCAGCAGAGAAGCATGTTCAGATTTTAACTATGCAAAATAACAACCCAAGTGTACAGATTATGACATGAGACAAATTTTAATGCCTTGGAATCACAAAATGGTGGTAGCTGTGGCATTACTCAGCCTTCCCAGAGAACAAGGTGAATATTTTGCACTGTAATGTTTCTTCTGCTTTCCAGATATCCCAGGGGCTTTGCAAAGGGAGAGTGACATTTACCCCCCAGTTCCTTGGACTAACGACAAGGTCTGGACATCACTGATGTTCCACTTAAGGTTATAAACAGTGCATAGGTTTTCTGCATGTGAGTGGATTGCATTCCTAATGAAGTGTGCTCCATGGGAAGTAGGTATAATGAAACGCCATTTGCAGATGAGGGAAAGGAACCATTAAAGAATGAAATGACTTGTCCAAACTCAAAATATGTAGGATACATAAGAAAAGCTAGCAGATAAGTTAAAAATCCTCCTATACTCTTAACTTTTTTTTTTCATAGAATCATAGAATCAGACTCACAGAGTGGTTGAACTTGGAAGGGACCTCTGGAGGTGATCTGGGCCAGCCCCTTCTACTCAAGCAGGGTCACCTACAGCAGGCTCCTTAGGACCTTGTCCAGGTGGCTTTTCAGTATCTCCAGGGATGGAGACTGTATAATCTCTTTGAGAAACCTGTGCCAAAGCTCAGTCATCCACACAGTACAAAAGGTTCTCCTAATATTCAGAACTTCCTTCTGTCGTACCAATTGTTTTTTCTCCATTCGCCAGTTGTCAGGACAATTGCCAGATTGATTGATAAACACTGTGGCTCTTTGGTACAAAACAGGAAGAAATGCAGTATCAAGTTGTCTCTTGTCCATCTCCCTCATGGGGGGAATATGACCTGTCTGCTCATCCTCCACCTTTGTAAGACCAGTAAAGACATGCTATGGGAGAATTTATCATAAATTATAAAATCTTGATCTTCTTCCCACTCTACTGTCTGTGCTGTTAATCAAGGCCTGCTCAGTATATGGAAAATCTGTACTTCAATTCCATACTTTATATATCCTATGGTCTCTATGACCTTTTTTTCTTTCCATCAATATAATTTAATTTTATTTTTCAATCACTACTCATAAAGTCACATTGTTTTTTTCTTGATGCAGCAATGCATATCTTCTTTTAAACCTATTAACATCCTTCACAGCTTTTATTGCCTCTCACCTTGACTGGTGTCATTTTTGTTGTTGCTTTTGTCTTAGCCCATATCAGGGAATGCAACATGCTGCTGTGAAAATCCTTTTAATTGTTCCTTTACACTTCTGCATTAATTTCTTCTTCATGTTGTTCAGTGACATAAGTTCCTGTTACAGCTGAGATACCAAGAGAGAGGGATAAGGGGAGCACGAATACAGCAGAGTATTTAGAGTTGCAAAACACTCAGACTCTGTCTTCTGACTCTGCAGAGTATGGTCTTGCTCAAATGCAAGCTCTCACCCACTCCTTTTCTTGTTTGAACTCTACTATTTACTCATTGTTCCACAACTTATTTCATGAACAAAGCCTCTGTCCTCTGGTGTATATAATAAAAATGTTTACATCTCAAATCTACCTTTATTAAATATGGTTTTAATTATATATTCTGTCATCTCTTTGAGTGTTTCTCCCCTTTGCTTTCCTCATCTTTTTCCTCAGTGATGACTCATTTGGTGAGAGCACCCTGAAGGGATGCATAAAATGACTTTCAAGAGCTCAGCCTAGTGAGAGCATTCAGTAAAGATCTGGATTTGGTTTTATACATACTTGATCCCAGCTTGAGTCAGTGGGAGGAGAGAGACAGATCAAGCACGTTTTTTTGCTGTTCCTGAACTAAGAAATCCATAGAAAAACTCTTTGTTCAAGTGAAAGGAAAATTCCTATGTGGCAGGGAAAACATGAGAATATCATGCCATGCTTTATAGTCACCATGCAGACATGCTGACTTCAAAAGGGAGAGAAAATGGTCTACAATCTTTTCTTGGGACTGAGAGAGGAATATGGTTGTAGTTTGACTCTAATTGTCTATTGCGCTGTTGCATAAGCTGAATACCAGAAGTGAGGGGATCTGCAACCCTGAAGGAAGTTCCTTCTTGGAGAAAATGGGAAATACCACTGGCTGGAGAATAGTTTTTAACAGTAATCTCCCCTCTGGAGACAGTGTCAAATGGAGCTGGGGATTAGGATTTGTTTTTCTGGGGGAAAAATACCAAAACAAGTAATAGGATGAGGTAACCAGCAGGAAGAGGAAGGATAAGAGAGTGAGGTACAATATGCTTTCTGCTCTCACTGTGTCAATCAAAATTTGATACCTCAGTTTCCTCCCTTTAGTAAAATGCAATAATGAACTTTCCTTTACACTTTGAAGTACAAGATCTACAGATTAAAAGAGCTATTATTTTTGTTAGGCATTCATAAGGTACGGGTTCTTCTTCAAATTTATTTTCATGCACATTTCTTTTATTAATTCTCTTTTTTCATATTTTTTTTCGTAAGTATCTTTTCCTCTTATCCCTTTTGTTCCTCCTAAGGTCTTAGATGGCAGCATTTTTCATTACATTCCCAGCTTTTTTAATCTCTTTGTCTCCATTTATGTAAATTTGGCATGTGAACTTGCAAGAAGATAGAGTTATGAAAATCCTTGGAGCCTGCTTTAAAATCTCATGAAGGTCTAATTAAATATTGCACACCGGGAAAGACATATTTTCCAATGTATGTGAAAAAATTAAATTGATTGACATGAGCACTAGGTCTCAGATTCAATATTTCCTGACACAATAAATTTCTGGTTAACCCAAATTTCAGAGTGACTTTTCCTTTCTCTTGCACATGGAGGCATGTGACTCCATACCTCCTCCATGTCTTGTTTTAATTATCAATGTGAAGATCAAAACATAAGCCATTTTACTTCTCTACTGTCCCCAGGCAGTTTGGTGATTGTTATTATTATTACTATTGTTACTATCGTCATTTTCTTGCACATTTAACCTCTATTGTTTTTCCTGCTGCTGTGTAAAGAGAATGAACAGCGAATGGGGAGAGGGACTCTGAGATTATCCCTTTATCACAACAAAAGGAAATCTTCTAAATCTAACTGAAAATTCAACATCAGCTGAGATCATCCATCAAACATGACAGCAATGGAGAAAAAAATGAATCCTGCTTCTACTTACTTAATTCAAAGAAATCTAATATAAAGGTGTTGTCCCTCCCTCCACTAGCATCCCAGCCAGACTAGAATCTTGCTGGAGTTCAGAGTCTACAGTTTTTACTGTCAAGTATCATCTCCAAGGGCCCTATTTTGACCTGAAGTGCAATGGCACAAACTGCCTGCATCCATGTTGGGCTCTGGGTGGAAGCACATTTTGGCGCTGGAGGGGGTCACAGAATCGCAGAATCAGAGAATATGATGAGTTGGAAGGGACCCACAGGGATCATCAAGTCCAACACCTGGCCCTGCACAGGACACCTCCAAGAATCACACCATGTACCTGAGAGTAAAGTTCAAACACTTCTTGAACTCTGTCAGGCTTGGTGCTGTGACCACTTTCCTAGGGAGCCTGTTCCAGTGTTCAAACACTCTCTGGGTGAAGAACCTTTCTGCAATATCCAACCTGAACCCCTGGCACAACTTCAGACTGTTCCCTCAGTTCCTGTCACTGGTCACCATAGAGCAGAATCAGTGCCTGCCCCTCCTCTTCCCCTCACAAGGAAGTTGTAGCTGCAATGAGGTCTTCCCTCAGTCTTCTCTTCTCCAGGCTGAACAGACCAAGTGCCCTCAGCCGCTCCAAATACAGCTTCCCTTCAAGGCCCTTCACCATCTTCACTGCCCTCCTTTGGACACTCTCTAAGAGCTTAATATATTTCTTATATTGCAGTGCCCAAAACTGCACACAATATCTGTGATGGGTTAACGATGAAATTTTGTTGATGAACGTGCACTTTGTGATGTGGATAATGGAGGGCTGTGTTGACTCTAATCCCTGGGGGAGTTAGCCAAGAACCCCTGTTTGTATCCTTAATAGCTCAGCCCAGGTTCTGTGTGGTCATGTTTGCAACTCAGAGGAAGAAACCATTGGTTGGGAGGGAGAGAAACCCTGAAAGGGTATTCTTAGGTTTGTTGAATGTTATGTTTATAAAGTTGCCTTAGAGTTGTTAAATGATCTTGTTTGTTAATTTGTAAAGTTGCAATAAGTTGTGGATTGCACTGTTAAGAAAGTTAAGCAGAGAGCCATGTGGGCGGG
>JAWWEU010000111.1:28707405-28718679 GCA_035583155.1 Acropternis orthonyx
CGGCCACCCAGCGCTGTTTGCTCATTAATTAATAAAGGATTTTATAAACTACAGATTGGCTTGGGTAGTTTATAACAATATCCAAGGTGAGGCCGCCCCAGAGCAGAGCAGAGTGGGACAATCCCCTCCCTCGCCCAGCTGGCGATGCCGTGCCTGATGCCTCTCAGGACACGGTTGGCCCTCCTGGCTACCAGGGCACTGCTGACTCAGATTCAACTTGCCACTGACTGGGACCACCAGTTGCCTTTCTGCAGCACTGCTTTCCAGCATCTCATTCCCCAGTCTGTCTGTACATTCAGGGTTGCCCCATCCCAGGTGCAGAATCCAGCACTTTCCTTTATTTAATTTCATGTGGTTGGTGATTTCCCAGCCCTTTAATTTGTTGAGATGTCTCTGCAGGGCCTCCCTGCCTTCCAGGGAGTCAACAGCTCCTCCCAGTTTTGTGTCATCTGCAAACTTGCTTAGTATCCCTTCCAGTCCTGGGTCCAAGTAATTTATGAAGATGTGGAAGAGCACAGGGCCCAAGATGGAGCCCTGTGAAACCTCTCTGGTGACAGGTCACCAGTGTGATATTACCCCATTCACTATTACTCTCTGTGCTTGACCTGTGAGCCAATTGCTCACCCACCACATGATGTGTTTTCCAGCTGTGTGCTGGACATTTTTACCAGAAGGATCCTGTGAGAGACAGTAACGAAAGCTTTACTGAAATCCAAGAGATGATGTCAACTGGCTTCCCTTGATCAGCTAGGCGGGGGTTACCTTGTCTTAAAAAGAAATCAGATTTGACAAGCAGGACTTTCCTCTCATGAAGTCATGCTGGCTGTGACCAGTGACTGCTGGAATAGATTTTTTACAGAGACGGGAACCAAAACTGTTTATATTAAGTATGGAAGAAGGCCCTGTCACCTGAGCCGTGTGCTCCCTCCATGGTCCTTGTACTAGCCCCAGACCCATGCCTCTCAGTCACTTTGAAGAGTGCTAGTGGCCCAAACCCATCTCAGGGCACCATGATATCACTTGCAGAGGGTGATTTCATGGCAGTCTGATGACTACACATTTCCCCTAGCCCTCTTAGCTGTGGGGATTTAGAGTCTCAGTAGGAGGATGTCTTGTCAGTGCTTGTATGCATGCTGACTCAAAAAAAATCTGAGGACTTCTACTCAATAGGATGCTCTGCCTCAGAGCTCACTGGTAAGTGCAATAGCTGATTATTTTGACAGGCAAGGAAGTGAGTGCTCTAGCTTAAAAAATTACTCTGCAGGAAATTTGCCCTCTCTTATCCCAGTTAAATTCCTTATCATCTTTTCAGTGTCAAATGGGGAGAGTGAATGAAAGGTTAGGTATGTTCAGGCATTTTTCTTGGTTCAAACCTCCTGCTGAAGCTGTGGGAATGGTGGTGTGGAGAGGAGCCTTGTGGGCTGGTCATGAGCCATGATGGGGAGAGTTCCCCTCCCACCTCTGGATGGGTGTCTTTGTGCTGTGTGCTACTTACATGCTGCAGCAACATGCTGCTGCAATGTGCTGTCATGTAGTCTGCAGAATAAGTATTATGCAATTTTCATAACTGGATAAAAATTGTTGGCACTTTATGAAAAACTGAGGGTACTGTAGTTAAACTGCTGAACTTGGAGTCTAAATAAATAATTATATTTTTTGTCCAGCATTAGTTTTCATGGTCTCTCAAACTGCTTTTCTTTCACCTCTAATCTGCAAGGCATCTTCAGGCAACTTCTCTGTTTCACACTGGAGAGATTTGCATATCAGATTTGGCTGAAAAAAATATGACATGAAGTTTATGATCCTTCAGATCAAATCTCTTGACAAACATTCTATGAATCCTGTTCATCAATAATAAAATGACGTAGGTTTAGAGGTCTGGAAGATGAAGATAATATATAGGAGAGGGAAGGAGAGAATTCATGGAAATTACGAGGCTAAGTTCTGCTTGCAAAGACAGCATGAATGAAGATGAATTACCATGTAAGGGATTTCTAGAGGCGTAGAACTGCTATTCTTATGTCTCAAAATCAGTCAGTCTTTGCACTGTCAGGGTTACACTTCATGGATAAACAGGAGAGACCAGTCTATGGCAGCTAGAAAGATGTCTTTCTCTTTTCCTTCAGTTTTCAGACACAGAAGGGGCTCTCAGGGGAACCCTTGTATTAGGATCTTTACCACAGGTGAAAGTCACAGTCATGTTGTGCTTTGATATCTGCAGTCAGTTATATGAATTTTAGAGCAGACTTACAGAGCACATTTCATTTTTCTGGAAGCAAGGCATTGTTAGTTTACGGTGGTAGAAGAGAACTCAAAACACTCATTGAAGCTGCGTGGAAGCCCACTATAAAGTTCATAAGACATTTTTACAGTGGGAAAAAGTACATATCATGTGTGCAGAATCATACTGGACAGGTATAAAAAACTGAGGACGCTCCCATTCTGTGGCAGGTTCACACTACTTTTTCAATCATGATGGAAAAATCTGTCCAGAGTTTGGGTTTAGTTGTTGGAACCTGCTTGAGATCTGTAAAGCACGTAACATTGTGTCCAAAATCTCATCAGGATGGCTTTTCAAGTAAGGGAGTGCATCCAAAGGAAAGTTTTTCCATGGGGAATTTAATTTCTCTGCCTACTGGTCCCACTGGGACCCAGAAACATTTTGAGCATAGAGGTTGTGGTGGCTAGTTTGCAACTCTACTGAAACTAGTATTGTCAAAAGATTCAGTTTTATGGGTGTCTTTTTTAAACTAAGTCAACTTGGCTTCATTTATAACGTTTCAACAATTGTGTATTCAAAATGTCAAAGGTAAAACTCTCAACTGAAGTGATTTTATTCTTTTCCAAGCAACAGCAGACCTACTAAAGGCAGCAGTAGGCACCATCTTAGATTAACACAGAACATTATTGTAGATTTTTTATTCTTTTCACTTTATTAACCTGCAAACCTCAAGGTAAAGCCAAATTTCCATTGTACTACGAAGCAAACCCATGTTATACAAGAACAGTCACATAAATAAAGAGAACAATATTGTTTCACTTTGCAGAGAGGTATCTGAAGCATACAAAAAAACCCAAATGTGCAAAAGTTCAAGCAAGAATTGAGAGGTGTGTGGCTGCAAAGCAAAGCTGGTTTCCTGAGTCTTATGCCTCAGTCTTAACTATATAAATAACCTTCCAGCCTCAGTCAGGTAGCTGCATCCCATACTTTTGAACAGATAATGCCAAGAAAACAGCATCCTTATGTATTTCTTACCTTGTTGTAAGTACATGCATGGTACACCTAATGCATTTTCAGTTGCACTTGATTTCAATGAGCCCTGATTGAATTTCAGTTCCTCCTTGTGGCTCCACTACACTTTGAGATGTTTTCTGAGCTGTGGCAGGCAAAACCTTGTAATTTCCATCTGTGGCTTGCTTGTCACAACTTTTACACTTCATGAGAGTCTCATTTTCATTGCTAGATGTGTTTTGAAAGTGCCTTCCCATACTGAAAGCTGAGATCCATAATGGACTTCATTAAGGTCGAACTGTTTTCTCCTAGGAGGTTTCAAAGCATTTTACTCTGTACTGCATGCTGCTTTGTCTGGCAGACAGGCATGCCCTTATGCAAGAGGGCATTCTATAGATAGATGTTTCACACACAAAAAAATTTAAATAAAATATCAAGTAAAATACAGCTTTCTAAACTATAGTCTACCTGTCACTTCTCTCAGTCCATTAGCTCTGAAAGGTACAGAAAGATGGATCTTCTTTTACTCCTTCCTTGTAAGCAAGAGCTATTTTTGAATTTTCTTCTAAAATCATGTTAACAGGGAAGAGATTTTTAGATTATTTCCCCTCTGCTTGTCCTTCCCCCCTTCAAATCATAGTGTTTGTTTATGGTTTTATCCTTAGATTTAAGAGGCTGAACTTCATAACTGAAATTCATCTGAACTTTCAAGATACACAGATCTCCCTATGAGGCTGAACTTTCCAGCTTGATTGACACCTTCCTCAAACCTCCATCTCCATCTTTGTGTATCAGAGATGGTTCTAACTTCTGTGGCTCAGTGCCAAACCACTATGAAATACAAGTAGGGGCTTACATAAGACTGGTAAAGTGTGGAACTACCCTGTTGGTAGGAAAATGAAAACCCAGCCAAGCTGGAGGTGATATGACTGCAGTCCAGATGCAGCTGTTCATAGTTCTGTGTCGTTTTTCCTGCCATCTCACCAAAATATCTCCTTTGCTGAGTAATGACCATTTCCTCTGGCTGTTCCTGACTGTGGTACAAAAGACAACTAGCTCATTTTGTACAGGTAACTAAAAAGACTACGAATTGGCAACTAGAATCACAGGGCACAGGATGTTTTCCTGAAAATGGATCTCTCATTCAGTGATCAAGACAGCTTTATGCATGCCTGGATTTGCAGAGAAACAAGGACGGCAATGGACCATGGAAGTCTTAAAAGATCATTTTATCAGTGATTAAAACAAGTTAATAATCCAAAGCCTTTTCTTTACCTGGCATGCTGATATGACTCTTTTAGACAGGCAACTTAATCCATTACTACCTGAGAAGAAGAGCTAACCCTCTTGATTGTTTCATACATCTTACCCTACCCAGGACAGCAAACAGTAGTCAGTGGATGGCTCTTTTACAATGGTCTCATCTATTCATCCATTTGACTTCTCAGTACTGAGGGCTTTACCATGACTATGCTGGTATCCCAAATGTGTGGGAGTAAGTGAGGCTGTGCCTTCACTACCAGTGCATCATCTAACAGGGTCTGGGAACGCGGACATTTGGAGAATCCTTTCTACCACTCAAAACAAAAATTAGTAGCCAATGCAGGTGCATGCATGCTACTTCGCTGATAGAAGGAGGGAGGGGTGGTTTGAGACAAGTATGTGCCATTTTCTGTTGGAGAGACCTCCTCCTCTGTATACTATTGGTGTTATTAAAGGAAATACTGTGTTTTTCAGCTGCCTTTATCTGTGGCTGCCAGTTTTACTATTACCCTTTCAAACAAGGTCAATCTTCTGCCTGCTCTGAAGCAGTTACTCTCTTCCTCTGGTTTGTTCAGCCATCGTTAACAATAATCAATGAAGGGAAGAGCTGTCACAGTCATGATTGAAATGAATGACATGGGTACTGCTGAGTCTTTGGAAGCCCAGCTTTCGTGAGACTCATGCAAAGTGCTGGTCATCACTCAGTCAGATGCTCTTTGCCTTGTCAGTCATTCCCTATTCTAATATCATGGCACAGCGAGAAAAAATTGAAGTTTTGTGCTGTTTAAACATGATGTTGCTCTGGCCATTAAATAACTCCTGCAGAATACATTTCTCATTTCCCTGCCTTTGCATACAGTCACACATATAGACAGAGAAGCTGTCTGTGTACCAAGGTACAGGCATTTCAGTCTTGCAGTGCTGAAATTACCCATTCCCACTTCTAGCTTTGAAAACAATAGCTAGCTGTTCAAAATAATTGACTGAACAAAAGAGGGAAATAACTAAGCTGTCCACTCAAAAAGTACCAGTCTATGATTGAGGGCAGCTGAGTTCGGCTCCCAACTTCCCACTTTCCAAGATGAGGCAGTCTACATGGATTTTACTGAGCAAGCCAAAGCTATTGCATGGGGTTTTGATCTTTCTCTGAATGAGCTAATGTTGTTCTTGAGCACAGTGCAGCCCTGACTGTGTTGTCAGCCATGCTTGAAACAATTAGAAAAGCTGGACTGATTTAGTCTGCATGGAGGGCATTCAGGCCTGGACTAACACAAGCTGTGATGCTCAGGGCTCTGTAGACACAACTGTTTACATAAAGCTAATTAGTGTATGCCCAAAATGCACTTTCCTAGCTTGGGGTTTTTAATCCTTTCTACATCCCCAGGCAAGTCATGTATCCCAATTTTTGAAACAGTATGAATTAGGGATTTAAATATCTGGACTCATTTGTTTACATGATGTGTAATCCTATGTTTCATTGACTTAACTGTGGACACTGACCTGAAAAGAGACAACAAAACAGGGCCATTTAGTTTCAGTTTTACTTCTTTAGGCTTACCTGTCCCAGCAATGATAAAGAGGCACTTCATCTAAGTCTGTGAGTGTTTGTTGCACTCTTTTTGGAAGATTTGTATACCAAATCTATATAGACCCCATTATTGATTTATTGCTATTATTTATATTATAAATTATTTTCTGCCTTAGTGTGGTGGGGCTAGTAGACTCCTTTATATGCAAAGAGTTACTGAATCTCAAGGACCAAACCTTGCCTCCAGTTTCATGGATGGAAATCAGTAGTAACTCTGTTAAATTTGCCACAGTATTCCTGACTTTATCTTAAGTCAAATGAGAGGAGAATGTGGTTTTTTGCTGCCTAAGTGAAAAGTTAAAAACTTTAAACAGGCTAATTTTTAGGAAACTGGTAGGCTAATGCAGGCAACTCATTTCTATATTACACCTCGTAATATGTTTTACACTTTTACACTTAAAATGAAATATATGACCCCAGAACAGTGGAGTCACTAGGCCATGTGGAATATAATAGTCTTGGAGGTGACAACAGCAGTGGAATCCAGGCCCAAGCTGCTTTGAGCAACCTGGTGTAGTGGAAGGTGTCTCTTCCCATAGAAGGAGGCCTGAAACTAGATGATCCTTAAGGCCCCTTCCAACCCGAATCATTCTATGACACTATGATTATATTTGGGTATGGTGGTGGGATCAAGCCTTTACAGGGTCCATTTGGCCACATGTAACAATTGACAGGCCTAAGTGCTTTGTTCAGAAGACAATTGAAAGTGATTCTCATTCTTAGAAAATATTTTATTTTTGATACCTTGAAGAGGCATGGATTTAAATGTTTTCCTGAGCTGTGGCCCAGGGACTATTCCAGAATGCCCCCCAAATCAATGCTGAGCATCCTGTTTCATTGTGTATCTCTTGAAAAATTGCAGCAATCTTTATTGTTCAGCAGGAATGAGAGTACTGTATAATTAAATCAGAGCAAGGCAAACACTGCAAGAAACCCTTTTTGTGAATAAATACATTTAATCAGTTTATTTCTGTTAAGTGCAGGTCTCTTGTGTATTCACTTGGTGTTACCACCTGATTATTTTGCAAGTGGCACAAACTTGAAAGGCAAATTTCAAAGCTACATGCATACATTTTTCCAAAATTCAGAAATTTAAATACTTACATACTAATATTTGCATTGCAAGTGATCTTCTAATCCAAGAGAATGAATCATTAACCTTTCTAAGATATTCAGGTTGAATTTCAGAATATTTGTGATCAATGCCAAACTTAAAAATGTTTGAAATAATATCATTACAACACAAATGTTTTGGAGGGAAACAGAATTTTTGATGAATATTTAGCTAGCAAGTTAAGGAAATTCTCCTCAACACATAGATTAAATAATAATAACAACAAAACATACATATATAAACTTCCAAAGTGTTGCCACAGTTAAGATGTAAAAAAGAGAAATGAGAAATAGGGAAGTGTCTTGGCAAATTCACTTTGCTCACTATTTCCAGACTGATTTTCCACCCCTGCTGACATCTATTCTTGTTTTTTGTGATTCTAAGTTTAAATTTCTTCAGGACATGAAATATCCATCATGTCCTTTGGGAGCCTATTCTTCAACGTACTAGACCAGAAAAGAAACATTTATTTCCAGATTTACTGACTGAATTTTCCTCTACTTAATATTATTCAGTGGCAGTGGATTATGTTTCCTTTTACAGTCTTAAATAATTTATTTTTTCCTTGTTATTTACAGTCTTTGCCTGGCATGACCTCCTTTTATCCCTCCTATTCAATTATTTTAATAATTTTTTTCAGGAGTCCATCTGTCTCCCAATAATTTGCTGTTGCATTTCTCTGAGCCCTTTCCAATTTACTGGCATCTTTCATGCTCTAAGAGGCTTGTGACCTTACACAGTGTTCTTAGGGCAGGCAAGCCCTTCACCAGTTTAGCATACATCCTAGTTTGAAAGTCTTGGCTTTCAAACACATGGCATCTACCTTTGCATTCAGGATACATTCAAATTCCAGTGCAGTGGCAGCTGTGAAATAGGGAAAGGAGTGAACTGACAAGAGAGACTCCCTGGTCAACATTAGGGTGAACATCCTGAACAAAGAAGTATATCAGCCTCAATCTTTGGAATGGCTTCACTTTACATTCTCTATTTCTCCATTTGCTCACCATGAAGTCCTTCCTGTTATCACCTTCCTAAAGAAGCAAATCCCTTATTATTCTTTTTCCTCTAGCACTGCTTTTCCTGACTATATATCTTTAATTAGTAACCATGATAGGGCTGCTCTGGTGATTCTTACCTTCGTTATCAATTCTGCACAGAATTCTGCACCTGCCAACTGTTGTATATAGTGTCCTACAGTTTTACACATGCTACCCCTTAGATGTGTCCAAGGTGAGCAGGAGCCATCTACACATGCATTACTCCACCTTTGTTACCCAAAGCATCCTGCAGTTCCTCATTTTGTTGTCTTGTTAGCAGCACTGTGGCTCAGAATTAGCTGTCTGCATGCATCCCTTAGAACATCAGTCTATGGATAGGACACCATTTTCTGCAAATTAGGGTGACAAGTTTTGCACTGGCATGCCTCAAAATTTGACATTATGGTAAACTAATCTTCTTACCTAATAGCACTGTCTATCTGCTTTACTTTTATACCATCCTTGGTGGAGTAATTTGACCATGTTGATGGTGCAACACAGTTCTCTTAACTCTCAGCTCTGACTTCCCTTTTCTGACCATCAAAATTGTAGTGATGTTTTAGAAACCTACAATAATACAAGGTCTGCACCAAGAGCCATCAATTTGGCAATTTTCAGTCACTGTTAATTTGGTCCATCTGAAATGCTCACTCTTTCTTTCATAAAAGTTGGGTGGTTTTAGGGTTAAAGATGGAAATGATGGTGAGACACTGGCATTCTAGTCCAGCTCCAACAGATATTTTGTGTTACCATGGGCAAATCACTGGTCTCTATCTGCACAATAAAGTGTTGGACCTTTGTAGCCCCCAAGGGCTCTGAGATCTCTGAGGAGGAAGTGTGACAGGTACTCAGAATAGTTATTGTTGGAAATTCCTTTGAGACTTCCCATCACACTTGCATTTTGACTGTAGCCAGCATAGGATGGCTGCTGATTCATACAACCTCCATGGACATGCTTAGGTGGCAACATGCAAGAGGACCCATGTCATTAACAGAGGTACCAGGATATTAGAAGGGGTGAAAGGAAAGGGTGGAGGAGGTGACAAGAGCTCAGATTAAGCCGTTCATTGCTGAAGATCCTGAACACTCACAAGATTCACATTTTTGTTCTGTGCCACACAAAAAAATATTGTAGCTGGTTTTTTATGTTTTAGTTTATCTCCTGGTATCTTTTAATTAAAACATTGAAGGTAAACTGTGACTCAGTGGATAATACTTCGGTTTTCTTATGCTGCAGTGAGAAATTTTCCTCCACAGTCAGTTGCTGTAACAAATCTCACTTTTGTGAGCCACTGTCAGTCTCATTTAGAAAAGTCATTATTTTAAGTTCTCATTCCTTGGCTTTCAGTTTATCTCAAAACTCCCATGTAGTAGGCATTTTAAAGAAGTGAAATTAGTAAGCATGATAATTCATTATTCAAAACAATGTTTTAATTGTGATCCATGTTGGGGAATGTATATGTTAGTATAATAGAAGTATTATATTTAAATTAAAATAAAATTATCTGTAATTTCTTCCTTCTGATACACACTCTCAGATTCTGCACCCCCAGTCTCAGTGTATACGCAGAAATACACATTTCTCCTGCTGTTGGTTCTGGCAGGGACTTTCTGTTAAAGATGAGTTTGCTTTCTTTTCCCGTGGGAGAGTGCACATGGAAAAGGAAAGGAATGTTGCAGAAGAAGAAGTTTTTGTAAATAGGTAGTGGATAGCCTGATGTGTTCCCTGGAAGATACTGTATTAAAAATATATGGAAAAAAAAGAATACTGTGAACCTATTTTGCCCTTCTTAGGCCAAGAATGATACCACTGGCTAATTAAAAAAAGAGAAAAAAATAAGAGAGATACTCATAGGCTGATAATTCACTGTGGTCTTGAGAGGTTTACATCATATTAAAAATGCTGATATTCAGAAGGGAAGGACAATCTTTCTGCCTTCCCCTGATTAAAAAGAATTGTTTTCTCTTAATACCCCTTGCAACTCAAATGATAAAAGCTTTCTCTTTCAACCTAATTTCACTAATGGTTAGTATGTATGGCACATCCTTAGCATTTGCTCTCTGTGCTGAAGTAGAGAAATATTCAGAAAATGAAAAATTACTGAAGACAAGAAAGCTTCTGAAAGGTGAAAGAATCTGCAAGCTTATCCCATTTACCTGGCTCTCCCAAGAGTGCAACATTTGAATGGATGTGTCAAGATTTTCTGGAGGCATTCCAGCATGACTGGGTTTTGCTTAGGCAGAGACCAGGCACTGAAGTGTTTCATTGCTGATCAAAACCAAAAAATAATGTAAACGGGAGGTAATACAAGTCTTTGTTTTTGTTTGTGAACCTCAAGGCATCTTGAAGGTTGGCCTAAATTTTGAATAAATGTTCAGGTTTTGTATTTTATTAATTCATACCAGTTAATATAGTCTTAACAGCACATTCTATATTTCCATATAAAAGACAAGAATTCTGAGGCATGCCCTCCAACATTTACTCTGTTTTTTGACTGCCAGAAGCACTGGAATAATTAACATTTCCTTTTATTTTCTTCTTATTTCTTCTTTCTCTCTCTCCAGATTTAAAAGATTGGTGCATCCTCTCTTTTTATTTGTTTCTCTTGACCAAGTATTGTACTGGTTATAGAGTAAAATTGGAGGGTAAATCTAGGAAGGTATTTTGTTTTACTGGAAGTGTGTGAGCAGTTAACTGTAAGACATTCAGGAAGACTTATGGGATATGATCCTGCACCAGGTGCCAAGAGCGTCCACTGTTGTGAGTAAAGTATAGTCATTGGCTTCATTTTGGCTGGAAGATTATTGCTGCTTCCCTCAGTAAATAAGCCAAACAATGTCTGCATCCCAGGGGCAGGACTCTGGGAGCCAGGAGCTGGACCCTATGAACTGACCACAGAACTGGGACCGCTCATTGTCCAGTCATGTGTGGGGCAACTAATACCTGTCTTGTGGAGACACGGTGTGCTGGTTTAAAGGTAAACCAGCAGGAGGAATGAAGCTAACTCACAAGCAGATTACAAGTCAGAATTACAGTTTA
>JAWWEU010000111.1:28732771-28746046 GCA_035583155.1 Acropternis orthonyx
GCACTCCCACCTGAGCCTAAGCATATATAAACTGAGGTTTTGGGACTGTAGGCTGCTGGTCTGATCCAGAAGAGGACTAGAGCCTCAGCAGAACTGCGACTGCCACTCTCAACTGGACTGTGACCAGGTTTTTCCTTCTTTCCTCTTACTTTGTACTTAGGAGGCGAGGTGGTGCTCAGCACAGGGATTGACAATCACCATTTTGTTTGTGCCCCAGGGCTGCTGGGTTACACACTTGTTTTTGTGGGTTAAACGGACCTTTTCCTCTGTACCCTTGTACTTATTGTTATCTTTTTACTAAACTGTAATTCTGACTTGTAATCTGCTTGTGAGTTAGCTTCATTCCTCCTGCTGGTTTACCTTTAAACCAGCACAAAGCCCAAAAGTATGTTATCACTGGTGTACAGTTTCTAAAATAACCTTTCCTTTGCTGCCTCCCCAGAGATGAACAGGGCTATTTTGCAGCCATCTCTTGTGAAGCCAAGGCTATCTATAATAAAACTTCCTTTTTTCCACTTGAAGAATGCAAAGGTGACAGGACAGAATGTTAACGTTCAATCATGTGATTTTAAGAGGTTGCAATACCTGCTACATGCAATGCAAATGAATGTGCATCCTATATCCAGACTATGTAAATCCTTTACCTTTAAATTTGGTCTCAGTATTGATCACTTAGCCTAGTCCAAAAATTTCTCACATTTTCATTTCCTTGGAAACAGGAAATGTGCGTGGTTGTGAGCACATAGTGTCTGTGTGCAATGACTATGTACTGGACAGACCTGGATGTTATACTAACATAGGAGCCATGAAACCATACCATTCCCCATGCACAGGACATCTTGTCTGGCTTATACTGAAGGTATTCCAATTCCTTCACCTTTACTACATGAACCATGGTGACATTTTACCTGATTTACACCCAGACCTAAATGCACACTTCAATTTGTTGTTTTTTAAATCACTGATTTCTTCCCTGTTTAGATTTTACAGTTCTCTTACTGTAGAACTTCAAACAAAGTAGCTCATGGTATCTCTAAAAATTAATGGAAAAATCTGGTAGTATATTCATACTTATATGTGTATGGATATAGAACAGATAAAATGAGTAAAAGAATTTACTCCAACAAAACATGTTTCACTTCCAAACCATAACTGATACAAAATATTGCATGTAGAAATACAGATGGTTCCATTCATAGCCCTGGCTTACGTGGTATGCAGAAATATGGACAATAAAAATGATTTTGTAGTATCAGATGCGTGGAACACATGTATGGATGAACACAACACGTGTTGAGATAGAAACGGGAAAAGCAATTGACACCAAAGAACTGCATCTTAACTCCAGTAGTTGCTAGGACAGTATGAGGACCAGCAATTCCCTGAGGACAGGAGACGTGGTGCTCCCCTGGGGTGGCAGGGCAGGACATCACCATTTGGAGCCCATCCCATCTCCCCAGTTAAGAATTCTGAGCAGCCAGGGAAAACAGAGACAGCCACAGTCCTGGGTATCAGGCACCTCCTTGGAGATGAGGACCAGCCAAGGACAGGCTGGGATGTCAGCCTGTGGGTGGGAGTCAGGGTCAGGCCCGGCGAGGAGAAGCTGCATCAGACACAGCCCTTCTGTATGCAAATACAAACTGTTAAGAATAATACCGTGCTTACAGGTACAGACTAAATAATGGTGTATTTCTGAGAGATGCTGCACAGCTCACATCTTTTGCCATGTTCTGAAAGTGGTGGGTGATATGCTGTAGGCTATAAAGAGCTACCTGGTATCTGGGAGGTCTTAATTACTGTGACCACACAGAAGATTTGAGTGCAGGAAGATACCATGCCATTAGAAGTGCATATTTATGTCAATCTTCTGCTGTGAAAATAGGTTGTGCTGAATGAGGAAGCATTCATCTGGAGGCAGTAGTGAGATTGCCTTGGAACTGATTTTGTGACCACTAGTTAATTAGCAGTTTTGTAATAATCTTGCATACTAACAATATGAGCAGATAATACATGGTTAAACAGCAGCAGCAGAAGAAAAAGCTGAAATTTGACAGAAATAAACAAAATTACAACAGGTCTGAAATAATTGAAATTAGCAAATAATGCCAAGTGCAAGGAGCAAACAGGAAATTCTCCTTTAAGCTCAAGACCATCTTTTGGAAATGAGAATTGTATTTGGATGTAGATAGTGATTTTTAGAATTTTTGACAAGAATCAATATGATAAGAGGATAGGAAAAGCAAATGTCAGCAAATGTACTCAACAGGGAGAGGGGTTTGCTAACACCATTTTGCAAGGCAGCTAGCAGGCTATTTTTAGTCAGTCAGGTAAGGGCAGGAGATATTGAGGTAAGAACAGCTACAGAGAAAGGAGGATTGGAGTAATCAGAAATGTAACTTGTGAGAGGAGACTAGAAAGGAGGGTGTTTTCTAGCTTGGCAAAATGAATGCTGAGAGACAACATGGTTGCTCTCAAGGAACACATAAGTAATTGAACATTAGACAGGAAGGTGCAGGACTTGTTAGCACATGATAAACATTTTTTGGCACTTATATTTTTCTTGTGTGCCTATGAACCACACACTTGTTAGTGCTAGGCATAAGAACAAGTTATTTTCTGGAGAGACTGAAAGTCCAAGTTGAATCATATTTAAAAGATGGAACTATTGCTTTTGCTATGAAACCAGCTGTAGGTAATGGTGAGATCTGACTGCTACTTTTGGCTCCGCTAATATGACAGGAATGAGATCTGTTTTCAGAGCTGGCAGAGAAGTCTCAGAGACTGTCAAAGTGAGAAGTAGATTATGGTCTGCCCCACAAACACCACAGGTACTTAAGCAGACTTGAGTTTCAATGCCTCTCTCCTAATGTGTGAAGTGCAAGAAGTACAGACTCTATATAGCACACTGCCGTGCTTTGGCAACCCATACTGCTGACAACGGGGTAACTGGGGCATGGAACTTTCTTTC
Source organism: Acropternis orthonyx (assembly GCA_035583155.1). Classification (NCBI taxonomy): domain Eukaryota; kingdom Metazoa; phylum Chordata; class Aves; order Passeriformes; family Rhinocryptidae; genus Acropternis; species Acropternis orthonyx. The sequence goes on from JAWWEU010000111.1 coordinate 28,735,740, forward strand.
AAAGAAAATTCCTTAGTTTCTTGTGTAGATTTCCTCCCTACAGTGTTACATATTTTCATGTTCACACACTCACCCAGCCTTTCTGGAACTGCAGAGCTGATCTTACAGAGGACTTTCCTGATTCTATTACCTGATCCCAGGAAATGTAATATGCCCTTCAGAAAGCTTCATTTGGTGGCTTTAAGCTGCTTCAGACATGCATGTGTCATGACTCAGAGAAGAAAGAAGAGCAAGTAAAACACAAACAATAAAAAATTGATAATAAAACTTATATAAATTCCAAAATAAGTTATATTTGAGCTTGAGATATGGTCACATTTCCAAAGATCGTCTCCTATGCTTAATATCAGCATTTATGTTCCTTCAGTTATTAGACTCCAACTTCATCAGAAAGGTAATTTGTACCTCATTTTACTTACTTCTTGATAATTGGTTAGAAATTGGAACTAAGGAAGATTTGTTTTTAAGATCTCCAGTGATGAAAATTGTGCCAGGACAGCTACCTACAAAGACCTGACCTTTTTAATTTTTAAAAGATACAAAGCTTGAGTTAGCTGCCAGAGCACAGGCCAGATCTCATTCCAAGGAAGCCATTCAGGCAACATGCACTAACCAAGGGGTTTACTATCTTCTCTTGAGCTTGCTGGGTGTAGCACTAGCCCGGTGCTGTGCTGTGACTGCTGCAGCTATGGAAGTGGTGCTGGAGATGTGGATACAGTTCCTTAAATGGCTGAGGTTATATGACTTTGTAGTTACTTCAATGTGACCACTGGCAAGGTGTTATTTCCAGGCTGATCTACATGCACAGTCAAGACCTTGCAACTTGTTATGAGTCTAAAGAGGCAGGAGAAGTGCTAGGCATTAGCTTTGGAAAACTTGCAAGGAAAGGAAACAAGAAACCTGAAACATACCTGTCGTTGCAACCACGTGGAAAGATGCAGAGGATCTAGCACATAAGGTGTACAGAGAGCTATCTGGAGATTTGCACTCCAAGAGAAGTTATTGAACATCTAATAGCATTTTACACCTTGTACATTTGAAAGAAAACTATGGAGGGTAAACAAGAAGCAACCAAGCCACTCTTTTGTCATAATTCATGCAACATAAGACAAAGTCTTTCAGTCATGTGATTTTGATTGTGTTTTTTTCCTGTTTTGGTTTTTTTTGTGGTGGTGGTGTTTTGGGATGAAGGAAGTGTGCTGGTTATATTTTAGTTACTATCACTAGTCAGAGATTTCTACACTGAGAAAAAACACCTCTCCTACTTTACTGTCTGTTACAATAAGAAGCATACACATATATTCAAATTTTTAAAGGCAGCTGAAGAAACAAAGCCTTTGCTTTTGGTGTTGCCACCCCCTGAAACATCTGAAAATTGTGTGCATTTTTAGTGTATGTCGGTTACTTATCCCGTGAAATAAAATTTTCCTGAAAATGTAAACCCTTGTGTTTCATTTGGAAGAGCTGGTGATCTAATTTCTGTCTATAATGTTTTATGAAATACGAATTGCTTGTGTACATCAGAAGAGAAATTCAAGAAAAGATGAAAAGAAGAAAGATTTGGTTGAAAGAGAGGAAAATTTTTATTGAAAAAGAAGTTTTTGATGAAATTCTTGCCATATGTATTTGGGTATAATTCAGTACAATCTAGCAGGATTACTGATCCAGTATGAAACCGTCATTTTTACAGGATAAATTTTTTCTAAATTTTTGGAACTAATGAGCAGAAAGGGGAGAAAATAGTGGAACATTACAGGTGATGCTTTGGTCCATTGTTGGCAAAACCGTGTGTCACAATCAATCAGAAACTGACATCACAAGTGGAGCTGATGTAACATCATTCTGGGGTCAAACTCAAAAACATTTGAAGCTCCAAATGTCTTTGAAAGCAAAGTAAAAATTCATTAGAAAAATAACTTCTATAGACTTAATTACCATTATGTCTTTGACAGGCTGTATCATCCCCACAGACTAAGGAAATTTTTGGATGAAACAGATTCAAATTCACCCAGAAAGACAGTATGTGGTATAAAATTTTAGAATTAAAATCTATGAAAGTTAATACTGTTTGCATAACAGACTTAAAATATGCACAAATCCTGGTATACAAATTGTACCTTTTGAAATTTCAGAGTTGAAACACAAGCTGATTCCTCCTGCTTCCCTTCCTAGAGTTCAGAGTGTTGGCAAATGAAAAGCAGGTGATTTCATTAACTACAGGCAAGTGCACAAAAGAAAGAGGCCAGAGGTTACACAGAGAGAGGTGCTATGCTCTGAATCAGGAGCTGTGGGTATAACCTTGTGCCCTTCGTGAGCTGCCTACGTGACTTTGGGCAAATCACTTCTGTGCCTCTATTTCTGTAACTGAAAAAGGATCTTGCAGTACCACTTTGTAAAGAGGTTTAAACATAAGTGACATGTAACAGTGTGTTTTTACATAGGGGTTACCAAACCTGACTATTCTCTTGTAGCATCCTTTTGAAACCATTGGAATCAATAAAGTCATATGAACACATTTGAGGTCCTATAGCTTCCAAGAAACAGCCAAGGTCAGGGACTTAGGTAGCACCTCTTTGCTTATGGTTTGCAGCATTTGTTGTTTACCGATTGTGTGTGGACATAATTGCAGGATTTTCTTGGCTATACTTCTGCCGAAATGGGGCTTACTCATTTAGCCAAGTGAGCAGCTCACCTGATTTCTTGATGCTGAAGGTAAATCCTGTGAAGCAAACGTGGCTCTTAATGGTCACATTTTCGTGTTGATTGAAGAGAACCCAAGTGTTGCCAGAACATCCTGGGCAAAGCAGTCAGTGAGACTTTGGAAAAGAGGAAGCTCCTGCATGTGTTTAACTGAAGTGGTGCTTCTTTGGTTTCCAAGGCAGCTTTCAAACTACCTTGGCTGAAGTACACAAGCTGCTGTTTCAAGGGAAAGGCCCCACAGTAATGCTGAGCAAGTGGTTAGAGAGGGCACTCATATTTTACTTCAGCCATCCCCTCCAACTGATTTTATTTTGCACATAGCTACTTCATAAATAAAGGAAGTCTGATAAATAAAATCTGTTTTCCCTCAAAATAGCACTGCCTAAGGATGAGGTCTGTATCAGATATCCCTAGTTTTTCCTGCTATTTGGGTAGGGCTGTGTCCCAAGCTCAGAAAGAACAAGCAGGTGTGGGAATAAGCTAGGATACACACAGCAGTCAATACAAATCCCTGAAAGTAAACAGAGGAATTTACAATTTGGTTTAGGCTGTCATTCCAGTGTGAGTAAAAAGAGGGAATTTTTATATATACTGTAGTTATAATTACAGGTTTTTTTTCACCACAGTGAAGGTATTTTCCCATCTACTTTCCTGGCTTTAGTTTACAATGCTTCCAAGAAGGAAAGGAAAGGAAAGGCATTGCATTGACAAGACCTTGAAGGCATCGGAACTTCAACTTTTCCTGTTTTCAGGAAAAATAATTAATTAGAAAACTAAAGATAAGAAGTGTTTTCCTTTCAGGCTTATATACTACTTTTCCAGTCTTTTGGGGAATTCTGAATTTAAACATATTCAGAAGAATTATTGAGATAGCCAGAGTTCTTGCAGTAACAAGCTACCTGGGTAATAATAAATGACAGAGATAGTTCAGTAAAGGTGAACTGATGCTTTTCATACCATATGGATCTTCTTTCTTTGCTCAGCCTGTTTATTGCAATGAGGACACCATTGGGAACATTAGAAATAGTTGAGGCAGGGAACCTGGGAGAAGCTGGGGAGGGAAGACATTTCCCAATCATGTAGATAAAATCTGACCTAAAAGTCTGCTCCATCCACTTGGAATTAGGTCACAGTGACCTGAAAAGTTGTTATTCAGACTTATTGAAGGATACAGTAGGGGCCAGAGGTCCCCAGACTTCACGGCTGTCATAGTTTATAAAGGATGAGAAGTGACACCTGGGTAAGGAGGACCCATAATATCAAAAAGAAATAAGAACTGATGTACTTGTATGGCATGGAAAAAACCATAAAATTATGAAAGACGGGGGGGAAAAAAACCCCCAATTACAAATCAACTCTATGAGGTACGAGAGTCAGTTAATTTTTATCAAATTTTCTAAAGATGCAGTATCTATGTTTACTTCTTTAACATGGGTGAATGTTGAAATGTACAGATATCTGATAAATCCCCTGCAAAATATATCAAGAAATATTTGAATGATTAGTCTTTGTATTCATCAACTCATGTAAAGTCACAGTGGGACAAAAAGTGGTCAGACTTTCCGTAAAAACAAAATTAGATATCTCAGAAGTGGTTTTGCCATATTACATGTGAAGTTCCTAGCAAAACCTTTGCTTCTTTTGGACATCCTGCTTGTAAGACAGGAGTCTCCAAAGCTTATACATGAACAATGTCTACTGTATGAATGACTTGAAGTTATCTGGGTGCAGCTGACATCTCTATGAAATTAAAGAATAGACATATCAGCAGCTATCACTCCTGGAACATCATATCAACCTGGATGGATGTCAACATTCAGTCTCCATATTACCTTGGGTTTCCTGCAAATGGTACTTGAAGCTATGTGATGAAAATATACCAACACTGTACACAAAAAATCATGTTGTAAAATGGGGAAATAAATGTGACTGATGGAAATAGGTCCACACAGCAGAATGCTTTGGATATTACTAGGAGCTCATGTTGGAAGGCATTGGGTAATTTCATTTTGACTACTGAAAAATTTAAAAGTAAGGCTGTAGTTAACTGTCATCTTCAGAGAGCACTACATTCTTGGAGAATGGCAAAGGGAGTTCTTGAATTTAGAAAAGAGGATAAAAGTGACTCAGGAATTCTGGACTGTTAATCTGAGCTCAATGGTATGAAATGTTATAACAATAATTTTTAAATGGAAAGATAATTAAATATTACTATAACATGGAAATGGGAGAAAATATGGTATAGGGTTGGAAAAAGCAGATTGTGGTATATTAGTCTAGTCCCATTTTTCTGAAAGTAATTGGCTTTCTAAACAAACAAAGAAAGAAAATATTGTAGAACTAATTCATCTGCATCAAAAGAAAGCATTTCTTAAGGAGTCACAAGTAAGCACAAGAATTCAGTACAAAGACTGAGCTTGGCAAGAACTGGCTAAAATGGAGGCAACAGAATGAGATCCATTAAATAGAGATATCAAAGTGGAGGGAGGTTACCAGAAAGCTCATCAGAGATCTATCTGTGTTGGTACCAGTCTTAAAGACTGTCACTTCAAAAGCCTATTTTGGCTAACCGTATTTGGCTAATGTTCAAATAAACTTTGGCATGAGGAAGAAAATGGGTGAGCTGGCAGGCTGGAGCAGTGAAAATGAAACATCTCTTCAAGGTGCAGATTCATTCACAGCACAGAAAAAGACAACAGATTTCTACAAACAGGTCTGATTTCATTCCACGAAATGGGCCAGGAACAGAAAGTTGTTTCATGCACTAGTGAATCACAGGCTGAATACATCAAAAGTAGACACAGTCCTCTTATGTCATGTCAATCATGATCATATAGGTGCTGCACCACTATGAAACAGCAAATGTCTACCAGGAATAATGTTTTCAGTAAATATCAGCAAGCATTGGTCCATCGTGTCTGTGCTAGGATCTTGTGTATGGCGTCTTGCGTGGTTCTGCTTATCCATGCTGAAGGAGGGTATAGTCAGACTGGAGGAGGTGCAGAGTGGAGATGGGAAAATGAAAAGTTGTCCTCGAGAGAAGACTGACAGCGTGACTGAAACTGGGTCAGTGTCTCACCAGAGAGTATAAAAATACAGTGTTGCTATTTCAGAATGCTCTTCTAGTCCCAGCTGAGGTTCTGCACCATTGACCACCCTCCTTGTTTGTTTGCTTCAAGTACTGTTCTCTGTCTCCAGTGTGTGTGGGAGGGAGGGGGAGAAGGTATTCAGACGTCCATCAACAGATGTTGGAAATGGGTCTGAACTGTAAGCCCAAAGTCTGAAATAACTGTGATGAAACTGGACATTTGAATGGAGTATCTCATATGTTAGCTGCATCATATCCCAGACCTGTCCAAAATAACACATGTGCATATCCAGGCAAAGGTGAAGTCAAGTACAGCAATGATAATGTCAGGAACTTAGCACACAGTAATACCCATGAAGCCACAGGGCACCTTCAATCTCTCACCCCCATTTTTGGTAAGCATAATTAGCTGATCAGCTGTCTCCCTCTCTTATCTGGATTCCAGGAGCTCTAGGTGGGATCTGAAATGTTTCATGTGAATAACTGAAAAGGGCAGTGAAGTTTAAGATGCTGTAGATGTAGCTTAGGTTTAAATCTTGCTTGACCCTGATTTCTCATCCCTACACAATACATCAGAAATGAGATATAGAGAAGGTCTATGACTGAATTAATAGCATGGATATTTGAGTCTTGGTTATTCAAGGTTTTAGATGAGACAGCTATTCTGAGTCACCTATTTTCTCCCTAGGATGGCAGTGTCCAATCAGCCCCTCAAGTGTACTTCTCTGCTTCAAAAATGCACCAACTTCCACCTTCCACTGAGTGCTGGAGTCCTGACAGGTCTCATCAGCTTAGCAATGGGTTTGCTGTCATGTTGACATATTAAATATCTCTCATATGATGAGCCCTCAAAGCAAAGAAAACTGTAGTCACAGCTAAGAGAAGTCTTTGCTGATCAGACAGATTTAGCGATGGAGACAACCTATTGTTTTTGTGCTCCTAGGTAATTAGAATAAGATGCCTGGGCAAGCAGCCAAGATGGAGTTTACATAGAGGATAGATTTCACCTGGCTTTTAAAAACATCAAGTTTTGTTGGAAGATTAGGCTCACTATAGCATCTTAGTCTATTGCAGCCTCTGGAGGGGAAAGGAGAAACTTAACACTGGGCAAAAGGAGTCCTACAAGTGTAGGTGAATTCTGGGTGCAGGATTTACATGCATGGAGGAAACTTTCTGTGTGTACCGACAGCTGGTTCCACTCTTGAATTTTCAAGAGATCCAGGGGGCTTATGTCAAGGCTGATTTCAGTGATGGCTGCCAGCTTCAATTAAGGAAATAGGATCCTTTCCAGCCCTGACCAGTTCACTTTGTGTGATGGAGGATCTTTATCAACCAGCAGAGCCAGTCTGGGGAAACAGCTGTTTGTATACATTTGAAAACCCTCTGGTCATTGTGTCACTCTTGTTTCCAGGGTAGTTGGAAACTACCTATGAACAAATTCTGAGGCACCTGAGGGGTACGGCTAATTGCCAGTGAATTACATAGTTTAATTGGTACTAAAAATGTTGGGGAAAATGGAGACGTGAAAAAGAGATCTTAGTTACATCAATAGCCTCTCTTGTGTAGTGTATCTCAATCAGATTCCCAGACCTTTTCAGCTGTAACTTTACTTGAAATTATTAACAATATTAAGCATCTATTATCTTTATTACAATAAATAAATAAAAAATTAAACAAATAAATAAAGCAAAACTTGAACAACATAGTTCATGTCACACTTTTTTCTCCTAGCATGGTAAACAATATGCTACCATTTCTGGGTTTGAGATAGATGGTTATTCACTTTCTATGCTTGTACCTCTAATGTAAAACCAGATTAGAGTCTTTCTGAAATATGCCCCTCTTTCTTGTGTTCTACTCTTCTTGTTATTAGAAGTACCCGTACCCATATAAATGATTTATAATGTAATACAAGCTTCTGAAATGGTTTTGTGCTTGGAACCATAACCTCAAAAGGTTGCACTGCTGTATTGCAGTGGGTTTAATTTGCAACTACTGCTTCTAAAATATTGCTGGACCTCTGTCTTGCATAAACAGTTACTTTGAATCCATAGTGATCATGTGCAAGTATTTGTTTAGAAACAATGGAAAAAATGCCTCTGCTTCCCTGAAATCTTCAACAGAGTGATGAAGAGAGAGGAGAACCTGCACTAATTATTTATTTAAAGATTTCAACTGCATCTACAAAGATGAAAAGATATTTTATTCTGTCTAGCACAGTGTTGATGGTTTGAGTATTTCACTTAGTTTTGCCATCTGTTTTGGCAAGTTTTGATTTGATGGCTTTAAATAACAAAGGAGATTATATATGGCTCTGTATATAAAAAAAAAAGCATGAAGTCAGTGGCTTCAAGTACTTCAGATATAAGACCCCCAGAAAATCTGTAGTGTCCTGTAGGTTTGTTTTAAGTTTTGAGACATGATCTATGTTTCACTAAGTGCTAGAAGATATCCCAAGGGCATTTTAGTCTATCTGAGCAAATGGGTGGCTTAATAGTAAATGAATGCTTTTCCAAAAATATTGCAGAAATACACTTCTACCTTTCAATTAGATAGTCAACCCTTGTTACACAGAACATGAAGAATTAGAATTCTGAACACTTCAGTTACAATATTTTAAGATTTTTTAATTACACACTCTATTGCTTCTAATCCTTGGGGGTGACATGCAGTATCCTACTCTAGTGACGAACTGTATTATCACCTCAAAACCCTCATACAACTTGGAAGTCCTTTTGTATGCTCTCTTATGACTGGTAGTTCAGCAATTCATTCCAGATATTTTACTGGATAGGACATGGCCCTCACCCTTTCTTTATCCAGTCTACACTATTGAACTCTCTGGTCTCTCATAAATCCCTTCTCTTTTGAAAGAAAAGAGAATTGAGTGGAATTCAACTGTTTCTCCAAAAGGACAGAAAAAAAAAATTTTCACTGAAGACCTTGTTCCACTGCAGTGTAGGAATTACTCATCTTGTTAGACATTATTTTTACTTTTTTTTTTTTTAACTGCTTGCAAAATAACTTTATATGTGCTTTGAAGTAGTGGCTTCATTCTGAGGTCTTACTTACAGGACCACTTGCTATACTATGTCTATAACAAGTTTTGAATTGGTTACTGCTCTTCTCATTCCTCTCTACTCACAGCCTGAGCACCAAGAGCATGAGTGCTGTCTGCTTTTTGACTCAGCTTTCCTGTTACTCAGCAGACCTTACCTACTGTCTCAACACCACATTTCTGAATCCTTTAACAAATGCGTTGAACATCATCTCTCAGATTGCTTTTTTCCCCCCAAAATCTCAATTGAAATGTATTGCCTTTCTGCCTTGAATTAGATCTACTTCCTCTGTTAGGTATGATTATCCCATAGCATGGCTGAGGATGCAGTTCTCATGGGAAAAATACAAAGAAAATGAAATAATAAAAGTTCTCTGCATGTAGGCAGAGTACATATAGGGAAAGATATTATACATGCAGAATGGGAGATTATCTTTCCTCTACTTTCATATATTCAGACTTAGCCTAAATACAGAGGCTGTCTCATTCTCTGTACTGGATTCTGATCACAGCTGGAATGCTACCACAGGCATGTGTTATTGTGGTAAAATAAGTATTGCTACATAATTAAGGCATCATTATGTTGAAAGCGAAACTATCACCAGAAAAGAAAAATAACACAATTATTTTTTCAGCCTTTAGTTCAGAGAGATTTTTTGTTTTAAGTTGATTTATTAACTGAATTATTGCAATTTTGCATTAGTGTTATGGAAAATAAATTGCATTTGGGGCTGTACTCTGCATATGGTTTCCTAGGTAAAAAGGCCACTGACACGTCAGCCTTTTCCTTTGGAAAAACCCTGTTTAAATAATAGAAATCATCTACTTATAAAAGATCCACCTTATGTGCTTCTTCTTTACAATAAACCTTAGTTGCTGGATTTGTTTCTTGCAGCCTCAGCATTTTGAGGAAATACCCTTTTTTACTTTCTCCAGACTCTCTGTGACTGACATCTCTGGAAAATGTCTTTTTTTCTCTCATAATTCAGTAATCCCAAAATTATTTTGGAATTGCCAAATAAGAGCATGTGATTTAAATGCTGTGTATGTGGAGGTGCAGGGAAAACACTGCACTCTGGAAATTCATAGTGATGGGTTCAGCCTCCCTCTCTCTGTTCTTATCTTGTCAGTCTTACTCTTTTTCATCCTTCTTTCTTTCTTCTTCTGAACCCTCATTTTTCCCTTCTCTGTCTTTCTACGTATAATTTTGATTTTAAGGTAAATATAAGGCATCAGCCTTCTGGGGCCTTCACACTTAACAGAGTGACTCTGGCAGCAAGGGAAGACATCTCAGACTCTTTGTGGAATAAGATACCCAATTATTGTATCTTCAATGCTACTGATGAAAAACCATAAAAAAGACAAGAAAAGGAAAAGAAAAGGAAAAGAAAGGGAAAGGGAAAGGGAAAGGGAAAGGGAAAGGGAAAGGGAAAGGGAAAGGGAAAGGGAAAGGGAAAGGGA